>JAODYD010000098.1:0-16338 GCA_026262445.1 Bipolaris bicolor | reverse complement strand
CACGGCTGCACTTTCTCATTTCAAGAAACGGGTGAGGCAAGTGCCGGGGTATCAGTACAGCGCGTCAAGGTTTCACGGCTCTTACTGAAATGTAGCGTCTATCTCCCCAATTCAACCACGTGTCCACGCCGGCCATGACATTGATAAAACGGTCTTGTATCCCAAACAGTTTGAATATCTGATAAGGCACGTAGCATAACACACCAAAGAGTCTCCACATAGGCAGCACCTCATCAGTCAGGTCTTCGAGGGAAAAGTCTTTGAATCCTGCCGTTTTCACGAGCTCTTCGTAAGCACCCTGTGGAAGTGTGTTTTGACAGTGAGAAAGTCGCAACACATCATGCAGTTTTCCCGAATCACGACTGATATCAGCTTCGTGTAGAACCAGAACACCGGCTGTCTTAAGGAGTCGCTTGAAATTGTTGAGAACTCGGATTGGGTCATCCGCATGGACAAAAGTCTCCATGGTGTAAATTCCATCAAACGATGCATCGGGAAACTGGCTCAGGTTATGGTAGTTGGCATAGTCGACTTTGATCCTGTCCTGTAGGCCGTATTTCTTAATATTCTTCTTTGCATCAGCGATGTGGCGCGGCGTGATGTCGATAGCCTGTACATCGAGGCCGCGTCTCGCCATGGTCATAGCGACGTACCCCGAGCCGGCACCAGCATCGAGGACTCGATCACCTGGGTTTAGACCCAATCTCCTGTACAATTTATCCTCCATAGCTCGCTGCGCTTTGGATATGGGAAAGGGTGACAGCTGTCCTTTCGCATACAGTCCACAATGCCTTACATTACCGAGGAGGAGCCAGTATCCGAGACGTGATTCGAGTGAGCTATAGTAGGCTTCAACGGACGGTTCAGGACCGTTGGTGCTCGCGACCAGACCTGCAATGGGGTGATTAAGAGCTGAGGACTGAAGCAATGAACAATGGAGACATACCGATCAATATGGAAGCCAGCAAAAAAAGAAATGCACCCACGTATCGACGACGGAAAGTGCAACCCTTGTAACGCTTCCTATTAGACGGCATTTTGAGAAGCCTTGATGTTTTTGTAACAACAGATACATGCAGGTGTTCCTCACGTTGTTATAATAATAGGGAACAGACTAACAGAGAGTACCAGAAGCAAAAGGCACATTACTGACTGAGAGGGAAGTCAGGCAAACATTTCTTACAGATGACAAAGAGGGGCTGAATGCGCTGACTTCTCATTGCGAATTTTGCTGATCCATCTACTACATATGTAATATGTATACATACCTAACGTTATTTAGTCTTTTTAACTAGTTATTCTATTCACTAATAGAATTAATTATTACTTTATTAATTACCTTCCATAAGTCCTTTCCACTACGAATCGCCAGAAAACAATCGCACGGCTTACAGCATTTACCATCTCACCCTAACCCGGACCGAGACTAGGCAAGTATAGCCCAACCCCGTGTAACAAGATGCAACAACAATGGCGTAATTTTTGTAAGGAAAGGTGTCTAACTAGGTTGGTTCATGATAGATGACTATGTATAGTTAGTCAATGATTAGTTAGGTTTAAGTAACGATATTGAGCGAGCAGATTACATGGCTGCGAGCTAACTACATACAGAACTAGTTACCACAAATTGATTCATAAGTACATATGCTTTAGTGGCAGAAGTGCCAACTCACTAGCTGTACAGCCATGAGCGATTGCGGCTTTACCTCCGTAAGCAGCATTCTAAAAGTCTAATTATGATAAAATCGAGAATTGACCGATCATATCGGTTGTTCCGTAGCTGACTTCTCACGCTACGCTTTGTATAGAAGGTGGGGTTGTTCGAAACGGTTGCGCAGGCGTGTGGAAGGATGAAGCCGCAATCACTAATGACTATAACAAAGATTAGGGCTAGAAACCACTAGGCATGTGAAAGACTGTGCTTACGCTACGTGGTGACGTTTTGTATGATGCTTATGCTGACGGCGTAGGCACACTTACAAAGCTACTTAGGTACTAGCCGATGCTGAGTTAGTGCGAAATGTATGCGAAGTGCTAGAGGGGTCTCATGATCTTCAGGGCGGACGTCCTTCGAGGAACTGAATTTGTGCCAATACAGCAAGGATGGGTGTTTATGCTCCCTGGTCAATCTTCATAGGACAAAAGCTCTAGTTAGGAGCAGACCTGATCCAAGCATGGAGCCTGCCCATCACGAACCATGCCTAAACAAGCGTTCAAACCAAGTTCTTAGCTCTGATCATAGGGTATAATCCCATATGTTGCTGCGTCCAAATCTTAAAAACAACGAACAGAATACACCGTTGGCCAGCAACGCAATGCCTTTTCGATTTATGACCCGTTCGCGATTGTCTTTCTATCTTCATTCCAAACGGGCAGAGACTTAGCCCTCTGAGCCTGCTTCGATACATCGAGGAGGCCTTTAGATAGCGCTCGGTTGCTAATTGCGTTCAAAAAATCCTTAGTTCGAAGCAGCATCTCTTCAGCATAAGTTTCCAATTCTTCTTCTAAACGCTGTTTGACCTCTACTACCATGTGATTCAACTCGTCGTTGCAATCAGCCATACAATCTTCTTTAGTAATTTCCAAGTCACCCCTCAAGGTAGTACTCAACTCCGCCAATTCAATGCTGGCAGAGTTGCAAGATTGATCAACAGCGTTATAGAAGGTTTCGTCGAGGGATTCGTGGACAGCTGTGGTAACGGCTTCCTTGATCATTGTGCTAAGCGTGGGACGATGGGTGGGGGTCGCATCGTGGTGTGGGAGCGCGTTGGGGATTTGGCTGCAAGGTGGTGCCGGCGAGAAATATTGCGAGGGAGACTGCCCAGCAGGCGTTTTCTGAAGAAGCTCCGCTACCACCTGTGGGAGCTCCTGCTTGACCGCTTGTGTCAGCTCCTTCTTCAACAGGTCTGGGAGCCTCTTCTCGATGGCGGAATTGATAGCTCCTTGGAAAAGGTCCGTTGAAACTGTGGCAGTAGACGAAGCCGGTGACTCAGCGCGAAGCGATGGCGCAAGAGTAGCGCGTTTTGTTTCTAAAGGCAAGTTTGAATCTTCTCGGGCACGCTTCGAACTCGGAATTTCTAGTGTTAAGCCGTGGCCAGCTAGGCAATTCACATTAGCAACATCCTAATGCAGTATCTAACTGGAACACGTACGTCTCGAGTGTCTACCCACATGCGCGTATGAAGGGGGCTCATCGTATCCCACGTCTTGGAAGCGAGGTGCTTCAGCTCCCGCATTCTCGATAGAGGATATAACAACAGACGCCTGGTCTTCAGCAGGAATATAACCTTTAGGAGTAGCACCCTGCACAAAGTTGATGATTGACCAATCTACTTCCTTATGCGAGACCTTGAACTTTGGTAGAACCGGAACACTAGTGAACTCCTGAGAGCCTTTAAGAATACACTTAAGCTGACTTAAGTTCTCTTTACTCAGCCACGCAGTGTCGAAAACAATGCGGATTACTGGTGACCGTGCCAACTCTAAGAGTTTTTGAAAATCAGCATCGATATTACTATGTCCTTTGGGGTACCATGGTGAACATGGTTGCTTGAGCGACAGCGACAGTATTCCGGGTCGAGATTCCCCATACCGTAGCAGGGATAACGATAATTTATGCGAAAGAGGAGTGTCCATTTTCGTGAGCGAATTCCCGCCAGGCACAAGATTGCCGCCTCCACAGTGGAGCCGATAGAGTCGCTTGTTACCAACGCTATTGATTGGCAAAACAAGTTCAAGAATCACTTCAAACTGCATATCCTGACTCAAAATCTTTAGTGTATACAACGGCGGTTCGAGTACACGATGGGTAGCATACGCCAAGGCGGGAATCCCCCCTTTACGTGTGTGGATAGTTTTCATTATGCGTTAGTTCTTTCTACACAATGCGACTACTTAACACAATGTACCCCTTTACAACGGAGCAGGCGAGATGCAGCTGCAAAGGAAGCCCACCCGCCCGGGCTTCTGCGTCGGTAGCAAAGAGCAGCCCTGACTCTGTCGTGCTAGCAATCGCCAAACCGTAGACCGCTTAAGCTCGCCTTGTTCACACAACACGTGCCTTGTTCGGGTATCGCTCCCAAGACACACGAACCAACCAGGCATGGATCGCGAGACTGATTCGGTGTGTCAAAGGCTCTATGATGAGGATAGCGTACTGGGGCAAGACGCCATGCAGGCGAAACGGACGGTTTAGTGCCTCGCGGTAGACGGCTTGCTTTCGCGTAGAAAAAGGCAATAGTTGAAAGACAAAGCAAGTAGCGAAGGTCGGGGTCGAGGTCGGGGTCGAGGTCGAGGGGACGAAGTTGAAGACGGGAATGGTGATGGGGATGGGATGAAGATAAACGGAGGAATGGAGGAGGTTGGTGCTTGGCGCTGGGTGGCGACGCCGGCCCGACAGCCCCGGTTCTCGCGGCCTGGGCGCTTGGCGTTGTGCTGCGCCTCAACATGCACCAACCAACCCATCACGTTAACGCGTTCGCTCTCCTATACTCTCTCTTCTTCCATACACTTTTCCCCTAACTTAGTAGGTGAATACTCTTTCACTATGGATTATACCTATACTGACCTACTCAACTCTTTAATCGAGCACTTACCTGAATATAAGCTCATCGTATGTCGATTGCACCGCACTTGCGTTCTACCCTGCTATCTTCAAACCCATCTACACGAACAGCACAACCTTAGTAGCGCGATTTGCCGCGCCCTTCTACAGGAGCTTGGAACCCAGTCCAAAACGTGTCCATTACTATGGACTGATCACGATTGGCAGACCTCTCTGCGCATCCTAACAACTCCGATTCCTCGCATTCCTCAGCTTCCTCTCTGCACCGGCTTCCTAACCAATATGAGGCGCGTCTTTGAGTCCGAACCGCGCTGAAACGAGCTTAGCGTTAGGGTTTTAGTCCGTATTCGGTCATCTCATCACCCCCAAACCGCGTGTTTTCACACCCCCAAACCATCAAGCTATAGCGCTCTTCAGTACTCGGTTCCTATCATCAATCCCCGACGAAACTAGGGTCAGAATCGACCCTAGTTTCCGATTTCTTAGCGAATCTGCGGATGCTAGTTTTGTAGAATCTAAGTAGGTGTGTAACTAGCATCGGAAACAGCTCTTAAAATAACCACAACTTCTATCATAGATACAGAAAATTCGTGCGATTTTAATGAACTACTTTCTATAACTGTAAGGGGCTGCGCTCCGGGGAGCAATCGCGAGGTATACAAGAGGTTGTATTCGATAGAGAGCTAAGCTCCCAAGCTACGTAGCTATCTATATACAAGCTGGTTACCCGAGTAACGATCGGGCCGGTAGGGTCTAGGTGCACGCGGCAGCTTCTGGGTCCTGCGGCTGTCGTCTGAACGTCGTTCGGGCGGTACGCAGAGAATCCGGGTGCTCGAGGTAGCACCCGGATTCTGCGAGTAGACCGAGATTCCATCGAGGAGCTATCCAAAGGGCGTTCAGCCCGTTACACCCTGCTTGTGGCTCTTGCATATCGCTATGCAATATATAGGCAAATACACAAAAATCTCTTAAAATTGATCTATTATAGTAAGTTATTACGGTATAAGTAATACTATTTTTAATATAAACTATACTATTACTGCTATATAGTAGTAAATAGATTACTATCTATGTTTCTGTTTATTTTAGTTACTCTGCTAACATAAGCCTAGTCGTCTAACGTTGCCCCAGTGTACCTAAAACCCTAATTCTGAGGTTAGGGTTAACTTAGGGTTAAGCCCTAACCCTACCCTAATCTGGTGCACGAGCTATATCAGCGAATACTGACTTTTTATTACATTTCATCGAATATCTCGCGCTACAGCTATTGCATAGTTATTGTAACGGGCTGAACGCCCTTTGGATAGCTCCTCGATGGAATCTCGGTCTACTCGCAGAATCCGGGTGCTACCTCGAGCACCCGGATTCTCTGCGTACCGCCCGAACGACGTTCAGACGACAGCCGCAGGACCCAGAAGCTGCCGCGTGCACCTAGACCCTACCGGCCCGATCGTTACTCGGGTAACCAGCTTGTATATAGATAGCTACGTAGCTTGGGAGCTTAGCTCTCTATCGAATACAACCTCTTGTATACCTCGCGATTGCTCCCCGGAGCGCAGCCCCTTACACAGGGCGTCGTAAGGTCACAGCTGCACACCCACTTAGACACCAAACACTAGGAGCTAGCTCCCTACACACAGCGCAGCATAATATAAGCTACTAGCCAGGAGCTATCACTATAGAACTGGGCCGACAGTATAGGCCAGGTTATGTTTCCACGCCTAGATGCTGCGCTGCTGCCCTATCTGCCCGTGTACGTAAATAGCTTAAAATGCTAGGAGTGTGGATATATCTGCTAGCACGTAAATAAGATACAGGAGCATGGCCGGAACAACCATGGCTGGACTGGCAGCCGCACACGCAGCGTCGGCCGTCCAGCAGCTATATAGTAGAGGTAGACAGGCAGCGTAGTATGCTAGAAGTTCTAGAACACCAGCACGCTGGGCCGGCTGTTTAAAGTCCAGGGCGCTGCACCTACTGAACCCGACTACGGCGACGAGGACACTTGGCTGAAGAAGGCACTGGCTGCTGCCATCACACAGATCGACCAGGTAGTAGAGAGCAGAAAGGCTAGCTATGTTATTGAAGAAGACGGCAGCCGGTGGGGATTCTAGAAATGGCTGAACTGAGCCGGCTGGGAACGGCACTTAAAGGGGCTAGACTAGCTGTAGCTACTAGACATAGTACTGACAGCTAGCTACTAGGAGCGGGCACTGCGGAACGTGTGCTAGGCAGCCGAAATAGTAATTTAGAGGGCGTAGTAGGCGTCTTACTTAAGCGTAGTGGGTATGCCCGCTATTATGTATATTAACCGGCGCGAGTATAGGATAAAGACGAATAAAAAGCCGTTTAACGCGAGCTAGATAGAGCTAACAATAAAGAAATACCGCAGCGTGTAGCTCTAGATTATTATATATATCTAGCGCACGTACGAGCTGCCCGTAGTCCAACCAGGTTCCAGCGATGAAGTGCAGGGCAGACGTCCACCATACCGCTTGACGAGCGAGCAGAAGGTATGCTTGGAGGAGTTGAAGGGTTTGACTGGGTACAACCCAGAAGAGGAGGCAGCCAGCGCAGCGCGGAGCATGGAGCTAGGGGGCAGCCATGGAGACAGTAACAGCGAGGACGAGCCGTTGGATGCAGAAGACGCCGAGGCGTTGCAGGACCAAGTGCTTGCATTTATGCTTGCGCTGCTCGATCACAAGCTACCCAGCACTGAGTTTGAGAGTAGCTTTATAAGTGGCATGGCAGTGCTAGGAGTCAGCGCAGACAGGGGATGGCTAGATGCGCTCACGTATACGCCCAAGCAGTCTGCTGTTGTCGCTATATCGCGCATGCTTGTATTGTACCAGGCACACAAGGAGCGGACAGCAAAGGTGGACAAGCTGGTGGCTGGTGGATACAGTGAAGAGGCAGCTAGCAGGATCGCACCGACGCATCTCGAGCTGGTGCAGGACATGGGCTACAGGTTTATGGTGCTAGCCGAGCTCAACGGGCAGCCGACGCCCATGGATGCTGTTTTGCGGCTGCGAGCATTTGGCTTCACAGCCCGGTTTAACACCAATGCGGAGGGCGTGATAGACTGGGTGGGCGACACGTTGTTGTATGGGCAGATCCAGTTCAGCATGGCACAGCTACGGACGATGGTGCACGGCATGATTGCCAGCACGCGACAGGACATGCTGAAACAACTACTACTGCTTCAGCTGGACGGCGAGGGCGAGGTGGTGCCCGAGACGACGCCGTGTCCCGCGATTTACTGGGACAAGCTGGTGGACAATGCGGCTGCGCAGCAGGCTGGGTGGAGTTTTATGGAAGATGCGCGCAACCGCGGGGCTACTAGTGTACAGGACCCCAAGCGCTGGCTAGCAGGGCGTTTTCAGCAAGAGAAGAGACTGCGACATGAGTTTGCTGATGCTGCGGCGTCGCGTGTGGTTATGGCGGGGGGTGGTGGGCTGGTGTGGGTGAAGGAGCGCATCCGGGCATACTACAAAGCGATGCAACAAGCCCGCCACGCACTTGCCGTACTTGTGCACATAACAGGAGGTGCGCCGCCGCGTGGTAGTGAGTTACTGACAATCCGTTTTGAAAATGATAGGCAGGGGCACAGTCGCGGAATTTTTATCGAAAATGGTGCTGTGGTTTTTATAACAACGTACCACAAAAATATTACGCAAACTGGACAGAGCAAAGTGATCCACCGCTATGTGCCGCGCGAGGTAGGGGAACTCGTCGTATTTTACTTGTGGTTTTGCCGTCCATTTTGGCAGCGGTTAGTGGTGGCAGCGTGGGGAGAGGCGGAGGAGGAGAGTGGGTATATGTGGGAGCCACAGCCCGAGCGGCGGTGGCAAGAACCCACACGCGGGCGAAAGCGTAGTGCCGACCCGCAGGGCATAAGAAGAGTAGGAAAAGCGAGCAGGGTGAGGACTGTGGTGCGGGGGGAGACGTTAGACGAGGAGAATGAAGGAGAGCGTGGAGAGGAGGGAGAGGAGGAGCGACAGGAAGAGGAGGAGGAGAGGGAAGAGAGAGAGGAGAGCCGGGTACGGGCTGACAAGCCGCCCACAGTAGAGCAGTGGAATTCCAACCGACTTAATCTGAGGATGCAAAAGGCATCGCTGCAGTACATGGGCGTTAAGCTGAATGTGATTGGGTGGCGGCATGCATCCAAGGCACGCAAGGCGTACTTGAATGCCGACGAGGACGATGGGTCGTCTAAGGAAGACGAGGGGTCTGATTTACAGACTGGGCATGGCAGTAGAGTGGCTGGGGCGATTTATGGGCGGTCGCTGTATGAGAGGGTGTTTAGTGTGGAATCCAAGCGGTTCATGTTCCGGGTTGCGAGCAGCGAGTGGCATAGGTTTTTGGAGCTCCCGTCTGCGCAGGAAAAGAAGACGAAGCTGCTGCAACAGAGCCCGCTGGCTGTCAAGGCGCGCAGAGAGGCGGTGGAGGAGGAGTACCGGCGGTGGAAGATGATGCGGCTGGTGGATGTGGATCGTGAGCTGCAGCGGCTGCTAGGATGTAACGCGCAGTTTCGCAGTGTGCAGCGGCCAGCGATGCAGGCGATTATGCGGTATGAGAATCCCGTTGTGGTGATTATGGGGACTGGGGCTGGCAAGAGCGTGTTGTTTATGCTACCGGCGTCGGTGTCGACTGGGGTTACTGTTGTGGTGGTGCCGCTGATGGCGCTATGGTTTGACATAAAGGCACGGTGTGACGAGCTGGGGATTGTTAGTGGGGAGTGGGATAGCCGGTGTCCGTACAGGAGCGTGCAGATTATGTTTGTGACGCCGGAAGCGGCTGTGGGAGAGGCATTTGGGCATTATATCAACCGGGAGCGGTCGATGGGGCGGCTAGATCGGATTGTGATTGACGAATGTCACTCGATACTAGACTCGCTCAAGGGGTTCCGCAGCCGGCTGCTAGGACTGCGACAATTGGTCCGGGTAGAGACGCAGATGGTGTATTTGACGGCGACGCTTCGGCCGAAGGAGGAGAAGCAGTTTTTGGATGTGATGGGGCTGCCGGAGAAGAGCAAGTGCTATTGGTTTCGGGGGCAGACAACGCGCAAGAATATCTGGTACGCAGTGCAGGAGTATAATGTAGAGGAAGAGGAAAAGGCGGTGGTAGGATTAGTGGAGAAGTTGAAGAAGCGATACCCAGTACCGGGGCAGGTGATTGTGTACTGTGGGACGATAGCACGGACAAAACAGATGGGCAAGGTGCTGGGGGCGGCGTGTTACTACCGAGAAGTGGGGACGGTAGAGGAGAAGAAGAAGATTGTGCGGGAGTTGACGAGTGGGCAGCGCAAGGTGTTTGCGGCAACGAATGCGTTGGGACTAGGGGTAGACGCAGCGAGGATCCGGGCGGTAGTACATGTGGGAGGGGTGCAGCAGATGCGGCAGTACGCGCAGGAGAGTGGACGGGCTGGACGAGATGGGGAGAAGAGCGAGGCGATTATCATGCGGGGCTATCGGATCAGGGGGAGAAAGAAAGGGTTTGTAAGAGCAGAAGGGGGAGAGGTGGAGGAGGATATGCAGTTATTTGTAGAGGGGTCGGGGTGCATGCGAGCGGTACTGGACTGGGCGATGGATGGAGTGGAGCGGGGGATGTGTAAGGAGGATGAGGTAGCATGTCAGCGGTGCCAGTGGGAGAGTAGTGATGAAGAGGAAGAGGGAGAAGACGAAGACGAAGACGAGGAAGAGGGAGAAGAGATGGGATTGCGGTTGGGGTTTGAGCAGCAGGGACGGCAGCGGCAGTGGGCAGGGATGGCAGAAGCGGAGCGGCAGTGTGGAGATGCGATGGAGGTGGAGGAGCTGGTCAGGGTGTCAGTGGTGTGTAGCGAGTGGAAGAGATGGGCGAGGGCACGGGTGGGAGGAGTGTGAGGATGAGGCGGGTCAAGAGGGGCTTCAGGGACTGAAGATGTTGCAGGACAACTGGCAGATTGTGCCGTATTCGTGCTGCTATGGGTGCTGGCTACCGCAGGCGGTGTGCGAGAGCTTTGCATTTGACGTACAGAAGGGGGGATATCGGAAGCAGAGAGAGGTGGGATGTTAGTATAGTGGGGTACTAGGCAAGGTGTTTATTATTGGATTGATGAAGGCAGGGTTAGCCGTGCACAAGGTAATGGAGCAGGCGATTGAGGAGGATGGCGGGCTGGCGTTTTGGGTGGACGAAGAGGAGATTGGGGGGATATTTAAGGCGTGGGCGCGGTGGGGGAGTGAGAAGAAGCGATGGGGAGGGATGGAAGGGAACAAGTTAAGTTGGGTGATTGGGCGGGTAGATGAGTGCATTCGGATAGGAGAGTAGAAGTAGAGAGAGATTAGAAAGCAAGATTTGGGAGAGATGTAGATAAAAAATAGGATTAGAGATATAGTATTTAGAGAGAAAGCTAGTTTGATAAGTAGAGAAGGAAAAGAAAAGAGAAAGAGGTTACCCGGACTTGATACGCCAGCAAAAGCGTTATAGGCCCCCCTATTGCCCGGACTTGATACCCCAGCAGAAGCGTTGGCTAAGACAAACAAGGTAGGCACATAGGCCGGCGAACGGGTAAGAGGGTTAGAGATTTAACTTGTGGTCAAGATGCAGAGGTAGGTAGAGTATACAGAGTAGATAAAGAGAGAAAGATAGAAATATGCGGAGCTCAGCCGTTAGTGTCACAAGCTAGAAGAGAAGTTAGGCAGAACACAGAGCGTAATTGGAGCGTATATAGAGTAGAAGCTATCTATTGACTAGCTCTAGGTATTGACTAGCTAGCTCTGGATATTGAGTTGATCTTGGCACTAGCCTGGGTTTGAGATAGGGTTCGCCGGAGGCCCATAACCCAGCAACCCCCCGGCGAAGCCGTAGGGTTAGGGTTCTTCTGTATAAATGTTTACTGTTTCTTTAGACCAGTAACATTTCCGTATTATGCCAAGGGCTTAGTCCGAAGCACGGACAGGGAAGGTAACCATTTATGGTTAGCCTTGTGCACGATACTCTTTTGAGTAAGGCGTATGCCGGTGGATGGAGTTTCATTGTTCCGAGAGGCAATGATTGGACCACGGAAGGTGCAGGGTATAACATCCCTCCCTGTCAGCAGGAAATCCCGCCGCACAGGAATATGTCCACTTCCCAACTGCTCAGTTCATCAACCATAGAGTGTTTTTCTTTCAGTTAAACGTATGTTTTTCCTTGAAATAGTTTCTCAAGAGTCGTATAATGCGATACAAAAAGTACAACTGTGCTTCTCGCTATCGATCGTTTTTAGCGGGACGCGTTCTTATCGCAGAGGTTTCATCCCCTGCAAAAACATGACCAAGGCTTGATTTCTATGATTCGGAGGCTGGAAGATGTTTCTCGGGATGTACACAAATAGCTCCAAGACAAAGAGCTTGTACGAAGGAGCAGGGGTGATGATCGGATTTATCCGTGTTGGTGTGTGACAATCGCACCCACGCAACTTGGTTTTGGTGATCTTACATAATCTGGTATTTATCATCACGAACTAACGCTAGTTAGATCAATCGATGTAAACTACGCTAGTTCCGATACAGCACCTTGCTGGTCTGAGCGGTTGCGAGCCAACAATATCGCACTCAGCCAATAAGACATAGGCCGCTGCCTAGCGCAACGTCTCTCATATTACCCATCATATTAACCACCTTTTACCGTTCATTAGTTAGCTAGTTGCCAAGTGCAGCGCTGTTTCTCCCTGTCATTTATCGCCTGAAGGTCCGCCCTCGACCTACTATGTTCTCATCCAAGCGAGCACTGGGCCAATGATTCACAATGAGATTATGAGTAAGTAGTTGGTCAAACAATCGATTGATTGCTGACACTGATCTGTCAAGCTTGTTTCATGTCTCAATGCCAAGCCTGCTACCTATATATACCCTACGACCGTCTCTCGTGCTTCCTCGTCAGCAAAAACACCTTTTTATCACACAACTAAGATTTCCGTTATCGAAGCCATGAGCACAATCAAATTAGCGTCACTTAGCCGCCGAGAAATCGCAACCGCTCGCAAACGTTTAGAGCAAACCCTCGATAACAGCACACTGCTGCCGACATTCCTTGCCCAAGATCCAGCAAGGATGCAAGCGGCCATGGAAATGATTGCTGATGGGACTATCAATCTCACGCACTTCTTCCATAAACATCCACACCAAACGGTGATCGACCCAGCAACTGGCATACAGATTTCACAGCTCGTTTCTTTCCTAGATGATCTCATACAGGCCTACGAAGGTAGCTTTCCTAACCTCTCTCGGTTTGCGGAGGGTCAATCCAGAAACTTGCAACAACCAGAGGATAAATTAGTAGGAGATTTTGAAATCCTTGGTGCCGTGCTTTCTGCATGTCGCAGCGATAGAGCGGATGTACACATCATAAAATCAGCAAATGATCCGGAGATTCTTGCAAAGGTTTGGGGCGCTTTTGCGCAACGACTGGAGGATGTCCCATCTATGCAGCATACCGAAGCCGTGGGCAGGACCTTTCTGGGAGGTTTGGAGATACTCGAAAAACTACCTGCATCGAAGACAAGAGCTACAAGCGCTTCAAAGCTTGCATGCTTGGTGCATGTTCTTGACACCAAAGAGCAGGTTAAAGCTTTTAATCGCGCGATTGAAATTGTGTTTTCCACACACGACGCCGATCTGGTCTACAAAGCAGTGCTATCGCTCCAGTATCTTGATCGAGACTGCATTAGGCGCTGCGCATTATATCTGATGAAAAATGCTCGTAAAGAAGCTTCGACGAAAATCTTTTATGCTGTGCCAGACGCTATTGGCAAAGCGATAGGCTATCCTGCGAGAGTTGTAGAAAAGTGGTACGATAGTGGCAACGTTGGCTCAGACTTAATTGCCTGGGCAGAGCGTCAGTATGGACCACCTCAGAAATCACAGTAGGTGATATCTTCTTCTGTAACAATCTAGCCACCTCTGGCGGGTAGAAAAAGATGGATAGAATGTACTGGGATGGATGTGAAAGTCAAGAACAACGATGGGAAGACGGTACTGCACCGGGCGGCCTCGCCACGCAAAGCGAGTGACTAGAGTTCTAAGTAGTGCGGCTTTTGGTGCGAGTTTGAGGTGGATATCATTTTTCATATAGTCACAAATCCAGGTCCTTTTTGCCAGAATGCGGCTTGCTAATTTTCCTATGATTTGCGAAAGCGCTCCAATGTCCAATTGTTAGCGGTTGCGGCTTCACCCCTAGATAGCTGCGCAACAGTTCTGAGCTGCCCCGCCTTTCGTGCATGGCTTAATTAGTACTGTAACTAGTTAATCCACTTGTAGTTGTGCTAATTAGTCTAGATGCAACGCCAAGCATGATACTCTTCTCGAACCATCCATAGACAAAGGGCTATTTTTAGCACACAAACGTGAGGGTTCAGTACTATCAGAAGTTGCTCGTCGTGCCTTATTTTGCCATAACGATCGTACAGATGGACCCGGCTAGTAAGGCACTTGCAAAGCTTCCTCCAAATGACAACAGCACATGGGCTGCCCGAGCCGATTCCAGCGGTGTCGCCCTCACCACGCTATACAACCGATACAAGGGGCGGCCCTCAAAGGAACAGGTGGCCCAACGCCAGCTGTACCTCAGCGTAGAAGAGGAGAAAGCCCTTATCGCATTCCTGTTGCTAATGTGTAGCTTCGGGCAACCAGTCCGCATCAAGTACATACCAACACTAGCCTTCAGTATAGCCCGACGCCGATCCCCTGCGAACAGACCAAACAAACCGCCTGGTAAGAACTGGGCTCAAGCCTTCGGAAAACGTCACCCTGAGCTCAAAGCAAAACGAGTCAGGTCGATAGACTGGAGACGCCACGAGATACATATATACGACAAGGTCACGGAGTGGTTTGAGGTAATAGGCAAGGTGCTACGAAACCCAGCTATTCGGCCCGAGAATGTGTATAACATGGATGAGACAGGAGTCATGCTGAGTATGCTGAGCTCTGTCAAGGTTCTTGTAGGTAAGGATGACCAACGAGGATATAGGGGCGCTGGTGTTAAGCGGACAATGGTTACCGCTATAGAGTGCATCAGTGCTGATGGTAGGTCATTGCACCCTCTCATCATCTGGCCAGCTGCGACCCACCGGAGCAACTGGACCACCCATCCGACCCCTGGCTGGCACTACGGATTCTCCGAGAACGGGTACAATGACTCTAAGATTAGTTTAGAGTGGCTCACGCGTGTATTTGATCCCCAGACCAAAGAAATCGCCAACGGCAAACCACGAGTACTAATATCTGATGGCTTTGGCAGCCACGAAACGCTTGAGATCCTGGAGTTTTGCTTCGCCAATGACATCACCCTCTGCCGACTGCCCTCCCACACTTCTCACAAGCTCCAGCCATGTGATGTTTCTGTTTTTGCACCCTTAAAGACAGCCTACCGCGACCGAGTCGAACGGTTGAATCGAGGTGGTATAGACACTATCGGCAAAGAGCACTTCACGTACCTCTACAAGCCAGCCAGGGATAGAGCCATAACAAAGAGGAACATTCTAGCCGGATGGGCGGCCGCTGGCTTGTTCCCTTTCAATCCAGAGAGGGTGCTTCGTGATATGCCGAAGCCACCCGAGGAGCATAACGATACTGGCGAAGATATAGCACCAACGTCCTATCCAGCGGCCGAGGCTCTGCACACACCTGTAACGCCTGTGACAGTAGAGGGTTTGACATGGTTGGCCGACCTAATCAAACAGGATACCTGTGCCGCTGCATCTGACGAAGCTAGCAGACAACGCCTGCAGAGGCGTGTGCAAAAGCTCGCAAGCGCTGCCAAGATATCTTTTGCCAAACAAAGCCTTCTACAGGACCACAACCGGCTATTGTATACCATCAACAACGAAGCGAAGGTGCGACGATCGACAAGGTCGTTGGTCATAGGCAAGGCGAAGGTAATGGAATGGGAGGACCTGGATAAAGCGCGTGCGGCACGCGCTGCGAGAGATAAGGCTGCTGCGGAGAAAAGCAAGGGCAAACGTGCTCGCAAGCGCAAGGTATCGGCGCGAGAAGCAGATAGAAACACCGAGAGTGAAATCGAGAACGAGGCCGATGCGCAAGAGGCGGGCTCTTCGGTGCCTACATTAACGGTCAGAAAGAAGGCGAAGAGGAGCCGTGTCCAGCAGTCGCAGCTGGAGCCAGAGCCGGAATCGGAGCCCTGGAAGGCACCAGTGACGCCCATGTATTGAGAAAGCAATACAATATTATTCGTGTGATCCGCGTAACCTGCTCGAAAGTTATCTTGTTGCGACACGGTTTGCAGTGGGATGATGATATTCTGATGACTAGGGCGGTCAGCACGCTGATGATCGTTGGCGAATGACAAGTGCAACTGGTCAAGTAAACTAACTAACTGTAATCAGTTAGTAAATTACGATAGATGATTATGTCAGGGATGAGAAATCATCTTTGACCTTCCAGAAGTGGTGCTAGCGTTAAACCGAAGTACCGGCCAGGATGGCAAACTTCAAAATCTTGCGCGCCAGAGCAACTATAGAGCTAGATACGACTCTAGCGCTTGAGATCCACGCCATTGAGATTGTTCAGAATACCTCTTCTCGGTTTTAGAGCTACGGCAGCCTTGCAGTATTGCTTGATCTGAGGCGCGCTGTTTGAGCGTTGGACGAGGCATTCCCTGCATGAAGCGTATTAGCTACCACACCACTGTAATTTATTGCTAAAAACTATATGCAAATGCTTGTATGAAGTTCAGCTATATTATCTACGAAGCCTATAGATATATCTTGTGTGTGCAAATAGTAATATCCTTTCGAA
>JAODYD010000097.1:0-16820 GCA_026262445.1 Bipolaris bicolor | reverse complement strand
TTGAGGTGCCAGTGAAGCCCTGCCCTATTTCTTCATCACTAACCCTACATACAGAACCAAAAGCTCTCATCCAAGTTACACTTAGCCAAAAGCCATAGGGTTAGAAAAGTCTTGTACAATGGCAGAAGAAACGCCACGAAACCAGCATCTCTTAACCCACAGCGACACAGCGTACCTTCCCAAATTCATGTGAGTCTTTCCAAAAACCTATACCATACTGTACTAACAAGACGACAGGGAAGCGATAGGTGTACGCCAAACAAGAGACTTCAGCTTAGAGATGATCTCCATCTCTTTATACGTCAATTAATGGAAACAACAAAATGTCGCGAGGAAGAATCTATCACTCTGAAGTTCAAGCTTAACAAAGCAAGATTGATGTCAGCCCAGTTCAAAGAGGAGAGGGATACATTCATGGAGGAGAGAGATACACTTATGGAGGAGAATCAAAGACTGAAACATAGGGAAAAGTGGGTCAAAGAGGAAAAAAAGAAATTTAGACAGAATGCTAGTCAAAACTGGAAGATGTATCTCAAAAGCGAAGAAAAAAACATTAGGCTGGAGAAGTTGTACCTGGAAGCCAATTGGAAGCTACAGGAAGGAGACCTAAGCAATTTGTTGCATCTCTGAGATTCCACTAGGCCAATGTATAGTGGTACTAGGAGAGAGTGAACGTTAATAAGTCAAGCTGTGGACTAAGTCTAGTTGGTCTTTTTACGAGATGCTTAGGCTATAGTGGCGTTTTGTTATGTGTATGAAGCCGAGCCATGATCTCTTTTAAAGACCTCGTTCTGCCTCGAAAATTGAGAATCGCCACAATGCAAGCATGAAAATACCACAGACTCAAAGAACACGATGCGGCTTACAAAGTTATCCAAACTACAGAATCTCAACGTTCCAGGGATAGTAGTTAAGCGCACGTACAGAAACAAGTGCCCAATGAATTCCTGATTAACACATCGTTTCATTTACCTATCGGGTGAGCATCGTAAGCGGCTTTGCAACGAGGGAGCCGGTTACTGCTTTGTATACAGGTTTACGTTAGCCTTCCAGGTACAGTAAAGTCAAGTTTGCCTATTTGCACGTATCACCTAGACAATCTGCTAGCGAATTCTGATTACTCGCTTTTAGCGAAGTGTCAGCTATCAGCATTGTCTAAACCATATCATTCCCTCGCTAGCGAAGTGGTCGTTTCTTCGCTGCTGGCAAAACTGAAGCCGCATTCTTCAGTTACGGCACTGTAAGTATGAAAACTCCCTGCCCTGCTGGTCGCATCAGATGCTGTGTAACATGATTCTAACCTCACAAGTGCAAGAGTCTTGTCAGCTCTGGACCAGCCTCGCGGGACTGATCCAACAGTCTCATGGTATTTCCGAACAATATGAACCACGCCGATGAAAAGAACCACTGCTGGCTCTGTGGAAAACAGCGATCCGGTAACGCGCCACGCGAAGCAGGGTGGATTGCGCAGATTTGCAGGAGGCCAAAATGTGTCGAAAGCAAACGCCTGCTCAAACGTATACTCCAGAAAGTCTCAGAATTAGATGACAATGCTGGCGGCCTAGCTTTTGAGGTTCATCACTACCATTACGTCAGCCAACGTAGCGGGGCTGACCCTGATCGAACGCGTTTGCATCGCTTCGAGCTCCCTGCCGAAGCATTTCCTGAAAATCCAATAGCTTTGCACAGTCATGGTGTACCTGCTCATGCCGGAGAATTCACTGAACTGTACTGTGACATTAGTTCACAGCGTTTTACCAGACATGTATGACAGGTTGCAGTCGCGATGTTCTGGTGTATAGGACAGAGTCATAGTACATACAAGTAAATTGACCAAGCGTACACACCGCCTCCACTCGAGAAACGGACTAAATTATTTTAAACGTGATCGAGGTAACCCTCATAGAACATTGCTCACCGAAGTGCACAAACACCTGCAAAGGCTGAGAAATGCATATGCTGAAACTAAGCCTTATTAACCTGATGTGCATCTCTTCGTGACAGGTAGTACTGTGTGATGAACTGACAAATCAACTCCTCGAGAATCTGCGACTCTCGCTGAATTATTTGTCATTTCCGGCGCTTAGTGATGTCCATGACGCAGGGATGGACGTTAGGTAATTAATGAGAATCATCGTAATCTTCAGCAAAATCTATGGAACATATTGAACCAGCTAAGAACACACCAGACTGCCTTGGACGCTGAAGAATTCTTGTTCAAACTAAGGTCTCATTTCACTGTAAAATCACTAAGAACGCTCAAGCTAGTTTACCATCAAGTGCAGTGGCCATGACTGTTCCTTTGCAACTCATTCTCCTTGTAGGTAATGATGCAATGACGCTTACTTTACAGCTTATGCTTAGTACCTAGGTTATCGCAGTTCATTGTACACGTAGTTAGGTGATTAACTAGACTAGACTTTTGGTTCTTCCTGGAAACGCGCTTACGTGTCTCTTCTCGTTGTGTCATACTTCTCACCCTTGACACCGATAGTGTGCTGGGGTGCATCGAGCCCATTGATCTGATTGGTTCACAGATTCAGGTGCTCAGATCACTTCCGAAATCTGCCATGTATCATACATCTGACAGTACTTAGATCACCTTGGTAACGGTGCTGCTTACGCGCATGGCTATACACGATTCCTCAAGCGCAGTTCGTTAGTTGGCATCTCTTTATACAGCGGTTAACGATTACGATTTCACCCTTCTAAGCAGCTGCGCAGCGGTTTCAAACAGCCCCACCTTCCGTACATAACCTAGCGCGAGACTTCTATTATAGAACAACTGATATAATTGGTTGATCCTAAATTTCAGGACGGCTGGGCTTTTGGCATACTGCTTACAGATGTGAAGCCGTAGTCACTCATCACTGTGATTTATGTGAATCTCTAACTAACTAGCATCTTAATTTCTTTTAACCTAGCGTTAGATAATGATAGCGTATATAACTATAAGCTATAAAATTGTATGGATCTGCATTGATGTTACGCAATTCTGAAAGACAACCCTCGGGCCCCTACCGGGCGTCTCTTAGGCTAGCAGCGGCATGAGTATATGTAGTATAAAAGTTACATCGGACTCCTAGGATAAAACCCGAGCATTAGTTTCCATATTATCCTAATATCTTTCCCCCTAAGTGTTTAACTTTTTACATTCAACTGTATTCACGGCTTGCAATAACTATATTGCATTTTTGTCTTTGCAATAATCATCCGTGTACGAGTACAGGGTTGCATAATATTGATTTACCAATTAGTCAAGTCTTCTCAGCAGTGCCTGCGAAACGCCATCGGTTGCCTATTAAATTGGCTGTATTTAATGTTGTTTGGACCCTCTCTTCCTTAGATAATATGAAGTAATATGCTTACGCGATGCAAGAACCTAAAAGCCGCAAATAACCTAGAAGATACTACTTTCCTGGATGACACTTGTACAGAGGATGTCTGATATTCTTTCCCCTTCGGTCTCCGACATATCTATGGCATATGCCTCAAGCAGGGATGAGCATTCTAACAGTCAAAAATTCGCAAGTTGGACTTGTGGTGACGGTCAAGATGTTATTCAACGATATCAGAGTGAATATACTGCTTTCAACGATATTTCAGCAGGAAAACAAGATAAGGCAAGACAAGCATATCTTGAAGATTTAGGGTATGGATGGAGAGAAGAACCGATTAAAGAATCAAAGATACAGTGTTTACGTCTAGAAGAGAAGTTACAAGTGGTCCAAAGAGAACTCGTTCAGCAGAACGTATATGTTATGAATAGATTTACTAAGTTGGAAAATTACATCTCGCGGCTACAACGATATATCGTGACACCTGCTCAATCTAGAGATATATTACAACAAAACGGAGTTCATATATCCCGATATGCAGGAAGTACAATCGATGGAGAACATGCTATACGGAGGAAGAGGCAAAGATCAGGCTCCATAGATGACGCAGATATGCCTAGCGGTAAAAGAATGCGCTACAAGTAGGCAGATAAGTGCAAATTATCACGTTCGCAGGACAGAAACCGCGCGATCATGCTAGGAAGGTTTTTCGTTTTGGGTATACCAATTCCTTGTGGTATCATACTCACAGAGAATAGGAAGATTGGGCTCGGTGATAAAGTTTTGATACTTGCATGCATAGTAACTAGTCAATAGCTCTCAGACATAGTACTTATGAATGGATTTCTAGATTGATAGCGAGTGAAAAAAATTAATCTATTGGTATATCCACAACATGAACCACAGCCTTCGCTCCTAAGGGATAACTCTCTGGAATCGTATCAAAGTCAGTTAATATGGCTAGAGTCTATAGTTATGCAAGAAAGTACTCGTGTGCTAATTATCACAAGGGTGGGTTTTCACGTTGGGGATATCACAAATTCCTAGACTATATATTTCATGTGTATTCGGATCGCGCCCGGTAAAAGTGTGGATTCTAAATTATACTATTCTATGCTCACGAGGAGAATGCGTGATTTACTCTTACTGGCAGCCGAGGCCAGCTTTACAAAATTTCCTCCGGCATGGTTTCTTCAGGAAGCAGTGGCAACTCCGTTCTGTCCCTTAGCCTTGAGTATCACTTGTGCATCAAGCCATGGGCTCCAGACTAGTCAGACTGCTGCTCGAGCACAAAGCTGATGTTTAAAAAGATAGTCTTGTTAGATATCCAGTCGAAGTGGCGTCAGCTCGAGGCCATAAAGCTGTGGTGAAGCTGTTGATCGAATTGAAAGCTCAGATTGATGCCGTAAGCGAATGTCGAAGTAATGCGCTCTTCCAAACTACCTTGGGAGGCTGTAGATTTGCCTCTTACGGCCGCCGTGATTATCCAAATGTATTTCAATTACTCTCTTGGCCCTATGGCTAACCGTATCTATTCTACTCTACCAAAATACACTTAGAATGCTACGTACCATGTTTGTGCCTCCCCCATCATAACGAGTGAAAATGTTTAACGACCATGCCGTCCGACTCTCCTCTCTAGTAATAGATGCAATATCCGCAATTATGAGGCATTCCCTAAGAATGCAGCTACAAATTGATGCCCTCTGCCCTGAAGAATCTGCAATGTGTTCTCAGTTGAAGATTGGGCAAGGAAATACAGAAGTCGTGAATTTTGGCTAAGAATGTCGTCACAGTATAACTACTGGGTGCAGCGCTATGATTAATAATAGCTGCCTCAATACTTATATTACACATGAGTATCATTCATAACGATTTCCTTGTGGCTTGTGACCAAAGTAAGGGTACTCACATAAAGACGGAAGTTTGGATTTCATGCAACTACAGTGACTAGCGATTGCGGCTTCGCCCTTACACGCAGCTGCGCAACGATTCTAAACGACCCCACCTTCCATTCGTAGCTTAGCGCGAGAGGTCAGCTGCAGAGTAGTCGACATGATTGGTCGATCCTTGATTTCACGATGAATGGATTTTGGGACTGCTGCTTGAAGAGATGAAGTCGCAATTGCTACTCACTGTAACTAGTCTATAGCAAATGTCTTCTATTTCATTGCGTTCTGCAATTATATAGGCTTACATTAGGTTACTGATAAGTAGCTATGAATGAAGTCTTGCCCGAATCAACTACTGAATTCGGAACAGACGACCATGCCGAACATGCTAATCGTCGCCACGTCGACGGCAGACGGTAAAGACTTGTACATAATACTGAATTGTATGTATAGCAGGCGCAATATAGCACACCATTTTATGAAATACACAAGATTTAGATAATTAAGAGATGTAGTCTTTGTACTCATCAAAGCGCGTAAGGTCAGCAACTATAGTCACTGGCCGTTATGGCGTCATCGTTGAAGACAACAATCCCATGTAAGAATCTGTTGTCACGGGTTCTTAAGGAGCTAATCTTATGCACACAACCTATTGCTTAGTATACAAGCTGGTTATAGGTACTCCGCCGATTAATAGTAAAGTAGAGACCGTGCCCCCAAACCTATTGTTTCTGACTACATATATAAGAAGGCGACCCCAGCACCCGACAAGGCGCTGGAAGAATAGCTAGCAAAATCAATACTAGTCGTCAATACAATAGAACTTTTATGTTGTTAAGCGTACTTTGATTCCTCCACGGCTCTACTCACCCTCTAAACTACGAGTCAGTGTTATATTCAACCATAATCATATTTTCAATATGTACCGAAAAAAGCGAAATATTACGTTAGGTTTGGCCGAATCTATCAGTGAACTTTCTTCAATCAAAACAGTTCCAATTCTAGATAAATGCTACGCCGACTTCGAGGAATTCGATAATTACAGTTTTTATCATCGATAGCACAAGTTCTGATCTCGAAAGTCGGTGGCAAGGGACACAAAGGGACTTAGAAACTCTTACATCGACCTTTACAGACAACAAATATAATATCAAAACCTATTACGTAAGCCCTGAAAGCAACAAATCACACAGAAATCGTATAAAAGCAAATACCTTCTCAAGGCTGTTTAAAACTATTCATTCTACCGGCATGACCCCGATAGGCCGGCGACTTAAGGAGGTTTTAACAGTCTATCTTGAACGCTACAGAGACTGCCACGATATTAAGCCTATTAGCATCGTCATCATCTCTATTGGAGCGTTCAGCGATGTTGAGCGTACTATCGTGAAGATGGCTGAGGATTTTGATAGGGTCAGAATGCCTGTGTCACAAGTTGGTATTCAATTTCTCCAGGACGGTCTCGGTCCTAGTGTAGGGGAGTATTTCTGCAAAATTACAAGTCAAATTAAATCCACATATGTGGGGGATATGGTAGATATCATTCCTTGGAATGAAGGGCTAGACGCACGTGGCATTCTCGATGCGATATCAGAGCAATACAGGCGTAGACGGGATATAAGCAATCACGATTATAGGGACGGAGATTCATTTTTTCGGGCATATGGGATTATTCAGTGAACTATCGCTGGAGGCTAGTGCGGCCATTACTACAACTAATTTATCATTGTAATTAAGACGCATTTTGTGAGATCGCCAAACCTACCCTAGATCTCAATCTATAGAATCTTCTACATAGACTCAAGTAGCCAGATTAAAAGTATCGTTTTCAGATTCAAACATAGCGGGTGTTGGTAGTGAACAAGCTCGTTGCTCATCATAGAGGTAGGATACATGATGTCTCTATAGGACCAACAAAAGTGCGATTTTCGAAGGCCTGCTATGACGAGGCGTCCTCTACAGTAGCCGAATTGCAGTCCCAATCAACTAACTAGTTACCTAACGTCCATCCCTGCGTCATGGACATCACTAAGCGCCGGAAATGACCAATCATTCAGCGAGAGTCGCAGATTCTCAAGAAGTTGATTTGTCAGTTCAGCACACAGTACTACCTGTCACGAAGAGATGCACGTCAGGTAAAAAAGGCTTAGTTTCAGCATATGCACGCTAACTACCTAACTAGAACGACAATTATGTGAGCCATATTCGAGATTGACTATGACTTCTTCCTGATCTTCAATGGCTATTTTAATGTCCAGAAAATCTAGATGTACTGTTCTCATGTATAGTTATAATCAACTGGATTTGCGAAGCCCTAATAATAATAGTAGTAATATTTCAAACCTTAGGCAACTTAATATCCCCAGGGTTCAGCCTCTACAGTTTCCTGCTCTAATGATATATATACTATGGCACGATACGTGATCGAGCTCAAAAGATCAGAGCGGCAACCCGCAATCGAGTGGATAGAATAAGCTGATAGATAATCGCTGTCAGGGACTTATTGGAGAAGGTGCCTATCTACGTACAAAAGAAAATCGCAATATATACTACGAGCTAGTCACGTGATACTACACCACAATATGCTTGAATCACCACGGCTAATTACTAGAAGTATATAGGTCTCGAGTATGAAGACAAGCTGTAGATAGCTAAGACATATCCTCCTATAACGTCTATACCTATAGGTTGAACATCCCCTCGCAACGAACCACGAGCATTAATTAACCCTATTATGCCCATGTTACACGACTATGTATTTAGAGTTAGTTTAACGAGTCGATACTCTTTGCATCTATTTCTATCTATCGCAGGCTCTTTACAGCAGAACTGTAGCGTTGTAGCTTATGTTCTTAAGCCTGTTGTCTTTGAGATAGAAGCTGGATTAGCAAAACATTCCTTCCGTTAGTACTGATGCACTTAATAGTAGTTACCATAGTGCGCTTGACAACCGCACCACTACTACCTTACTAATCGCACTTGTCGACTAAGACTTTTGCGGAGCCAATGATGCTTGGTATAACTTCAGTATCGTCTATATTATACATGTTTTCTGGCAGTACGCATAGATTCTGTAGTGCCTAGCTTATAACATCGAACCACTCTACTATCTTCTCGTATATGTTGTTTCCGTGACGTTTCTAGTCTGTTGATCTGACCCTTCTCGCCTGGAGTTCGGGATGACGCTTCTCGAACGCTCGTGGCCAGTTCTTCCCTGGACGCTTGATCGACTCGCTTTTCGTGGACCGCTGGCGGGCTATGCTAAACGCTAGTGAGCGAAGGTACTTAACCCGCACAGGTTGTCCCAGACTAGACATTAGTATCAGGAACTTTACAAGGGCCTTCTCCTCCTCTCGAGTCAAGTACTGCTGACTCTGAGCCTGCTCTGCTCGCGAGCGTCGTCCAAGCCTACGGTGGATAAGAGTTGAGATAGGAACATTTGCATGCTCTGATAGAGCAGCACATGTATCACCTACACCCCTAAACAGACGTTGCGCAAGCGCGCGGCTGGCTGGGTCCATGTTCGCGGTTGAGGTAACTGAGATACCTGGAGCGAGAAGCTAGCATGATTCGCAACCAGTCTAGTTACTTCTAGCAGTACCTGGCAACTGCGCGCTGAAACAGCACATAGTAGAAGCTTTTAGAGCTCTGCGCTATAGCTTCCGTTCTCTTAGCATAGTTCAGGTGTCCATCATAGGCCGCTAAGCTTTCGCAATCTTGCTATGTCAGCGTTCCAAATCCTCTCGCGAAACGCGAAAGACTAGCACACTGAGCCGGTTAGACACGGAGTACACTCAAACAGAGGCTGCATATTTTCATATATTACATCCAGCTTCTTTGATTTATTTTAGATTACATACTCGGGCCCAACGGCTGCTGTAGCAGAATTTCAATGAAATTGCCCGTGCTCAGCACGGGCCTATCACCTCAACGATAATATCACCTCAATAATAACGATATTTTTCAATCGTAAATTTAAGCGAAATAAATACAAAAATATAATTTCTACAGTTTCGGAAATTAAAGACACATTATCAAAGCACACCCTAGTCAGATATTATCGAAATTGGGCGATTGCAGTAGCTGCTATCGTCGCTGTCGTCGCTACTGCTTGCATCCATTTCACCATCCACCATAGTTTTGCAAGCCTTTTTGATAGTAGTATCGACATTGATACACGACTCTGTAGAAGCAGATTTTGCGCAATCCTCTTGAGTATACTATGTAAAGCATTCTAGGTCCTGTGGCAGCGTGGTAGATAGTGAAGCTGTAGTGAGATGGTGGCTCGTGAGTTTCGTATATGGATCGACAAGTTGACGAACATTATACGCCACCCACATAGCTGGCGTACGATCTGTTGTTATAGTGCCGTCACGATACTTAGAGCTGCTATCTTGAAGTATCCATTCCCACTTTATTGAGGCCTTAGTGTTGTAGTTGTTATCGTCAGCGTTTATGTGTTGCCAGCGCGCAATATTGCGCTGCATTGTGATACCACTCGCTATACGCTTGGTATATCTACGGCCAAAGTTCCGTATAGTGGGGAAGATACGTCGCCATTTGTTGAAAATAATCGTAGTCTCACGAAGTCGTTTCGTAGCTATCTCCACCTCAAGACGAGCAAGATCATTAACCTGGCGCTGCTGCACCATCTGCCGCGCGTCTTCGGCGTATATTACGCCACCCTTGCTCTCTACAACCCGCTTCTTACGACGTCTTCGCTCCTCCTTGGCAAGGATAGCAGCCTCAGTTCTGTGCAGTTCACGCTTGAAGCCCTCGGCGTTGCGGGCAAGAGCTGAGACGCCACGAAGGTGACGGATCACATCAGCCGCGACCTGACGAGGGAGGTGTTGATGGATCACGGCGCGAACAAACGGCTCTTGTAACTCGATCTGTCGTACTGTTTTTGGTATATGCCAAGTAGCGTCACCAGGCTTAGGATCCTCGGGTTCTGGTGTTGCACCTTGTGGTTGAGGCCGCCGCACCAGCTGTGCCGTCTCGAGGTCGATTTTAACGCGGTGGAAGCGTCGCACAGGCGCTCGAGATGGCGATGAGATGAGCGGAGGCGGCGAGGATATATCAAGAGGTGTACCGGCACGCTGTACAAGTGGTAGTGGTGGTGTAGCTGAGCGGTCACTGTTGCTAGAGTAGCAACCTTCTTGGGTGCGAAGATGCGCTAACACGATGTCAGGTTTATACGGCATTATGCCCGTACGGCGCCAACCTGAGCAGATTGTAGACTTTGTAAACGTTAAGCGCCGGATCTCCTCTATCGTAGCCATGAAATCGGCCTTGTTAATATCACGCGAGCCTGTACGAGAGGCGTACTCAAGCATCTTGCCGTGATACCACTTAAGCGGTTGAAAACAACCCACATCTAGAGGCTGGAGGAGGTGGGTTGTGTGAGGTGGGAGGGCAAAGAGCTGTATCTTGTTGTCTTCAGCGAACTGACAAAACTGCTTCGTATAGTGAGATTTATGCCCATCTATTAGCAACAAGCGCCAAGCTCCATGGCGACTACGGCTTGTTACCTTGTTGAAGTGTTGAATACAGGCGTACGCAAGTTTGTCGTTACTATAACCACTATCGGACACGCCTACAAGATACCCATGAGGTAGATCTACGATCCAATGCTCCATCACAGTAGCAGCTTTGACAATGATAAGAGGTGGAATGACCTCGCCTGTGCCCCGGACACACTCAACAAGCGTAATAAGCTCGCGATTGTTGGCGTTGTGGATAAAGACCGTACGTCCATTTTTGGTGTATAGGTACTGCTCTTTTGCAGCACCAATGCGGCAGCCTGTCTCATCCATATTGTATATATCTTCAGGCAGGATACCGCGCTCTTCGATAAGGTCTTTAAGTCTAGTATACCAGTCAAGGAGCGCTGCTGGCTCCTGGGCAAGCTTACGCTGTATCTCAATTGGCTTTGCCTTTACATGTCTATATTTTGGGTGCCTTGCGAGCCATCGTCGTGCCCAAAGCTTGCCAACCTTAGGCGCAACTTCATCTAGTCCTGTATATGCATCCTCAAGGAGTGAGTTTGCCTGCTGTTCAACTAGTCCACGATGAATGCCAAAGCCAATATTATCGATAGCATTAAGGTACCGCTCAAGAGCGAAATCTTGAGATTCGTTAAGCCGGTATAAAGCAGGTGGCTTAGCGCGATTACAGCGATTCGAAAGCCCAAGATAGGCGCGTCGCAGGCGCTGATATGGCAAGTTGTGGGTAGTTGCATAGCTTTTAATATTAGGTTGATGAAGTAGGCGTAACGCTTTAGCGTGCTTTTCTAACGCCACGACCTCTTCTTTATATACAGACTTTTTCTGATTGACCTTAGGCATGATTCAAATAATATACGCAATTGAATTTATTTATTCCTGCGTTGTCGTGGTAGATGTATGCACTAAAAGCTACGTGTTATCATTGAGGTGAAATTATCGTTGAGGTGATAGGCCCGTGCTGAGCACGGGCAATTTCATTGAAATTCTGCTACAGCAGCCGTTGGGCCCGAGTATGACTTCCGAATAAGCTAACTTTACTTCTAGAGAGGATAGAACAGGTTACACCGTTGTTGGAGCTTCAAAACTCGACAGGAAAGATTCATACACACCCTTCAGATTGCTGCAATTTGCTATTTAAAGCCTGCGATAGACTGAAGTAGGCCTAAAGAGCATATAAACAAGTAGTCATACCTAGGAATCTCTAGAGCCTGGACGTAAGATACTTAAACAATCTTAGTGGTTCGTTGCTAGGTGATGTTCGACTAACAGGGACGGACGTTAGGTAGGGTGCTTAGAGTAAGAAGTTTCTTCCGCGATATCCTCTACACAGAGCATGCTGCACTAAGAGCAACAAGTAGTATGTTACATAACATTGCGCCACTAAGTGAGACGGTATTAAATACTAGAATGTTAATCAGACTAGATATTATTCATCTAGTTGCTCCGAGGTATATTTTTACAATTCATACGGGACTCAAACTCCACAAGATATAACCATAAAAGTTTTTTCCATAGTTGGATAGAAATGCTGAAAAGATGATTTCTATCATGTTCTAATAGCTATCTTTTCCGCCAAAAAGAGTAATGCGATAGCACTTACGTTGCAGCTTATGCTGCGCAACAAGCTTATTGCAGCTTATCACATTCACGGCTATACTACTTCAGTATTCTCTAAGCCTATTAAAACGTAATGATCGTTTTTCAGTACGTAGAAATCTTGACTTCTCACTAACGATTTATATGAAGTATATGCAATAAGTTATAAGACACTGCGCTTTATCTGAGTCACCCACATAACTTAGGAAAACTAAGGATTTAACGTTAAATATCTCAGGGCTAGCCTAAAACGAAAGAGCAAGAGTACAAAAGCCCAGGGACCATAATATGCAAACTAGTTCTACTCTCAGCTCAGCTGTGGCTAGGGGCGATATGGATAAGATACAGCAAATGATCAACAGAGAGCGTATCACCCCTGAAGCTACTGTAGACGGGCAATCACTTGTGCAAATAGCATGTCTCTGGGGCCATGGCAGAGCAGTAGTTTCACTTCTCTCTAATGGCTTCAGGGCCGACCTTAAAGATCTTAATAACCGTACCGCGCTTCACGAAGCCGCTTCTTGTGGCCATATCACAACCATCAGGCGCCTTTTGAATAAAGGAGCAGAAATCAATGCAAAAGACGACTCTGGTTGGACTCCACTCCATGAAGCAGCTGCCAGTGGCAAGAACAGAGCATTGAACTTGCTTCTTGGTAAGGGGGCCGATATGGACGTGAAGGATAATCGTGGCTGCACTGCACTTCACAGGGCAGCTGCTAGTGGCAGTATCATCTCAGTTCGTTGTCTTTGCTATAGAGGAATGAATGTTGATGCAACGGACGGAAGATGTCGTACTGCGCTACACTATGCAGCTGCTCGCGGCCACGTAAAAATTATTGGTTATCTTTTGAACAACAGGGCATACATTCATGCAAATGATACTCTTGGCCGAACTCCACTCCATATAGCAGCTGCTCAAGGCCAAAGGAAGGCCATTGTCCTGCTTGTTAACAAAGGAGCCCACATCAATGCACAAAATATCTCAGGCGATACTCCCCTTCACGAAGCCGCCAATGGAAGGCGATTCATATTTGGCGTGCTATCTAAGAAGGGGGCATGTATGAATGCGAAAAATGTCTCGGGATTGACTGCACTTCATGTAGCAGCAGCTCGCGGTGACGTGGATATCGTCGACTCTCTAGTTGATGAGGGCGCAAGTATAAATACGAAAGATAGCAAAAGCCACACAGCACTTCACGACGCAATTGCCCGCAGCGATGTGAAAATTATCAGTTGTCTTCTCAGAAAAGAACAGAGTATCAATTCGAGGAGCAGAAAAGGTTGTAAAAATTTTCACATAGCACCCCATTGCGAAGTAAAGAACACTGCATGCGGTCTTACTAGCCAACGAGCCAAGTTGGATGATCCTAAGAGCCTGATAGCGCATTTTTCTCGACTTCCTACAGAGTTACAATATATAGTTGTAGAGCAGTTTGGGCCAAAGGCAAGATTACGCGATTTTCTGAAATATAGAAAGACCCTAAACTATGAGAAGAAATGCTCGGAACTAGCGCTTGCGGAGACGGTGGGAATAGAGGAGGCATGGGTACACTGGTTGAAGGCGCAAGCGGCAGGAGTGGCGCTTTGTCTTTTCTCTGGCAAGAAAAGACAAGTACAGTTTCTAATAAGTCGTATACGAGGTGCGTTGTGTAGGAGCAGCAAGTTTATTATACGAATGCTAACCCAGCATTAGTTTTGCAGAGGCTCACGATTTCCGTTGGTGTTGTGTTTCATAACGGAGCATTGCATGGGTATCTTGTGAAGGAGACTAGTAGCATATCGGTATGCCACAAAAGCACCCTATCTGATTTCAGGTGTTGTACTGATATTAGTCTATCTAAGAAGCACATACCACGGTCGTACTTGGTGGTACAGGCGTATGGTGCTTTGGGTCCCAAGAACCGATTTGCTGCGGTTGGCGCGCTGACCAAAGAAACCTTGAAAAGAACTTTTGGGCCCGCCCTTCAGTTGGTGCGTTTGAACAAGTGCGACCTGGTGGATAGGTTCGCGGCCATCAGGCTTGCACATGGAGGTTGGGTTTCTGAGCTCTGTCAGTGTATTGGGAACATTGGTAGTGACTCTGTTTGCTTGGCTTGCCTTGAGTATCTTCCTCCTCTTCAAGACTTTGTCCTTATCACCCAACCCGCTCAACTTCTGTGGAAATGTGGTGCACAGTTTATCACAGGAAGCACGGATGCTGTGGATAGTGTCACTCATGTTCGCACTGATCGTACGCCAATATTCAAATGCAGGACTTAAGGCTAACTACGTTACTCAGGCCCAACGGCTACTGTAGCAAAATTTCATTAACCATCAAAGGTAGCTCTAGATGTCAACATAGAGCAGTTTTCGGCTACGAATTTAACCCGCCTGTACGTAACCAATCAACTATAACTATAGATTTACTTAACCATCTTTTTTAGGCACAATAATCTCATGTTCTACCAGACCATTAACTCTGTAAGACAATTACTCATCTGTGGTAGGCTGTGGCACGGTATTCCAAGGCACATCTCTCAAACGGTGGAATATCTTGTAAAGAATAGTAACCCACGAACATAGTTCTATATACAGCTCTGTTACCACAGATTCCTTTGCTTTGCTTTTCGCTTACGCAGCGCGCTCAACTCCTCGCCATCAGCAGCCAATATATTACCAGTCCCCATCCCGTCATGTAAGTGTACCTGGCTATGCTTTGTTACCGCACCTATAATGGATCTTATGACGCTATCATTCGCCCGTCTTGCCAATTTTACTAGTTATCTTCCAGCAAATCATGAAATTCTTATCGAATAACAAAACCTGCCTCCTGATAGTTGCGTTCGCTCTGTGGCCTGCTGTACTGTTTATATAACATACTACACTGGGTAATTACATAATTGTCTTTCCTGTTGTAGCTTAGACTAGGCGAATTAACCAGAATCTAGATCACTCCATCGAGATACGCATTCGTTAAGCTCGACAGGAATTTGAGCTTCTCGTCAGCCGTCAGTCTCAAACACTCACGTCTGCTAAGATTAAGTACCAGAGACGATACTTACGAGATCCACCACCTGGTTTTAACGAATGGTTGTTTAATGCAAAACCAAAGCACTCGGCAGTGATTGATGATTTCTATATAATTAATAAGGGCCTGAGTTAGCTTTGGAGAGTTAATCCCCAACGCCTTCACAAGAACATTAATTATGCGTCGAGTTTAGAACATCTTGCCGCACGAAAATGCGGATTTCGAAATGGACAGTACTATATGCAAGAACGCCACTGGCTTGCCAGAGATCTTGGACATCTTTTAAACGAAGTGTCTCTGGATATCCCTGATGTTGAGTTGCTTATAAACTGGTTGGATGAACCCCAGATTATCCCGGCACTCCAGATACTTGATACTAGGGATATATCAGAGCCTTGTTTTATTGAAGCGAGTCACTCATCAATATGGAATCGCACAATTGGCCATTGCGCGTAAGTTTCGCCTAACTAGAACGTCTATAACACATACGACTTTAGGTTACCGTTGGTTGGGGGTTGTTATAAAGAAAAGGATGTCTGCTTGCATCCTGAATTCGCCCTGATGCATGGTTTTTTCTCCTCTCCAATGACAGCAATCCTTACCAATACTCACCTTCCCATCTTGTCTCAAGCCGCTCCTAATTCTTTTGGAAACGTCATGTACCCTAGTCCCTGATACACTGGCAAGATGGATCAAGGAGGATATGATGACAGGAAGGATCCTCTATGGGACCAGAAAGCCAGGCAGCTTGATTGGGCAGGGAGTACCACTGGTAGCTACAACTAGAACGGTACCTGGCGGCATTCTCATCGCCAACGCTTTGTCGAGTTGGTGCAAAACTTGAACAAGACTAACCACATGTATCTCCAGGAATTCAAACCTAGACACTGGGTCAGCTACCAAGCTATTGAAGATCATGGCAGCCTATTCGATGTCAAATTTACTGGCGTTATCCAATACGATATCTTGTATTGCGAAGGACAGGCCCAGTTCTTTATAGTCAGCGAAAGAGAAGCCCAAAGCCAGCAGTTCAGTGCTCAGTTTGTGTGTTATACTGACGGCAACTCTTTCAGTGGATGGTTCTATACTCTATTGCAATCACGAAGTGTTGTTCTCAAGCAAACTGTTTTTTCGTGAATGGCATGACGAGCATCTCGTGCCGTGGGCGCATTTTATTCCTGTTAGCCTGTCTATGAAAGAGCTGCCAGAGATTATGCGATACATGACGGCTCACGAGCAAGGAAAGAAGAGGGCACAGGAGATTGCCGAGGCAGGCCGTGACTGGCATGGAAAGGCTTTGAGAAAGGAAGACTTTACAACCTATCTCTTCCGTCTGATGTTAGAGTTAGCGAGGGTCATGGAACCTATACGTTAGGTGGGAAGCTGAGATATCGACTGACTTTCATATTTCTTCACATCACTGTTATGCTTATCTATGCGTGCGTAGATAGCGAATAAGTATACGAAGACTAGATGAC
>JAODYD010000096.1:0-17129 GCA_026262445.1 Bipolaris bicolor | reverse complement strand
AGTATTAACTTATTAACCTACTCTTACCTCGCTTAGGTTACTAAGAATATTCTTACTATACCTATTACTTAGGTTAGTATAGAGTAAGTTTTTAAATACTTTAAAAGATGTTATTATAGATTAGAGATATTATCTTAGCGTCTAAACGATCTATAAGATATTATTTATTAAGTATAGTTAGTATTACTAATAAGCTAGATTAGTAAATTAATAATTCTTCTTTTAAGAATTAGTTAAATAATAAGATTTATAATCTTTTTAGTCTTTCTATAGCTATAAAGAAGATATAAAGTAAAAAAATAGATCTAGTTAGTAAAGATAGTAACTTACTAAGTAGTCTAGTATATCTAGATATTCTACTACCTCTATAGAAGCGTATTTATCTATTACGCTACTATAATTAAAAATTATAATAACCTATATTCTCTTTATATATTATTCTCTAGTCTCTAATCTTATATCTATACTTTATATTACCCTAAACTAAATTAACTACTATTCTACCTACGCTAGTAAATAGGTACGCCTCTCTCTATACTAGTATTATATAGGGTAGAGTTAGGTCGTATAGACCGCGGGTAGGTATAGAGTAGAGTTGCATAGGCTAGATCTTAAGGCTATAGCTATAAATAATAAAGACGCCCTTAAGATCTATTTTAGAGTCTAGAAGACTTAAGCTAAAGATGTTAAGGCTATAGCTATAAAGAATAACGTCGCTTTATAGGCGTCCACTAGCCTACAAGATCTCTTCTTAGAATAATCTTCTAAGCTGCTACTTATAGCTACTACTAAAATAAGATAGAGCTACTTAACCTTAGTAGATATAGAATAAACAGGGCTGCTACTTATAGAGTAGCTAACTTAGTACCGCGCGCTCTTAAGTTAGAAACGCTAAGTATATTAACTTATATAATATATAGAATCGTAGCTAGCTACTATATATAGAAAATTATAGTAAGTAACTATAGACTATAGTAGATTACAGCAAGTTGCTAGCGTTTACTATTCACGGCTAATATACTGTCTAACTTAGAGGACTGCGCGCCCGCAAGTTAGAATCCTCTAAGCTAGATATATCTATAATTATAATATAGATTATAGCTACTAATTCCTATATATAGTAGATAGTAGTAAATAATAGTCTATTATAGTCTATAATTAATTAATTAACTATACTTTTTAAAACTTATTTTTAATAGATGCCTAATACCTATACCCTATCTAACTCTAACCCTAGAATAGTACCCTCTAACAAGAAATATACTATTTCTCTATACTATAACTAACTAGCGTACCTTCTTCTCTAAAGCAATACCTTATCTAAACGTTATTCTAGAAAAGATATTAAAGTTAGCTACTAAAGGTTTATTACTTAATGTCACGCTTGCCTTGTAAGTATTTCTAGACTAGTCTTTTCTTAAAAGCATAGAAGAATAGAGCTAGCTAACTTACGTTTCGCTAACTTATTTAAGTTTTTCGCCTAAATAGTATACTCAGGCGCTTCTCCTCATTAGCCTCACCTTTAATCTGCTCTCGCTACACCTACTATATTAACTAGAGCCTGCAAATCTCCCTACGAACAGTAAGAATCACTACCACTACTAAGTATAACACCTTTTGCCATCTATATAAAATCTTTTTATTATATACAAACTTTCTTTGTTTGCTAGTCTCCTCCTACAACCTATATAGAGCCTAGAGCATCTAGTATCTATAATAGACTACAAAAGGCTTAAATAATAGCTAACCTAGCTACTATAGCTTAGCCCTTATAGTGTTAGTATATTGCGGATAATAGGTATAATTCTTAAAGTTATAAGTACTTACTTCGCGATAGCTAGCTATACACAAAGAATATACACGCGCCTAGTACTAGACGTATTCTTAGAAACGCTATAGCTACTTCGCGGACTACTCTACAAGCTATCGCTACTAGAACTAGATCTAGAACTTCTTAAGTGCTACTACTTACCTAAGATTATAGCTCTTATCCTACTTATAAAGCTCTGCTTCTGTAGGCGTTAACCGCTTAGTACTATAAGGATTTACTATACACACGTTATATAGCTCTTCTCCTAGAGTATAATACTTTTAGTCTTCTCTACTATCTATATACTAGTTAATAGCGATTCTTTAACACTACTCGCCGCTTAGAAACGCCTTTATATAATCGTTAAGATAGTGTAGAAGAGCGCGATAGAGACTACCTATTTTAGTTCGCTAATACTCTCTTAGAATATAGCACTTGCTATAGAGGCTAGTGCGGCCTACGCGACTACTTTCCTAGATAAACTCGTGTAGTTAGAAGAGTATCTATAGGTAAATTATAGTCTAGATACTAGGCGCGTCTAGCTCTAAGTCTAGTATATTAGTAGTAGTATATAGCTTCTCGTTCTCTACCGTAATAGCTTATACGCGACGGCTCTTCTCTTTCTCTAACTCTATAGCACTATAGAAGACTATATAACTAAGAAGCTCTACTACTAACTTAGTCTACTAAATACTTAGATAAAATATAATAATCTATATATTAGATCTAAACTTACTTTCTATCTATCTTACTAAATTAGTTAGAGTATTATTTAGCTTACTACGCTTATAGTCTATAACTTAGTAGAAGAGATTTCTCCGCGTAGTACTTAGTGCGTAGCATATATATATATTTTCTACCTACACGCTTGCTACCTAGAAGAAGGTATATTACTTCAAGGGTAGTAGCGTGGCTATAAGATAGATAACCTACGTATTCTTATTATTAAGACTATATAGCTCTAGCATCTTAGGCCGCTAGTTCGCGTAGGCATCTAGTAAGTAATAATACTTATTAACTATAAAATAATTAAGTTAATATTATATATAGAGCTAGTTTATAAAATAGCTAAAAGCTAGAGAGACTACGCTCTCTAGTATTACTAACACAATTCTGGCCTAGTAAGAGGGTCTTGTCCTGGTCTATCTAGCGCATAGAATGCCCTACTTTTTATAGTAGTCTTTAAAGTTATATAGCATAGCGTTTAGTAGCGCAATAACTATAGTAACGCCGTCTAGTAATAAGGCTATAGGTAGTAGGAACAACAACGACTTTCCTAAGCTAGTAGGTATAACTACTAGCACGCGTAGCCGCTAGGCTAGAATAGAATAGAGGGCCTTTATCTATTAGGTTCGCAACCTAGCGTCTAGCTTGCGAAGTAGCTTCTGTAAGGTCTCCTCTAGATTAGCTTTAATAAGCGCTAACTAGCGTTAAAGCTACTTCTTCTGCTGTATAAGCATCGCTATAGACGTAGACAAAGTGCTACTATAACCTTACGTAGCCAACCTAAATTCTAGTATATAGTACTAATCTACGCTTATATAGCGGAACTACTATCGCTTACGTAGTGTTTAGAAAGGAGATTTAAGTATAAGATAGCTATAATTTAACTCCTCTATTTACTAGGTATAACTAGACTATAGCTCTCTTGTATCTTTCTAGGGCGTATCTATATTCTAGTATAGCGTTTCTAGAAACTCCCTTAACTCTTTCTTAGTAGCTAGCTTATAGTAGATAGCTAGATAGGCGTGACGCTACGTATAAGTTCCTAGGGCGACGCCTATATACTCTATAGTATACTAATACAACACGCGACATATACAATTAGTATCTTAGTATCTATCTAGGTTGGCTAGACGGCGCCTTAGCTCTATATTCTACTCCTTATCTTCTCCACTACTATCTCTACCACTATCGCTCGCTAACTCCTATAGCTCTTCTTGCGGCGGCTTCTAGAGGAAGTAGGTACTCTATATCACGCTATAGTGTAGTCTTTATAGGTTATTAATAAACGGCTAAGCTAGAGTTAAGAAGTATATAACTAGCTCGCTTACTTTATAGGAGAGGTATTAATAGATAGTCTTAACACGCTTACTAAAACTATACTCTTTATAATAAGTAGTTATAAAGGCTATAAGGCCGCCTTCTACAAAGATACTCTAGTAGCCGCTATAAACACTATTCTCGTATATAATAGAAGTAATCTCTATACTATAAGCGAGCGCTCTAGTAGAAAGATAGATAAGAACAAAGAGAGCTTCCTTAAATCGTTAAACGCCCTTAAAGTAGGCGCTAATACTACTATTGTACTATGTTTTATTATCTATCCTACTATGAAACCATGTCCACAGGGCGGGCTCGCGGAGCACACGCTAGAGAAGCTAGTTCTCCTAACTAGCGAAGCTATTAGAGAGAAGCTAGACGAAGCTAAAATATAAACTTATGTTGGCTAGCTAATTAGTAAGCTCTTCTAAGAAGAGTATAGGTAGTATAGCGCTGCCTTTTCGCACCTGGCCTCTATTGTTAATATTAAGCAGTAGGACGTTTTAGAGTAATCGTAGCTACACTATCTTAAATAAGCTATGTACTATAGTCTAAAGATTGTAGAGGCAGAAGTCTACCTAACCTACGAGAATCTTATCTCTATCCTATAACACTATACCTAGCGGGGCTATCTACTAGGCTATTGTTCTCGCTAGTATTTATAGTCGTAGTATATGGTTTATAGAGTATACAGGTCCTTTATAGCTTAATAACGCTATCTTATAATAGAAAAATACGACCTCTAGGTATAGCGGCCTAGGCCGTTCTTAGCTATACTACTTTCGTTTAAAGTCGTAGATATAGACAAACAATACCTTGGATACTATAATAAGAGTAGATAGAATAGGTAAAAAACGGTTAAGAGGCATCTATCTACTACCTAAGTAATTAGGTCGAAGCCCTAGAACTGCTACTCTACTAAGTAGTGGGCTTTAGTACTCGTTATCTTCTAGCTATTATATTAAGAGAAGACGCTAGAATATAGTATAAGTTTACGTAAGTATATTAAGTAAGTCTCTCTTCTCTATAATAATCTCTATATATATCTCTTTTAGTATATGTAGTGTACTTAACTAGTCGTTAAGAAGCGTATATAGCGCTATCTCTAGGTTCTCTAAGGTTCGCTAGATATAGTATAGAATACTAATAACGTGTTCGCTATACGTCTTAATTATAGCTACTTGGTAACTAGTATATATAGGCTTCTTATTAGAATTCGCACTAGTCTCGCGCTGCTCTATTAACTTAAGGGTAGCCTAGCTAGCGTCTCTAGACTAGTAGAACGTAAAGGCGTCTTTAATAGTAATGCGTATAGCCTTATACGCTACGAGTAACGCTAGTTCTTCTAGTTCTCTACGTTACTATATTAGAGGTTTATTACTAGAGATAAGGTGAGTATGTAAAAGGTCGACCCGTGCCTAGCTACGAAGATAAGTAATCTAGTAAGTATACTTAAGCTATAGATTAAGTTAATTTTGCTAATGCTCTTAGATAGTACTTTATGCCTCTAGAGTAGTCTACTTAGCCTATATACGCTGCTTTTCTTCTTAAACTATCTTATAGAGATCCCTAGTATTACGCTTAAAGGCTAGTCCCTTAATAGTAATATACGTAGGCTAATCTAAGGCCTAAAATAAGCGCTAGTATATCTAGTTTTTAGCCTAAAGTCGCTTACCTAGCTAGAGAGCCTTCTTCCTTATATCGCTATCTTATTTTTAAGGGTTAACTTATCTATGGGCCTTTCTATAATGGTTGGCGATGCCTTGTTTTAACGTATATATATATTTGTAGCTAGCTGTCTAGTATACTAGTCTGTATATTTTAGTTACTAGGCTAGATATAGAGTCTTCTGCTTCTATAAGTAGGCGAAGTTGTCTAACTTCCTAGATAAGGTTACCTAACGTCTATACTATGTCCGTAACTAACCTTTGGTTAGTAGAAGACACGCTAAGGTAGGAGGACTTTAGATAGGTGCTAATCTAACTAGGTAGAATCGCGATAGCGTAACGTAGATAATAAAGTATTCTAAAGATAGCCTTATAATAAAAGATTTTTATAAATTAGTCTATCCTTTATAATACTTATATCTATTCTCTTATAAGAAGTAGAAATTAAGAGGATTATGTCTAACATAAAGTACTACGTGCTATATAGTAGAGAGTTGTATATTGGACGCGTTATACCTTACGTATTACTAAAAGTAAATTTAATAGAGTCTTATTAAGTATAACCTTTCTATACTCTCTTATAGTAACTTCTTCTACTATACTACTATAATATCTAACGTATCTATCTAGCTGTTATGTTGCGTAGAAGAGCCTAATGGTAGTCCCTAGAGCTTTCCTAGATCTATAGATACCTAGATAGCTATAGAGTATAGCTACTGGCTGACTAATAGAGACTACGATAGCCTATTTACTAATAAGGCATAGTAGTCCTAGTCTTAGCTAGACAAGTCTACTAACATAAATAGCGCTAGGTAGCTATTTCCTAACGCGTAAATAACTAAGGTTAGGAAGCCTATCTTTATTACCTATTCTCTCCTAGCGGCTATATAGCTAATACAGAATACTATAGGCGAGGAAGTAATGCTAGAGATAAGCTAGCAAGGCTTAGTTAATATAGCTAAGGCTCTTTCTAATAACACGCCTATATCGCCTATATAGTAAAACGACGCTTTAGTGTAGTCTATATTATAAGTCTAGAAATTAGATCTATAAATAAATAAGCCTAAGTTGTTAGTCCTCTATATACTAGAGATACTAATTAGCAAAGATACCTAAAATAATAAAGAAGTTAGTTAGGTACTACTATCTACGTAAAGAGCGCCTTCTTATACGTATAGGAGTAGGAACTTAGCTTATAGATTAGAGTAGAAGAAAGGATTAAGTCCTAATATACGCTCTATAGCTCTTAATACCTCTAAGTAGGCCTATACTATAATTATACTATTTATACCTAGCTTACTAATCTCTTTAGATAGTAGTTTCTCTTATAAACGCGCTTACCTTAGTACAAAGAATACTTCTCCTCCTAATTCTCTCTCTCTTTCTAACTCGCCTAATACTACTTACAGCCCTAACTATTCTAGCTCTGCTCCTACTTCTCTTCCGTCTAAGGCTAACTCTCCTAAGCCTAAGCACTATCTAGGCAGTCTACCTACCTATAACCCTCCTATTAAAGACGCTAGTAGAGGGTAACAGCCTATATATATTACTAAGGTAACTAATAATAACTAGCGAGCTAAATAATAATATAGTAAGAAACTCTAGGCTACGCGAGAGAAGAAGCGAAGCAAACTTAGCCTTATTAAACTAAACTCTAGAGCTATAGCGACTAAATATGCTGCCTATAGTATTATCTAACTAAAGAACAAGCTAATAATTACGTAGATAATAAAGTAGAAGGTTAATAGAGAGGTAGACTTTTATAGTTTAGCCCTGACGCCCTACTATATAGCTATAACAATTTTAGAGAAAGCGCAAATACTTAGTAACCTATTGTCTTTATATAACGCTACGTAGTTCTTATATACTTAGTAAGAATAGAGTATACTATTCTAGATAAATACTAGTTAGTAACTCTAGCTATATAATGCCTACGTCTATTCGCAGCTAGCTACTAACGTCTCCTAACAACGCGACCTAAATAGAGCGTTCCGCTTTACTTAGCATATATACTACTAATATAAAACTAATCTAGCTGCTATATATATTAGTTCTTAATAGGCTATGGCCCTACTTAGCGTAGCATATAAGCAAAAGATAGAGTAGATTAAGTAGTAAAACTTAATAGTAAGTAGCGACCGCATACGGAACTAATATAAAAAAGGCTGAGTCTATACCTAGATAATCTTAGAGCTTAAGAATATAGTCTACTTAGATGCTACTAAAGAGAAAACAGAGGCTTTCCGCGCTCGCCTTAAATAGGCCACACGCTAGCATATACTAGTGTAAGGTCTAGGCTAAGGCTCTCTACTTCTAATACTATATAAATAGATCTCTAACTACTAGGTTAAACAGCTTCGCGTAAAAAAGGTTTACCTTTTTATTAGTATAGCGTAATAAGAGCTACCTAACTTAGTGGTAGTAAGTAAGGCGCTAGAGAAATAGCTTAGGCTAGATAGAATTACTAGTAGATCTATAAGCTAAAAAGAGCTCTTAAGTATTAAAGCGAATATATAGAAGATAGGTCGCAGAATAGAAGAGATACCTAATAGTAAGAATAAAGATAATATAGAGGTAGTTAGGACTTAAGATTTACCTCTGTTATCCTAAGAGAGTGTTGTAGTACCTTATTCTATACGTTAGATATTATTACTTAAGTTATTTTACCCTATTCGTAATATTAATTATACTAAATAGACTTATTTCTACCTAGGATACCTTAAAGTTAGCGCTCACAAAATATAGTAAATAAGTAAAAATCTTAGCTAATAAGTATAAGTACGTAAGAATCGCAGTTAATAAATATAAATTACAGCGTATTCTATAGCATATAAGTAGACAGTAGAGATAAGTAGTAATAGCCTATATAAATAGACGTAAATAGTACTAAGTAGACGCTAATAATAGCTACTATACGCAAATACTAGCAAAAGGTTATAATTAATAGCAGAGATAAGTTATAAGTATACTAATATATAAGACTACCTGCCTTTAAGTTAGTACTCTACTCTAGTAGAGGCGATCGCTTAGAGTTATCGCTTAGAGTTTGTTGCTTAGAGTTGTTGCTTAGGGTTGTTGCTTAGGGTTATTGCTTAGGGTTATCGCTTAGGGTTTAGAGGAACATTAACACTAAAACTCCCTATTAAAGTATAACGCGACGTACTATCGTAATTATCGCGAAATTTAGACATAGAGTAGCTACGCACGTACTACACGTTGCATAGAAGTTGTATTACTTTTTGACCTTGTTATGGGCAAAGAAAGAGACTCTAAAGTTTTAAAAAAAGGGACTCTTCCGTCCGTGCGCGCGGATTAGATTTGTTAGAGAAAATAAAGAAAGGGAGTCCCTTTCTTCGTATAATAAGGTTAGAAACCTTAGTTATTATAGCTTAATCTAATTTTAGCTTTTTTAGTTTAAATTCTCTAACGCTTAAATTAAAAAAAAATTAATTGTGTACTGTACTATAACTAAATAATTTTAAAAATCTTATAAACGGAAAGTCCTGATCACTCTCTTGCTTCTATAAATGCTAGAATCTTTTTTCTTAAATTTTGCGCATAGTATGGCGGTCTATTATAGGTAGTAAGTATGCGCTAGGCTAAACGTATATACAATTATTAAGTTGTACTACTCTCCTATAGTATAGTAGGCTTAAAAAATTACTAAAATACTCCTCTATATAGCTGCTATAATAATAGCTTTATAGCGACGGCTTTGGGCTTTAGTTGCGTATGTATAGGCCGCTGGTGTTGCGCTCTACGTTATGTAATACTAATGGTTTGGTGTTTAAAGGTCGGTGCACTTGGGGTTAAAACAGTACTTAGGGTTAAACCCTACCCTAACCCTAAGCTAACATAGGCTATATCAACGAATACTAACTCTTAACTATATTTTATTAGATAACTTACGCACTATATATTGTATTAGTATAAAAACTAGTTTATTAGACACGTGTGAGTTTTCTATATCTACTATAAGATTTGCGTTAGATTTAAATATAGTTCTAACCCTACTTCCGTTAATTGCCTGATTCTGCGGAAGTAGGGTTAGGAAATTTAGCAAACCCTAACGGAAGTAGGGTCATTTCGACCCTACTTCTGTTAAGGATTGAGGATAGGGTTATCGCTTAGGGTTTAGAGGAACATTAATACTAAAACTCTCTATTAAAGTACAACGTGACGCACTATTGCAATTATCGCAAAATTTAGACACAGAGTAGCTACGCACGTACTGCACGTTGTATAGAAGTTGCATTACTTTTTGACCTTGTTATAGGCAAAGAAAGGGACTCTAAAGTTTTAAAAAAAGGGACTCTTCCGTCCGTGCGCGCGGATTAGATTTGTTAGAGAAAATAAAGAAAGGGACTCCCTTTCTTCGTATAATAAGGTTAGGGCTTCGCCTGGGTTATGCCTCTGGCTTACTCTAGCTATTTTAGCCCACATGTGGATAGAAATAAAGCACTTGTGAGGGTAGAAGCACTTATGAGGATAGAAAGTACTTGTGAGAGCAGAAGCACTTTTGAGGATAGAAAGCACTTATGAGGCTAGAAAGTACTTGTGAGGATAGATACTTAAGAGGTAATAAGTACTTTTGAGGCTAGAAAGTAATTGTAAGGATAAATACTTAAGAGGTAATAAGTACTTTTGAGGGTATATTAAGTCACTTTTGAGGGTACATTAACCTGCGCACAGGCCACTTTTTAAGCACTTTTGATGGCGAAGCCTTGAATCTAATATATATAGATACAGAGCTGCGAGTTGCGCGCTACTATTGGGGCGACTAAAAAAGTCTTTTCTAGTTATCCTACCTGCTTTGACACCCTCTGGGCTCGATACTAGTATAAAGTTGGGGTTAAGTCAACCCTAACGCTAAGCCTATTCGAGCGCGAATCGGGGGTCTCAGATTTCGCGAATCGGGGGTGATAAAATCGCCGAATCCGGCATGCAACCCTAACGCTAAGCCTGTTTTGGCACGAATCAGGCCTCTTTCGCCGCCTTATATTGGTTAGGCCGCTATAAGTTAGCTATAATAGCTATATAGCACTTGTTAATAACTACCTATTGTAGAATCTACTGCCGAGCTAGTAAACCTACGTACGAGAGAAAGCTACTATTTGAGCTATTAACGTAGTTAGCACTTACTACTACTATGCTAGCTAATTGACTATAACGCTACAGCTCGCCTACCTCGCCTAGCTGCTACTTGATAGCTTAAATATTAGCTTATCTAAGCCGTACGAGCATGTCCTTAATTAACGCCTAAAATAGGACGACGAGGATTATTACGCTCGGCCGATCTATCTACTAGCTACGATTAAGAATAGTAGTAGTAAAAGGTAGAAGTGTTTTGCCTTCTTCTATAGGGGAAGGGGACTAAACTAATTTAGTAGAGGTTTAGTAAGAACGATCTTATAGTCGTATAGGTGGTGTTTAGGGAGCTAATTAGTAGTAGTCTTACTAAATACGTCTTAGTATAGAAGGTAGATAGATAGAAGTTGATTCTAAACTAGCTTAGTATTATTAGACTTTCTTGTATCACTGACATAAGTTGCACGAGTTTCTAGCATGATTCTGGTTCTTATTTAACGCTCCTAGAATTCTGCTGAACCCTAACGCTAAACCTAACAGAGTTTAGTTTTGGAATGGGGGAGTATTCTAGAACCGAATACCTGAGTAAACGCACTATTCTGTTTATATATTAACTACGCTTCGCCGTGTCGCCCTTTTACTAAACCTAACACTATGCTGAAACTATTGATCTAGCTCATCTTTATTATTTCTCTCCTTTCTCTTTAGTGTCTCTCTCGTGCTAGTGCACTTCTCTACAACGATGCTATTGGATACAGTACTAGAACGCGTTTCTAGCTGTGGCTGGCAGCGATTATTAGGCATTGATGTTGTTGGACGGCTGCCAAGAAACACTCTAAACCTAAGGCAGCTATGCTATGCACGGCTGATAGCGCGATACTCTGCTCGTATTGGTGCAATATGCCCTGGTGCTTCCTCTATCCCCCGAGCGTATAACTGACCTGCTAGCATAGAGCTGTGCGTAGTCTGGTGGTCCGCGATAGTTTGGAGCTCTTCTTTGCCATCGTAGTCTCGTTTGAATCCCAATCGTCCAAGATGGCGCCGAGTAATAGCGATAGCTGAATGCCGCCATACGATAATGCTGGCACGTGTGGAGAGATATTGCGAGAACTCTTTAGCTAGTACGTCGCTAAGGCACTTGCTTGGCCAAGGCACGTCCTGCCGGTGCCTGGACTTGTCAATTATCGAGCGAGACTAAAGAAAAGAAGAGGTTATGCTCGTAGGTACGGAATCTAGCGTAAGGCATTCTAATTGCCTAATAAAGGGCACTATAAGCCAAAGGTAATAGATAAGGAGTTCGCTAACCTTAGGCGGTAGGTAGCGGTGGATGATCTTAGTAGATCCTGTGATGCTATAGCCTTTGTGGTAGGAAGTTACAAATGTACCTAGGCTATTCTCGAGAAAGATATTTCGCTGAATTCCGTGCTGCGAGTTTCGCTACTAAAGTGTAAGAAGCTCTGTCCCTTAAGTAGGCTGTCCGCCTGTTATATAAACAAGGAGTAGAAGCTGTTGTAGGAAGGTTTGTATGGTATTAAGATAGCTCTTCACTCGTTTCTTTTTCTATGTAGTAGAATGCTGGCCATCTAAGAACTGCTGTCTAAGCCAACCATGGTCCCTAATACGGCGGAGGAGCCAGCGATTATGACTAGCTAGCTGATCCTTGTTACGCTTGTCTAGAAGAAAACTCTAATCTGGGGTGTTGATAGTTGGGTTATCTTTTAGCTCTCGTAAGCGCACTAGTGGAACGGCGTCTGCTCTGCTTTCTGCGTCTCTATCGGGCGGTAGTAGCAACAAATCGTGGAGTTGCTTCTAGGCTAGCTCGACCTGGTCACGCATGAACTAACGAAGCGCAGTTATGGACAGCTTAAAGTTCTTGTAAGACAGATGTTCGCCGTCGTCTGTCCATATGATGTGTCCTAAGGCAGTCGTGCTATCCCGGACTTTGCAGCCATACGAGCGGATCTTAAGTATCTAATTTATTAGAGATCGGCTCCTATATACTATAAATCGGTCTTGCATCTTATCGATTAGATCGGCTGGGAAGTTAATTAGTCTACTGTTAGCAGAACGTATCCCCTTTTGTAAAACTAGAATTTGGGCTAGCTTAACGAATGCTGAAAGATCGGGTGTATACGAAACTGGGTCCCGGAAGCCACTAGTTTTAACGTCAATGCCAAGGATAGCTAGAAAGCCAACTACAAGATTGTCGTAGACGTTCCCTTGAAGACGATGATCTAGTAATGAGATACACAACTCTAGGCATAGATCCTGATGCAATTGGGACTCTCTTTCTCTATCATCATCTTCTTCATGGGTATTCCGGAGGGCAGCGAATAGCCGATCTAGCGCCGTTGACTGCGCATCAGTGACGACGTAGTGGAGGAAAGAAGCCTGTCGCAGCAGCACGACGCGGGAAACAAAACAGAGCAGCTGCATCCAGACTTTCTTGTATCGCTTGTACGTCCCTTCCTGCAGCTTGACTAGAAGTGGCCGATGGTACTGCCGACCGCGAATAAAACTGTTTACCCGATGCTGGTCGAACACGCTTGCCTCATCAGCGAGGATAGCAGTGCGAGCTTCATCAACAAGCTTGTCAAAGACATCGATAAGCGCAAGCAATTGGCGATCACTATTTTCGATAGTTGCATGCGTTGGGAGGCGGATGAGCTGCGCGACGTCCTGCAGGCGGTGGCCGCGAAGATATTGGTGCCATCGAGTCACCTCAAGCCATGGTACGAGGCTCAGAGGATACGTCCCCAGAGGCTCTATACCGAATCCTGTTGCTGGAGCGTCTCTAGCCTCTTTTTGCTCGATAGCTGTAAGCTGTCTCTCTATTTGATCCCAACAGTCTGCTTCTCTACCCGGAGTTGTATCAAGCGTAGGTACGCTATTCACGAGTTCAGCCCTAGGTGTGTCTAGGACTTGAAACAAGACTCGATACGTCCTCTGCGTAAAGAACGCTTGGCAGCTTACTTTCGCAAAATGCACCGTCTCGCTACTTGTCGGTCTTCCCACTCTTCTAGGCTTGCGTTGGCTTCTAGGATTGACCCAGCCATGCTCATTTCGGCAATGTCTTTGTATGTGTTTGAGAGCACAGGAAATATAACGACACGGCAGACCAGTTCGAGAGTCTTGCATAGGACAGAGGAAGCCGGTGCAGAGAGGAAGCTGAGGAATGCGAGGAATTGGAGTGGTTGGGATGCGCAGCGAGGTCTGCCAATCGCGATCAGTCCATAGAAGTGGACGCATTTCGAACTGGGTTCGGAGTTCCTGTAGGAGAGCTCGGCATGTCGCGCTACTTAGGTTGTGCTGTTCGTGTAGATGAGTTTGGAGATGGCAGGGTAGAACGCAGGTGTGATGTAATCGACATACGATGAGTTTATATTCAGGTAAGTAGTCAATTAAAGAGTTCAGTAGGTCAGTATAGGTAGAATCCATAGTAAAAAAGAAATATTCACCTGCTAAGTTGGGGGGGGGATAGTTAGCGAAGAAGAGGGTATAGGGGAGCGAACGCGTTACGCGTACGCGTGTAGCTGCGCACGTGCATGTAAGACAAGGCAAAGAGCTTGCTAGATTAAGAAGGGTGATATAGCGAATCTATCAGCAAGCCTAAGAGGAGAACGGGAGAGATAAGAGAGGGCAACAGGAAGGAGGGGGGCTTTCAGCGAGGGCAACTTTTGCCCTTCTTCAAAACTCCCTCTTTGGCCGCTTATACGAAGAGAGTAGTATTGTAACCTAAGAAATAGGTTGAGATAAGAGAGATAAAAGAGGGTGCACAGAAAACTTTACCAATTACCTACAACTAGCGCCCCTAGATCATCGTCTAGTGCTTAACTATCTACTATGGTGATGTTCTTTTACGTTAACTATTTATAGCAATTTGCGAAGAACCGCTCGCGCCTGTTGTGAATCCTAGCTTAGGGTTGACTTAGGGTAAAGCCCTAAGCGTAGCTCTAAGCGCAACTGGCAGCGAAACCCTAAGTTAAGTCGATTCTGATCCTAGTTCTGTCGGGGATTGGGGATAGACTGCTACTAACGAATCGCACATGGTTGCCCGCTAATAGGGCGCCTACAAGCGCCCGCAATGATGCTACAATCCTCTGCTACCTCGACGAGTTGTACACTATTGCCTGCGTGCGGCCTGCGACTGCGCTCAAATGCGCGTATGTCTCCTTTACCTGCGATATTTAGGCACTTGCTATGTGGCTGAATGCGCGCAAGCTGGACAGTACTGGCTCCGCAATATACTATACATACAAAGAGCATCTTGAATTACACTTTACGCAATAAGATGTACCTTCTTCAGGCGCGAGGATTACTACGAAACTATGTTAACTTCGCGTGCCACCATAATATGCGGCTGGAGCGAATCAATTACTTCCCCTCGGAGTACGCGTGCGACTACTGCGCTGTAATATGCTTTAAATTCGCTCTCTTTGCCTTGCCATGCGTTATCCTTCACATCGAACAGCATGCGCCTACAAATACCTGGCGCCCAGTCTTGTAAAGTGTTATAGAGGGTCGAGAGACTGAGGAACTCTAGGCAAAGGTATTGCCTAATTTCTGTAAGGGTTGGCTCCTACGTATTCTGATCGTCTCCTAGTCGTACAAGGGACGTGCGTATAAGTGTGAGACAGCGAAGCGTATCCTTGTGCGCAAGTAGAAAACCTATTAATGTATTCTGGTTGGTCGCTATCTCTAGTTTAACGTTGTAGATCTGATTCCAACGCGAGTGAAGACTAAGATGTGAAAGTAGCATTATAGAGCCTCGCGCCTGTTCTCTCTCTTGGCTCCTATACGTTGGGCGAAGATAGCTATTAACTAGTCTTCCGAATGCTAGGCTTAATTGTTAGAGTTTAGTAGTACTTATGAGAAAGTAAAGGACGAGCTTTGCTGTGGTCTTTATGCAGCCTGTTATTTCGTCATTATCAGACATATAGAAATTAAGAAAAGTTAGATTAGAGAACGCGCACGCTATCGCTTGCAGCCGCCTATAGGCCAGCTTTATCTTGTTAGATCCTACAAGGCTAGTATAGGCGTCTACGTTAGCTTCTGGCGAAGACGTATGAATGGATCGATAGATACGTAAAATTTTATGGCTGCTGCTAAGCCTTAGAAGTTCTAAGCGCGCTAGTATTGCGAAGGCAGGGCCGCTAATATATATGCTTATCTTCTATAGCCTCTAGCCTTTTTCTCTAAAGTATGCGAGCCTTTTAAGCACGACTGACAATTATAGAGCATTAATGTCTTCGTCTTTATTGTTGTCTGTAAATCCAATAATATAGTTAGGGTAGAAATAAAGATCTCGCTATTGAAGAGCCTATACGTTAGTGTCAAGAAATCTAGGTTTATACTAAAAGGTACTTAAATTTAGTAGTGTTTAGAGGGCCTTAGCAAATTGAGTAATAGAAATATTTCCTGCTTCTGTGTTTGCGATAGACTGAGCGTCTTGGTTTTGCAGCTCGCGGTCTGCGTTGTATGCTTTGTAGAGCACATTTTTCTCTTCTTTGGACAATCTAGCCTACTCTTCGTAAGGCATGAGCTGACTACGCAGTTCTTTATTGTCGTAGTAAGTTGTATGATAAGTCTTCTATGGGATGTGATCTGGAGTGCCTGGCTGGTGTATGCCCTCTACCTAGGCGTTGAAGTCCGCAAACTTCCGGTATCCACGAATTCTGCGGAGCGCGATGGTCTTAACAAAACGGTTGAGCACAAAGTTCTGGGAAATGTTGTATAGGGACTCGCAGCCGTGCTCGCAGAGCTTAAAGTTAATCTCCTGGAAAAGAAGAGGCGTTGCGAGCCCACTTAGGCTTCTGCAGGTCTGCCTGACCTGCTTCCATTCCCGCATATTGACGTATTCTAGAACTGAGAGTAAAAGCTCCGTTGGAAGATCAAGAAGTAACATTGCGTTGCGGCGTGTTGTGGGTAGTAAGCGCGTGAACTAGCACTTTGTGAGTCGAAGTGCGGGGTGCTAGTTCGTGCGCGCCGTAGTTAACTACTTAGGGTAGCATAACTAACTACGTATCCCAAGCGCAACTGTCAGCGCAACGCCAAGTTAGCACGGGCCATGTCCACGAACACCAACTCTCTCCTCTAGCTATGCTATCTACTAACTCACGCTACATAGATCGTACGATAATAAAACGTAGTGCATTAACGGTGCGCGAGTCTCCTACATCTAAGATACAAGTTGCATCTGGTTTGAACATTGTTCGGACGGTATTTGCTACTGCGAACTGGTGGGTAGATGGGCAGGGGTAAAACGCGCTATTAGACCATAATTCCCTTGGGACCATAATTCCGTTTGGCATAATGAGTAGGGCGAGTGAGATGGTGTGAAGAGCGCCGTGAGGTAGTTGTCTGGCGATGCAGTGGAGTGGGCGTGCTTGTAAGATAGATAACAATAGGTTTGACAATTCCTAATCTATATCAAATAGACTAACAAGTATCAATCTTGTGAAGTTGAGTAACTAGTAAGAAAGTACAATTTGAGTTGACCACAACGAGAGTAATAATGAAAT
>JAODYD010000095.1:0-17242 GCA_026262445.1 Bipolaris bicolor | reverse complement strand
TCGTACAGCCAGGCAATCGTGAGTGGGTTACAGCGATCGAGTGCGTCAACGCGTCTGGCTGGTCTCTACCACCGTTCGTGATCCTGTCTAGTAAGGTCCACCAGAGCAGCTGGTACCGTAATCTTCCACTAGACTGGACTATTAGCGTCTCAGAAAACGGCTGGACGACAGACGAGCTAGGCGTAGAGTGGGTGAAGCACTTTAATCAGCATACAGCTGCTCGTACAGCTGGAGTCTATCGGCTTCTTATTCTAGACGGCCACAGCAGCCACGCTACGCCAGAGTTTGATCAGTACTGTGCAGAGAATAAGATTATCACTCTCTGTATGCCGCCTCACACGTCGCACCTTCTCCAGCCTCTAGATGTGGGCTGCTTCTCGCCGCTCAAGCGCGCGTACGGACGTGAGATTGAGGAGCTCGCCCGCCATGGAGTCTACCACGTTGATAAGATAGACTTCCTTACAGTCTATACACGAATTCGGCCAATAGTTTTCACGCAGCAGAATATCCAGGCTAGCTTTCAGGCAACAGGGCTTATCCCTCCTTGTCCAGATCGTGTTCTATCGTCGTTGACTATCGTCCGGACGCCATCTCCACCATAGACAACTACAGATAATAACACTACAGCGCAGGCAGCAACGCAGACAGAGACACCACATACAGTAGCAGAGCTTCAGCAGCAGGTGCGGTATCTCCAAGAGCGACTGCGCCGGCAGCCAGAGAGTCCAATAAGCGTTGCGATACGCCAGCTTGCTAAGAGCGCTCAGCTTGCAATGCAATCAGCAATAATACTTACAAAGGAGAATAAGAAGTTACGTGCAGAAGTTTAGCGCTAACGACAAAAGCAGAGTCAGCAGCGTCAATATATCGCTTCTGGTGGGGTACTCTAGGTGCAGCGGGCTCAGCAGCTTGCTGCAGAGGCAGAAAAGATGGTCATGGAGGCTAGCCAGAGCCAGGCTGGTGAGCGACGTCAGCGCGCGCCGCCAACGTGTACGAAGTGCCACACACAAGGGCATACTCGGACTTCATGTAGAGCTTAATAAATAATTATATTTCTAAATTTAATCAGATTTTATCGCGTTGTTGTATGTAGCTCAATTGTATAGAACGTCGCGTCAAGTTTGGTGGGGTGCGCAGCTTACTGATGTGCGCAGCTTACTGATAGAACACGTTAGTTACGACCTGCAGGGGGCGGCGGTTAACGTGCACCCCCATAAGAATTATTTGGCACCCCCATAAGACAGGGGTCTGCATTAGTGAGCTTGGCCGATACACTGGCGGTAATATTGGTATCTTTTGCTACTATGGGCGTACTATACAAATCCGTAGATCCGTAGTGGGCTGCAGTGTTAGCGCAAGGGTTAAAATGATTTTGTATTAGAAAAAAAGTTGAAGCTTAAAAAACTGCTATACTAATCAAATTTTGTTGTTCTATATAGCTCAGATATCAGCTGGCGTCACTAAAAAAGCTATGGCTAGCCCAGTACGACGATCGCGACGGTTGACTCCAATGGGGGTCCCAATCATCGTCGCCCTGGTTATAGCTGGAGTTTGGCTGCCCAGTTGGCTGCTGGGGCCAGCCGCGGATAGGGTGTGGATGGTGCGCATCTGGTGGGTGGTATTGGTATCCGAAACGAGCGCCCGGGGGCGCATTTTGAAGCCCTATCGCGGTGCCCCGCCCACCAAAACTGTGAGGGATCGGAGGGTTGATGAGCTGCGGCGGCGGCAGCTGGTAACTCGGTAGAGCTACATGAAGCTGCTGGGATAGCTGGTAAGCGGGTATCCCAGCAGCGGGCTGGTGTTGCGGTGGATGCTGGTGATGATGGAGGTGAGCTGCGGGCAGTTGTGGGAGCTGGTGTGGGAGCTGCGGCGCTGGAACAATATATATCCGCTCAGTGGGAGGTGGATTTTGTGGCATCATTCGGGTGGGGATAGAGGCTGGTGGTGTAGCTCGATTATTGCGATCTAGCCGTTCAAATAAGCTGGGATCGCGGCGCTGGCTAGAGCCTACTTTGTGAGATTTTCTCTAGCGTTTTTGCCGCAAAATCGTCTTCGGTTCGAGGGGGGTACTAGAGACTACGATCTCTAGAGCTTGCGATCAGTCAACCCACCAATGAGGATCAAAATCAGATACCTGCAGCTGCTTAGAGTTAAGCTGAAGCTCAGCGAGAAGGTGCCAACACGGCAACCTAAGCGACTGGCGATACCGATTGCGGCAAGCTAGTAAGGTTGGGCGCAGCTTCTTCAGCTCATCGCAAGCCTTGGCAAGCTGTTTTATAGTTTCGGATAGAGCGTGCCGGGTAATCTAAAAATGGATGGCGGAAAAAATATAATCCTGGGTGTCGCAGCGGATCTTAAAGTTGCTCTAAGCGTCAGCTAACTGGATAGCTTCACAGTGGCCTATATAAAACTGGTGTAAGCGACGAAAAAGAGTTAAAATATCTGCTCCCGATCCATTAATCCACTGCTTAATTACACTATGGGCGCCCTCTGCCTTGCTAGTGACGGTAAGGCCAAAATAGGTAATATTGTCAACCCAGCAATTCACCAGCTGCTTACGCCAATCATTGAGCCAATAGCGCTCGAGGTACGAGGTCGCAGTCATAGATCTTTAACGGCAGGCCGCTAGATTAGCAATGTAGTCGTCCTCGGTGGCGGAGCTAAGAAGCTTCAAATAGAGCTGAAAAAACTCTTATATGGCTGGCGTATCAACCCACTCCCTGCCTTGCCTCTTACGGCCAAACTCGGTGGATAGCTTAAGCCGGAGGTAGCTGAGGATGTCCTTGTTAAGATGCCAACGGCAGAGGACAATAGGCGGCCGGTTGAACATATCATTAAGGGCGCGGAGGAACGCTAAATCCCGATCACTAAGCCAGACGCGTACAGATATACCTTCTTGTTCAAAGAGAGCCTTAAGGTGCTGTAGTACCCAGCTAAACGATGCCTGGTCCTGTGAACGGATTAGCGCAACCCCAAGGTAAAGTGTTCGATTATGACCGCTTGAACCAACTAAATTCAATAGCGGAAAGCCATATTTGTTGGTCTTAAACGTGCAGTCAATAATAAGCACATCTAGAGATTTTTTAAAGTTTGCGAGGCAGCGTGGGTAGATAAAAACGAGGTAGATGATGTAGTTGTCTTGGTCAACTCCATGCCTATACCGTATAGATTAGTTTAGTTTTCTGCCAAGAGATTAAGCGAGGTGCAACGATTGGTTCGCTTAATGCTGCACGGGCCATTTTATTGTCCGTGCGCAAAACCCAGTAAAATCTAAAGCTCAACACCATAGAGTATTATAAGATACACTTACTTATACCAATATTTTTCTTGCTCTAATTCCCTCAACAACAGCCCTGTGCGGGTCTCCCGCCCTAGTTTAGCCTGGTGGTATGCTAAGAACTAATTCTTAATGTCCTGCCGCGTTATTCTCGCTAATAGAAACTCCAGCTACACCATTTGCAGTGCATAATTCGGACCCCGCGATGTTACCTAAATCGCTTTCAGCCTCGCCTCTGGGATCACTATCCGGGTATCCCGACGATGCGATGCGATCGCATATAGATCCTCCACCGGAGGGTGATTATAGAGTAAGCTTTTCTTGTTACTATGCCATTTTACCCTCTACTAACTGTTATCCAGATCGCTACTATCTTCAGCCAACAGCCAGAATGCCATTTTGCAGTTAGTTCTTTGGCTAGTTGAGCCCGGCCGTGCCTTCTTCGGTTCACCATCCTTCACCGTGGGTGGCTTGCCTGCGCGGTTACACACCATCTAGAGCCGATAGCGTTTACCGCGCGCCCATTTGTCGGTACGATAGGCAACGCCGTGTGCTTTTGCCCATGCTTTTACCGCCTTTTTTGCATCCTCCAGCAAGCTGTACAGCTCCTCCGGAGGCGGAGGATGCTCACGATCGCGGCTCGATCGCTCCCACAGATTACTAAGATCGCAATCCGCAACACCACAAAGCTCACCGCGAGCCCTCCGGCGAGGCCTATACACATCCGCTGCTGTTCGGCCTACAAAGGCGGGTGCAATAATTGAACCCGCCGCTACAAAATTTGCGGCATCGGGTTCAACTAAGCCATCTGGCTCTGCAGCTCCAATAGTATCCCCGCCGGTATCCTCATCAGAATCGGGACCCTCCCAAACCAACGCGTCGGTATCGTACTCCGACCCAATCGTATAGTAGTTTTGCGGTAGGGCTGTCTCATCGGTATGAGCGTCGTCGCGGCTTATAGGCATTATATTGGCAAGCAAAATCAATCAATTTTTGGCCGTATTTTGATAGTTTGTGCGCGTTGTGATATGTTGGATAAGGGGCTTACTAGCTAGCTAACTAGCTAGCTAAACCACAACACCAGTTTTCTATACCGGATCCGCGATCTCCGAGCATTGGTAAGTCACGAAACGAGTGCCCAGACATCTCATTACAGTGCTAACTCTATACAGATACGATGGTACGCCACTAATGCAGACCCCTGTCTTATGGGGGTGCCAAATAATTCTTATGGGGGTGCACGTTAACCGCCGCCCCTGCAGGGTAGTAATCAGTTTCGAGGATGCGGCACAGGAGGTGCCACGCCGCAGCCATCAGGATCCTTCTTAACCGCGCCGCATGTCACGTGACTGATCGTTGACGATCAGTTAGCCGAGGAACCAATCAAGAGTGATCGTACACGATCATACTATCGATCGTACACGATCACGACCTCAGCCATTGAGGAACGTCACTTCTTCTGATCGTACACGATCACTACATTCCCTTAGTATATAGCAGCAGGCATTGAGCCCCTATGGCTCGATGTGTTCAACTTAAGTTACGAGTACAAGTACCTACAATACAATAGTTACTTGCAGTGACATTGTTCATATCACCCTGTTGCTTCATCCGCGAAAACCAACCTCAAGAGCCTTGACACCGGAAGTCTTATATTACTTCTGCTCAAGATCCCACTCTTAACAAGCGTGCTGAGCCACAGGGGTACTGCCTAAAATATGCATGGACCTATTCCTGACATACTACAAAAGCCACAGCTGCCCATTATTCTATTCATCATCTCTCTACCTTCAATTACACCAGCTCGCATCTGCGTAACTTGCGAGGCACATACCAGCAAATATTATCAAAATGTCTTCTTCAATCTCTACTGAGCAGCGAGGAACCCTCTACTACGAGTATAAGGTGCTCAACAAGGAGATATTTAAAACGCTAGATCCCAAGGGACTACTAAAAGGCGTCTGTTACGAGGATGCAACACAGATTGCACAGGTTCTTGCCAGAGACCTAGCAGAAAACCTCCGAGATACAGTCTGCAAACAACTCTTAGATGCTATAAAGTATCGCAAAGAGTGGGGGAAGCGCTACAAATACGCGCCCCGGCACATACAACATGGCCATAAGACGTACGTCAAATTTTTGCAGGGCATCCAGTACCAACTGAGCGCGTATAAAAAAGGAACGGAGGCGACGATTGAAGTAATAGGGCAGCACCTGAAAGCAGGAGAGGAAGAGGAAGGAACTATGGACGATATCAAAGTGGGCCTGACCCTCGAACAAGCAGAGTTCCTCGCTTTTCTAGCTTCCCTCATGGCGCTGGCTAGTGAGGCCGCAGCGCTCTGGCGGGAGGTGGCACAGGGAAAGTTACCCATCTGGACAGCCTCTACCTGTAAGTGTAGCTCAGCCAGTTCTAATAACGGACGGCTCGCACTGATCTGTTGTTCTTAACAAATGATAGTGACCGACATCCTCCTCCGCGAAGCCGAGAGCCTGATCCACGTGACAAGACTCCTGAATGAGGAAGAGGAGTTGTTATCAGAATTGCTCAGGCCTTGGACTGCCAGCACCAGCGATAAGGATGGAGTGTCCCAGCCGCAGCTCGCGCAGGATTGGGTCGACGCGCTGGACAAGGCGAACGACGCAGGAAGTTTGTGGCGCGAGCTGGCCACACTCCTGCCCGGATTACCCTACTGCGCGATGTCATTTCTGTAAGTAGCCTGCACGCCATGCTTCGATCAAGCGTACTAATAGAACGCCAATTATATCTCAGGCGGCCGTCGGTCAATGCCGCGCCCGACGTGCTAAGGTCTGCCCACCGGCCCTACGTCTTCACCATGCTCTGCCACGGCATTAGGCACATCGGCATGGGTGATCACCCTACATCCGTGGCCCAGGTTCCTCTTGTTACCCTTGTCGCTACACACTTTTGCCTCCTGGTCACGAGCAAAGGTGTCGACCTGGAAGCCGTGCGCACGGAGGTTCGCGCTGAACTCAGCGGGATCCTAGCACTCCTTCCCCGGCTCTACAAACAAAAGGCCTTGACGGAAAAGGAGATAAATGAGTTCCGCAATACGGCCAAAGGGATGAAGGCCTGGGCCGAGGCCTGCACCGAGCCGATGAGCCTAGGCACAATCCACGCTTTTGCCCGGATGCACTGGGTTCAGTGGTACGTTCGCATCATTGGCACCAACAGCCTCCCGCTGCAGACATTCCTGTACCTATGCGAGAAGCGTCGACTACAGGCCTCCGGGGACATAGACGACGACAATGACGACAAGCGCTTGATCGGGGCCCTGCTTGAGGACCAGCGCATCGCGCCGTACCTGTTGCAGGACGGGCGACCAAAGACGGTCTCTCAATGCATCAAGGCGCTGCGAGATTGGTGTCATCTGCCGACGTTGGACGGGAGGACGCTGAATGACAAATATATTAGGCAATTGGAGACAAGCGAGAGGATGAAGAGACTAGAAGTGGTAGAAAGCATCAGTAGCGCCAGGAGCATTAACTCTATGTTTATGTACGAAAGGATCACGAACAACAACTATCGCGTTACTAAGGACATGTATATAGAAATTTCTGCCCGTCTGCCCGTGGAGGAGCGAAGGAACGGCCTTACAGACCCAACTCTCCTCAGGCGCTACTTAATTTGGGAGATGGACCCTCCGAGCTGCTTCGACCTTGAGGCCGCTCTCTTCGAGGCGGTGCAGAAAACGCCTGAGTGGGAAGGGTTGCGCGTGGTCAGTCTCTTGAGATTGATTCCAGATAAGTCCAATTGGTGGAACGAAGTTGCAAAAGTCCTTCGGCAAGCGCTCGAGGCAAAGCTACCTGGCGGGTTCTTCATTGTAAATGACGACAACTCGCTCCAGATCGCTCTTCTAAAGGCTGCCTTGAGGGTAAACGGTCACGAAGAGTCGCTCAAGGCCGCTCTCATCAGCGCGGTTCAGTTGACACCTGGGTGGCAAGACTCATTTGCAGACTCCCTCCTTAAATCCGCCATGCCCGAGTGGCGGGAAATATTCCGCGTTTTTAAAATCGAGCCCCTAGCTAGGAGCCTCCGTGTCATCAACGGAGCCTGCATGGAGTACCTGGTGCCCAAAAAAGAGGACCGAAAAAATGAGAATAAGACACAGAATAAGGTGGTAGGGGAGCTTCTTAAGAGCTTTATGGCGGATGCTAGACCGATCCTTGCGAAGGCTTACAGTGCCCGTGCGCGCAACGAGCCACCCCAACGAGATCAGACGACCAAGAAAATGAGGCTGTAGAGCCACCCACAAAAGCGATTAATTCAATATATGAAGTAATCAAGATTGCGTTGATATACTACTCGTTTTGTATACATAGAGTGAGTGCGTCGAGTTGGAAATACTCGGCTTCATGGAACAAGCTCGCATATGAAGGCAAATCAAAGCCGTTCATCCGATTCCAAACGATAAAAAGTCTAGGATATTTCCTAAAAGAAGACCACTTCGATCGACGAAAGGCATGCCGTTAACGTAACAAGTACTGTCAGCCCACTGTTTCGAAACCATTGTCTTTAAGAATGGCGACTGTTCGAGCGTAGACTTAAGTGTAGTGAATGGGCGGCCGCCCCCGTTGATCGTGAATGGTTCGGTCATTGATGCGGCTGTACTTAGATAGAGACGAAGGATCATGGATATTACCACGTGGCGGAAGTAACGAACCGAAGGTGATTGGGTTGGCCTAAGCGTTAGAGGCTATTCCTGAAGAAGTTTAGTTTTGGAATGGGGGGCATTCCCTGACGGAATACCTGAGTAGGGAGGCAATTCGCGAGGGCGACTATTGCCCTTAAGAAGTCCCTCTTATCATTATAGTGAGACATAGAAAACTTTCCTAAGTAGCTCTGTGTTAAGGGCGAAGAGGCCTTCGAACGAGTTTGCATTAGCCTATAGTACAGAAGAAGAAAGATAAAGAGAGTTAAGTTGTTGTACGGCACTTCTCTCTTTATACCCCCGCTTCTACGTTCTTCGTACGAGTAAGGTTCTAACTAGGCAGTGTATTATAGGCACGTGATTGTATCACGTGCTTTCACTCTCACGGGCGCAGCCCATTACACTCTGGCTAGCGCTTCTACATCATCTTCCTCTACTAATAGACACAACCTTAGTTTCTGTCGAATAATTTATAGAGTTAGGGTTAACTTAGGGTTAAGCCCTAAGCGCGACTCTTAGTGAGCACAGGCCACGCCTATGAACACCAACTCTCTACCAGACTTCATCTAATAACTTACGCTACATCTCTCGTAGTACTATAAAAGTTAGTAAGTTAGATGCGCGTGAGTTATCTGTACTATATACTTAAGTTATAGCTGCTTTCCATAACTGAGGACTAAGGAGAAGGGTTTGTTCCAAATCTTAGGGAACAAGCCCCCTGCGAACCAAGAGCGCGGGCCACAAAAATGGAACAAAGGTTTGTTCTCTGTGGAATAACTGTCAGGATAGGGATTGAGGATAGGGATTGAGGATAGGATAAGATAGAACAATAGCTGGGAAATTCAGTAACCCTAATGGAACAATAGCCGGAACTAGCTATTGTTCCGTTAGGGATTGAGGATAGGCTTACGTTGTTGCGCTGCTGCTTATAGACTGCTTACTTATACTAGACTTCATGGTAAGATGCTTACATAAAGATGAGTTGTCATGCTGTGGTCTTGCTATGTTGAGGCCAATATATTTGCCGGGCTCCCTTCTGCTATACAGGCTGTGGAATTGGGACTTCCAGTGCGTGTGTCATGGTCTAGACTTTCCTAAGACAAATTCCGCTACTGTCCTACTCTTTGCGCCTTGAGCTTTTTCCTCTTGCTTCCCTATCGTTCTCATACAGTGCTTAGTTCTTATCTTAAGAACTCTGATCTGAACTTTCTCCACAATCTGCTTCTTACTGTCACTAACTCAACAGCATTAATGAGTTAGCTGTGAATGTAGCACCCTACCATTACTACCTCGTCCCTTACTTCATTTTGACGACTGTTGTCAGTCTATTGTACGCTCAAAGTATTTCTTAAGGTGAAGCTGCGATTATCTGAAATTACAGAGGAGCCGGGTCATGTAATATCGTGGAAAGCCTATTTTGGTAATAAGTGTGGGTATTTCACTGCTTTCCCATAGCATTTCCTCTTACAACAGCATAACCCAAGATACTACCCCTTCAGCGATGGGGAGAAAAAATAACACAGCAGGCTCAAAGGTAAACATTCACCTTTGTGAACAAGCACTCCCTTCACATACCTGAAGTGTAAATCTTATAGCTTTATCTAAAATACACGTAAAAAACTCTTGTATAGTCGGCTAACATAGTTTTCTATAATAGCCTAAAAGCTCTAGACCTGAAACTGGACCCAATGGAAGAAAGGTGCTACACCCAAAGCTAGCCAACGAAAACGTGAAACTACAAATCAATCCTGTACCAGGTTTATCTATCAGGGAACTTAGTAGCAACACCACCCTACAGTCTACAATCATGGAAAATATTGGACAAAATCCGGGAGCCACGAGTGATACTACTGCTGAAATTGATACAACATATGCCGTTAAAGTTAACAAAAATAGAAAAAAACACGCAAACACCAATCGTCACACCTCCATTTGGCCACCTTCTTTAGATTTCGACAACGTAACCGATGACACCCGTATTTCTGTTCCTAAGGAAACGGAGGAGACAAAGACACAACTAAGAAAGGCGCGAAAATTCTTTAGAAAGAACCACCAAGAACACGACTTTGAGGACGAGAAAAGCGATGTCTGCATGAACTTCGGGCATAGCGACGACATTTTTAAACATCTCCGTTCTATGGAAAGACTATTAAAACCAGATCCTCTCTACATGGATAAGCAATCTGAGATTACCTGGAAAGACCGATTTATTGTAATAGACTGGATCATGGGAGTGCATCAGAACTTCAAATTCTCACCTGAGACTCTTTTTCTTGCTGTCAATCTTCTCGATCGATTCCTTGCATCCAAAAAGATCCGAATAGAGAACTTGCAGCTCGCTAGTATCACTGCTCTGCTAATTGCATCAAAATATGAAGAAAACTTAAATGAACGAACATTAGACGAATTTTTAGATATGACCGAAGACGCTTACACTCGTGAAAATTTCATCAAAGCAGAAAAGTATATGTTGGCAACACTCGAATACAACCTCGGATGGCCTGGCCCTTTGAGCTTCCTGCGACGCATAAATAAAGCGGATGATTACGACAACGAGATACGTAACATGGCTAAGTACTTTCTGGAGGTTGCAACTCTAGACGAACAGTTTGTGGACTGCATTCCTAGCTTTCTTTCTGCAGGTGCATACTATCTTGCACGTGATATACTCAAAAAGGGTGAATGGGTATGTTTACGTACAATTAATACTTTTTAGGAGACTAACTAATTAAATCTAGTCACAACTGCACATTTATTACTCTGAATACACAGCGAGCCAGCTACAAAGTCTAGCAAACGCTATTCGTGACAGCTGCTGTGAGCTTGGGAAGAGAAAAGAGAAACCCAATGTTCTGAAAAAGTACGCGGCCAAGAGTCGTCTCCGAGTTTCTCATACAGTAAAGAAGGAGCTTAAAAAGATTAAGAAACTATAATTGAGAACTGAGGAGAAAGAAGGGGAGAGAGGTTAAAAAAGATACCTTCTTTATATAATAATAGCTTATAGTTATAAGGATAAATAGAGATAGTTATATATAACTAACTACTTAGGTAGTAACGCAGGTAATAAGTAGATCTATTGGAGCTAGGTATCTATTTAACTATAGGCTATAAGCTTCTTTTATAGAAAGTTTCAGGATTTAAGTGACTATTAATTCCGTTTTTACCTACTCAGATATTCCGTTCGGGAATGCCCCCCCATGTAACGGGCTGAACGCCCTTTGGATAGCTCCTCGATGGGATCTCGGTTTAAGCCGCACGCTCGCCATCTGAACTACGTTCAGACCGAGCGGCGCTCAGGCAGCGCGCTCAGACAACGCGCTCAGATACTCCGGCATAACCTTTCTCCGACAAGTAAATAAACACTACGTAAGCAGAGTAGATAGCTCCTTATCGAATACAACCTCTTGTATACAAAAACACGACAACAGCGAGTATTGCAATTTTTGGAATTAACGCAGTATATCGCACGTAAAAGTTAGCCTGACACGCCCTACGACCCGTCAGCTCTTCAGAAGCAGCGCCCACTGCCACTGAAGCGTTATGGCGACGCCGTGGCCGCGAAGGGCGACATGGCCTACCCCGCTACGCGAGCATGCTACTTCTCTCGGCACCTTTCTTCACGACGTCCTGGAGGCCATTGAGCGCAACGGCAGCCAGACCGTGCCAGCAGACCTCGCCGGAGATGTAATTCGCGGCGCGTTAACGCTCGTCTTGAAGACGCAACATACGCCTGACCTGGACACAGTCCGCGACGCCCTCGCAGTCGCACAAACTGAAGCCAAGACCAACGCAGAGCAGACTGCGCAAGCCCTCGACCAGATCAAGGGCGAACTTAAGAACACCGTAGATATCGTGCAACTAGTAGCTGCCAACATGCAACAGAATGCTAGTACAGTAGAAGAGACGAGAGCGGCAGCCAAAGAGGCGACACAAGTGGGCAAGGCTACCCTGGAAATGGCAAGAGAGATCAAGAACAAAGCACCACAGCAGCAGCAGACGAACGGGCCAACATCGTACGCTGCAGCGGCAGCAAGAGGCCTTCCACTAGCAGGTACATACAATACACAGAGTCGTAGAGCACCTATCGTGCAAACACAACGTGAGGTCATCGTGAACATTAGAGATCCACTTACTGTGCAGGCCTTGCGGGCAATGAACCCACGTAACCTTAAAGCCCACGTCGAGCGTGCAATTGAGCAGAGCGGCAATGAGAACATTATAGGCGTGAAGATCGTTTCCTCTAACCAGCTCAAGAGCGGCGACCTCAGCGTCAAGGCAGCCACCAGCACCGAGGTCGAAGCACTACGACAGTTCGCAGACGACTGGGCCGCGCGCATCGGCCACGGCGCCAGCATACAGATCCCGACGTACGGTGTGCTCGCCCACGGCATACGCACCAGCACAATGAACATGGACAGGTTTGAAGACAACAGAAGCCAGATCTTGCAGGACAACAGACCGTTCATCCCGCAGGCTGAGATCCGCCACATAGGATGGTTAACTAGAGACGCTACCGCCAAGACTGCATCGACCATCACGATTGAGTTTACTCGACCAGAAGACGCCAACAAAATTATTGACGAGGGTCTTGTCTGGCAGGGCGAGGTGTTCCAGTGCGAGCGATACGAGCGACAGTGCCGCGTGAAGCAGTGCTTTAAGTGCCAAAAATATGGCCACATAGGAACCCAGTGCAAGGCAGCAACAGCATGTGGCTTCTGTGCGCAGGAGCACGACACCCGAGACTGTCCAGCCAAGTCAGACCGGACTATAGCCAGGAAGTGCACTCTGTGCCGCGGCGAGCACGAAGCGTGGAGCCGACAGTGCCCTACTAGGAAGGACGAGATGGCCAAAGCGAAGATGGCCTACGACACGCGGCCACAGTATCACTTCGTACCAGAGATGAGGGGAAGAAACGTACAGCCCGAAATGCCTACTACTATCCTTAGAAGCAGGTCTAGCCAAAACACAGCGCCGACACAGCCTACGCAGCCCATAAGGAGCCGGTCGCAGGCCCAACGAGGACAGAAGCGAACCAACACAGGAACTACAATCGATACGACAGACCAGGAGAACGCGTTGCCAGCAGGAATGAGCAGTCAGCGACCACAGAGAACGATCATGCCGAGCCGCAGAGCATTAGAGGCGATCAGCGCCAACGTGCGGCCGACCCAAAGCAGCACCCAGCACATGGAGATCGACTGCGAGACAGAAGCATGAATCAGTACAACACACTAAGCATACTACAGTACAACGTACGCAAGTCGAGAGACATAGTAATGGCGACGCTGCTGCGAGACCCCCGGATACACGAATACGACATTCTGGCCATCCAGGAACCATGGAGGAATCCGTACATGGCGACCACGCACCACCCAGCAAAGGACGTTTTCCACCTCTGCTATCCGGTGGCAGCAGATGAAGAAGGCCCAGCGAGGGTCTGTTTCTTCGTCAACAAGAGAATTGACCACAATAGATGGCGCTTCAAGGAACACTCGAGAGACGTCTGCTCTCTCGTCATTGAGCCTAGCAGGGACCAACAAGAGCAGCAGAGTGTGGCGATCCACAACATCTACAATGCAGTAGGAGGTGGAGGTCCCACAGGCCCTACGCTTGTAGACGTCCGCGCAGTCCTCGAGAAGCACAGCAGCAATGAGCAGATCCTGCTAGGCGATTTCAATCTGCATCACCCTTTGTGGGGAGGCCAGAACGTTAGACACATTGATCCACAGGCAGAAGACTTGATAGCAATCATAGAAGACTTTGACCTTAGCAATACGCTAGCGGTCGGGACAATCACATACGAAGAAGCGGCACGGCAGACCACCATTGATCTATGCCTTGTCACTGTCGGCCTTGTCGACAGGATGATCAGAAGTGAAGTAGACCGCGACCTCGACCACGACTCTGACCACCTACCGATAAGCACAGTGCTTGATATGGCGGTGCAATCTATGCAAGAGACAACAAAGAGGAACTGGAAGCGCATGAACGAGAAGACGTACCTAGAAGATCTAAAAGCGACTCTGCCACCACTACGCAGGCCAACGACTAAGCTAGCACTCGACAACTACGTCCGCGACGTGACTACTGCCATCAAGACAGCAGCAGAGAAGGCGACTCCGCAGGTATGCATCTCGGCTCGGGCAAGAGAAGGATGGACGGCGGAATGCAAGACAGTACTAGCGGAGGCGAAGAGGCTTAAAAGGCGGCACAGCCAACACGGCACAGAAGAGACGTGGCAAGCGTATCGAGAAGCGAGAAACCACAAAGCTAGAGTGATTCGCAAAGCAATGACTCAGATGCATAGAGACCGAGTAGAAGAGGCAGCGCAGTCGCCAGAGAAGCTGTGGAAGCTTGTAAGCTGGGCCAAGACAAGAGGCAGGGTGGCCCCTAGGGTCACGCCTGCCATACGACACCCAACGACAGAACACGAAGTCACAGAGCCAGCCGACAAAGCAACTCTGTTCCGAGATGTCTTCTTCCCCGCCCCGCCAGCAGCAGACCTGACAGACATACAGGACGCCGAGTACAGCGGCCAGATCGAGATCCCCGCAGTAACGGAAAAGGAAGTGAGAGACGCGATCCGTGCAGCAGCACCTTTCAAGGCCCCTGGGCCAGATAGTATAGCAAATCGAGCGCTACAGGTAGGAGAGAGGCTAATTACCGAGCACCTCACAAGAATAGTCAACTGCAGCCTGCGCCTAGGATACTGCCCTTCTCACTTTCGCGAGTCGACCACGGTCGTCCTGCGCAAGCCAGGCAAAGACAACTACACTGTACCTAAAGCATACCGGCCGATCGCGCTACTTAACACAGTCGGCAAAGTCATGGATGCTGTTATTGCCCGGCGACTTAGCCACCTAGTTGAAACACAGCACGTGCTGCCCGACACGCATATGGGCGGCAGGAGAATGCGCTCTACTGAACACGCACTGCACGCCGTTACAAGCAGGATCTACCAGGCATGGAACAAAGGTAATGGCCAGGTAGCTAGCCTTCTGCTGCTTGATGTCTCGGGCGCCTTCGACAACGTTTCGCACCCACGACTGCTTCACAACCTGCGGAAGCGAAGAGTGGATAATAAGACAGTCAAGTGGATTGCAAGCTTTCTCAGCAACAGACACACCAGGATCACAGTAGATGGCTTCACATCACAAGAGTACGCAATCAACACAGGCATACCGCAGGGCTCGCCGCTCTCGCCCATTCTCTATCTCTTCTACAATGCCGATCTTATAGACGAGTGCAACAGAGAAGTCAACACAACGTCCACAGGGTACATAGACGACGTAGCTATCCTCGCATGGGGTAACACAGCAGCAGAGACATGCAGCACGCTAAGTCGCGTTCTCGAGAAAGCACAGCGATGGGCCATCACCCACGCCTCGGTCTTCGCACCAGACAAGTTCCAGCTGACTCACTTCACACGCTCGCGTACACGCATCAACAGAAACAGGACAGTGCAGACCAGCTGGGGCGAGGTGACGCCTAAGCCAACGTGCAAGTATCTAGGCTTAACTATGGACTCAAAGCTGCAGTGGAAAGAACATGTAGAAGAGATCAGACGCAAGGCGACAAAGACGGTCAGCGCGCTCAGCTGCCTCGGAGGCTCGACCTGGGGCATCACGCTTGCAGACATGCGGAGGCTGTACGAAGCCACAGCGCTGCCACAGATGATGTATGCCTGCTCCATCTGGTCGAATGCCAGTGTCAAGGGCAAAACATGCACGAAGAAGACACTCAGCATCCTGCAAAGCATACAGGCAAGAGCAGCAAGAGCCATATGTGGAGCATACAAAGCCACATCCAAAGCAGCACTCGACGTCGAAGCACACCTCTTACCAATCGAGCAGCAGATATGGAAGCACAACGCCGACGTTATCACTCGGCTTCTCTCGAGCAAGCATATGGCGCACATTTCAAACCTTCAGGTGAGCAGGTCACAACCTGCTAGCGCGAGCACACGCCACATTAGACACGTCGACTCCTGGCAGAAGATATACGATGGCATGAAGAGTCAGCGCAGACAGGATCTCGAGATGCAGGAGCCAATTCCACCCTTCATCACCCCGCCCTGGCGACACGGCCCAAAGACCCACATAGACAAGAGCGCGGACAAAGCACGTAGCCGACACGACAGAGAACATGAGAAGGACCAGAGCCTTGGCATCTACACCGACGGCAGTGGCATAGATGGCGAGATTGGTGCTGCAGCAGCATGCCCACTCACACAGCAAACCCGCACAGTACACATGGGGCCAGATACGGGCTCGACAGTCTACGCTGCCGAGCTACAAGGCATCAGCCTCGCACTGCAAATAGCACAAGAGTACGCAGAGCGAGGAGGTGAGAGGCGGAAGGTAGCCATCTACACAGACAACCAGGCAGCCATCTGGTCCGTGGCCAAGGCTGAGGGCCGATCAGGAGCCTACATTCTCGCAGATATCGCAGAACGGGTGAAGACGCTCCAGGATGTAGGCCGACCAGTGACAATAAGGTGGATCCCAGCCCACACCGGCATCCCAGGAAACGAAGCGGCCGACAGGGCCGCCAAGGAGGCCACAGGATGGAGAGAGGACGGCAGTAGACACCCACCAGCAGATGCGCCGCCCAAGCTCTATCCAATTAGATCAACCGTCAGACGCTGGTGCAGGACTCAAACAGAGCGAGCGTGGGCAGCCAAGTGGCGAACAGAGGCGAAAGGTCGAGCAACCTACAGACACACACCGTGGCCTACTAAGAAAGTACTTCAGACACATGAGGGCCTTACTAAACGACAGAGTGCGCTACTAGTGCAGCTGCGTACTGAAAAGATAGGCCTGCGCGACTTCCTCTTCACCCAAAGAGTGCCAGGGGTTACCAGCTCCCGCTGCCAGTGCGGGGAGAGACGACAGACTGTTGCCCACATCCTGCTCCACTGCAGGATGCTCAAGGACCTCCGGAACCAGGTATTCGGCAACCTCCGTGGACGAAACAACCTCCGGGCTATCCTGAGTAAGCCACAGCTAGCCACTAAAGCTATCCAGTTTGTAGAACAAGCGCAGATCCTTGGGCACGTTGGGATCGCAGACGCGTAGACGACAGCCGAGCGCTGGGGGGAGACTGTAGGTATCGCGGCCGCAAAACACGAGGCACTACACCTCTACGAGCCTATAAGCACAGCATACTGTTAGTAGAACCATTATCTAGATAAGGTGACAGCCAGATTGTAGATAGTGGTGGAGGGGAAACGGCAGGCCTCTAGGAACAGCTGGCTCCCATAAGGGAGTGACGCGGGGCGGCGCGGATTAACGTC
>JAODYD010000094.1:0-17245 GCA_026262445.1 Bipolaris bicolor | reverse complement strand
GGGGCAATGCAGGTCATTATATACATCAGGGTTTGGTCACAATTCTAGCCACGGAAGCGGAAGCAAAGAACACGTTTTCCGTCGAGGCACATACATGGGACTGGCTAGATGAACAGCTTCTGAGAGAGCTGCTCTACAGCTCCTGCATAGATGAAAACAATGAGCCGCTACGCAGTGTTTTGTTTCTGCACTGGACCACCAACGAGCCGAACAATCCTAGTCTCGACGGAATCTATAGTGTGGTACGCCTGCTGGAAGACAGTCTTCTAACGTCCTTCCGCGTTTATCCGAATGAGCACGAAGCGCGGCAGGAGAGAGACAAGTTAGGAGACATTCGAGCCTTAGACGATATAGCCAAGTCATCCCCGGATATGTTCTCCTATCGGCCCAAGACATGTTATGGTTATTGCCGATGCTCACTCGAGAACGAGGAGCAAACGGTACATAAAAGAACCAGGAGTGGCTGCGCTTCACACGTCTATGTGCGGAAGGGCGAAGAACAATATCAACTAACCTGTCACCAAGAGGCGTACACGTTGGGAGCCGCATCCCAGAGAATCAAATGTCGGGGAAAGAAACCACAGAAAACGCGAAAGCAGTTCAAAGTGCCAGAAGACGGTGCTGATCCTTTAGCGCATTGGTTCCACCAAGAATTCGTTCCGTCGCTCCCGAAATGCGAGTTCCGAGTTTTTATCGCAACTGAACCAAGTGAACAGGGCATCCGCGGTCGAACCGGCAAGGTAATTGCCATCGCAAAAACTGCGTTCAACCAAAAAACCCAGGCACTAGCAGTACGGCAGTTTGAAGAAAAGGACCTAGAGTCCCCATTAGAACGATCCCATCTCGTTAAGTTTGCGCTTTTCGTGTTTGAGGCACTACGCGCACGTCCCGACAGCATGCTCGTCTTCGAGTCTCTCGAGGTCGGCGTTCGCCTCGACATCGGCCTTGCATACATCGAAGCTGTTGACAAGAAGTTCTTTGTGAACGAGATCACACGCTGGTACGGGGCCCACTACTTTTCTCACCACATCTGCGCAGAACCGAAGACACAAATTTGCAAAGAGCTTGCCCGTGCCTTTAGCGCGTTTCTTAATGGTAGTACAAGCCACATACCCTAGCCGTATTGCCATCTCGCTCACAGTCTCAGTATCGTAATTAAAGTGTTGATACGAACACATCAGAGCTTTCGTAAGTAGCCAAGTTCGACGTTTTATCATATTTGTTCTTTTTCTAAAACAATGCAGGCACTATACACGTAGTCCGGCTCATAAGGCAGTTGTTGAACCGCCTATTCAATCGAACCCATCACGCTTGATACGGTGAAGCGACATTGGAGCGATGATGCCCAGTCACAGGACGTTCGTAGGGCTTTCGATAATCTCCGAGTGACCATGAGTGATTTGCCTTTGAGGAACGTTGAATGTTCAGTGGGCCAACGGGAATAGTCAGTGAAATTATTTGATATGTGGGTGCTGGCTGCACAAGGGATATGCTACCGGCTCTCCATGCTTACTATGACAATATCTTGCACCTTGCACAGCTAGTACGTTCTGGCCATGTTTTTCGTCTCCTGTATTCATTAGTTTCGATCAATCACATATGCTTTTCCACAAATGTGCGTCTCAGAAGGCCAGAGTCGCCCGAACCTGTCAGCTTTTCTTAGCCATCTCTTTTCATCGCTTAGAGTAGGTCATCTCACTAGTCCGACGATCTGCTGAGCCCACATGATATTGAGAGCACGTGACGCCTTACGCGTAGCTGGCTCCGCCTTACACAGTAGAAATGGGGGGTAAGGTATCACTCGCCCGGCGCAAAAAGCTCGGCCCGACCGAACAATCTTCATTGGTTTACTTTCCGCCACGTGCTATACCCAAACTGGTGCCTGAACATTCACCACTCATTGGTTGGCTTGGCGCGGGTGCCAAGCCTCAGTTTGAATAGCTGCGATACCGATACAATCGACTTTTTGCTCCACCACCAATTCAACTACACCATAACACTACCCCACGCCGCCCGCCGCCCTGCCCCAACGCTGCCGTGCTTTTTTCTGTAGAAAATTCAATTTCGCCGTTATTGTCTCGCAAATTCCGAGCTTTGCGTGAGTTTCATGGTTTAAAGCTGACGGATGGTGTGAATAGTTGGTAAGTTACGATGTCTGCCACCCCCTCTCCCAGCGCTGAAGAGCGAGCGGCCCTCGATCAACACCTCGACAGCCTAGTAGGCAATAACGATCCGTTCACTAGCAATGGCAATAGGTATGTATATCACGTTTACACCCTAGACATATGGAAAAGAGCTCGGAATTACCGGGACATGATCTGGCATTCTGGATACATCGACATACCTCGCCGCCCCTCCCATCCACCACCCACCCACATCTTCTGCACCTACAAATCCAGGACAATGCTCGGAGGCTCCTATCATTTGGCACAGAAGTAACGGCTGTATCTTTTGCCTTTGTGTTTCGCTTTTCAGACAAGCTGTTACCTGGTTTGGGTACCCTACTTTTGCTAAAGATAATCTCGGCATCTCCGAGCATCTGGATATATGAATTCTTGCATCTACCCTCTTACGATCTACCTTCGCGAAAGACTCGGAGATTCCGAGCTTCAGACCAGCTTTGTCTGGTCGACATTCTGGCAGGCATTCTGGCAGGCACTCGCTCTGGCGCCTGCGCTCTGGCGTCTGGCTGCTTTTACCTACGAGCTTGACGGCGCATAAGCTCGGAGTCTCCGGCCTTTACCTCCCACATCGCCGCATCTCTTCAGCCCGCTTATCCTACGTTTACTTCTTAAAACCTCGTCTCTTCCGGTGCTTTCAGTCTTAACTATACAATCTCCCTCTCCTCGATGATTACACCGTCCTACTCCCACCGAAACCACGTCGCCATCTCGCGATGCTAGCGCCGACATCAACTATCATTAATCAACCCTGGAAACACGGTAAAGCTAGCAGTAGAACCTCGGAATTTACAGGATATGAGACACGATTTACAGCGCCATCTCGACCACACTCGAGCTGACATCGACTATGGCTGATCAAATCGTAGAACCAAGTAAAGTCGAGGATGAAATCTCGGAATCTACGGCATACGAGACATAATTAACGAGGCCAGGATCAGGTAAAATTAGGAAGTTCGTAACTGTTACAATCGAAACATCGAGATACACGGGATACGCGATTCAACTTCTCGTCTCAATGATGTCCCGCTCTACACACGCCGCCAGCAAAATGGGTACGGCAGCAGAGGTTGGCACCGCAAAAGTATCAAGGCCTACACCAAGCGCTGGACAAAGCCTACTGCTCCAAAGGGTAACAAGGACGTAAGTTCCCAGGTCCACACAGGCAAATCTCGTCTCTTCCGATCTTTTACTCATAAACTATAGATACGTGCACTGGAGGAGACGGTCATACATGTACCACCTCCTTCACAGCCTCATCCATGACCTGCTCTTATCTTCTACTCCCTACCTATTCCTCGACATTCCCGATCTTCCTCGCCGTACATCACGCCCTTCCCTGTTATCTGTCGCGCCTTCCCAGAGCCTGCGAATGCCGCCCTATCCATCCACTCAGTATAGGGCATCGATGCCGCCCCACAACAACATTCCATCTACAATTCCAGTAAATCTCTAAAATTTCAAGCCCAATGCCAGACGATGCAGGACTTCCTCTACCAGCGTACCTTAGGCTAGCCTAAATGCAGACCCTGCATGTCATTCCCACTCTATATCGCGTACACCATCATACTCTTAAACGATACCTACCATAATGCTCGCCATTCCAGACATCTGTTCAGATATGTCGTGCCAGCGCAATGTTTCAATGTATTTTCCCGGTAGACCCAATACCGTATAGCACAGAAAGAAGGCTGGGCGGAGAGTCTAGTTACTACATACCTAATTCAAATATCTGTGCCATCTATTATGCGTCTATAGGATTCCTAAAATATAGGATTCATTCACTGCAAAGTCCGACAAATAAACTATAACGTTCTATTTTATTCAGCCCTTTTGTTTAGGTATGGCGACTTAAGTTGAAAATAATAATATATTAAGATGGCGAGAGGTATACGGTGTATATTATAGCCTCTATTCCTCGTATGTTCCGAGAACCTGACACTGGAACAACGTCTGGCCCTACTTTCTCCTTCTACTGGACCGATGTTCCCTCATAGAGAAACATGCGGAGACAAAGAATCGTAAATTCCGAGCTTTATCAGTGGTAACACATACAACTACCAGGCCATCCCAGAGAAGGCCCCAATAAAAAATAGTAAATGCGTCAGTATAGGTAAATTCCCCTATGATTTATGGCACAATGCTCGTTACGACCGAGAATTTTGCCAGACTTTGCTAGAATGATAAAAATAATTAAGTATGTCATAACACAAACTCTTGAGCTGCAGCGCTACCACGTATTACAGAAGCAAAACCTTGCCCTCCCAGTATATAGGTGTACAAATATCAGCGTTTCTTAGAGTAAAGCTGAAAGCTCTCGTACTCTTCAGTATTCTCTACATTACATACACTATTTTCTCGGTATAACCGGGCATTCTTCAGCGCATCCCCGTGCGCAACGCTAATTCTATAGTAATAGATTAGCGCTATCGATGGAAGCGCGCAGTTTCGCCGGAGCCGCGGATAGAAACTTTGCCCCCCTGCCCGCCAATTCTGCTTAAGAGGTGGAAGTAATATTTCGTTAATAGGAAAAGACCAAGTGACTAAGCGTCAATGTTCTGGCTTTAGTTGTGTAAACGCCTGTTCCTAAGAAGAATATACCAACAAGACATTCAGCATTAGACACAATACATTAGTAAACATTCTCATAATATATCCTACAGGCTAACAATAGATCAGCAGAGAGAGAGAGAGAGAGAGCGTGGCTCCGAGACTATTAGGAACGTTGTTGCTGAGCAGAAGAAATTCAATTCATAATAAGTATCTTCGAGCCTACGTGGCTCAACAGAGCTCACTCACAGATGGAGCGACAAAATCCTCCTCATCAAGATCGCCGAGAACAAGACTAATGTGCTGTCTATCAAGACTGACACTGGGACCGCCTGAATCTATATGAGTTTCTGGATAGCCTTTACACGTACTCAGACTCCGAATTCTCCTCATCCTTCAGAAAGTCGCCCTGGTTGTCTCGCTCCTCCTGCTTAATGTCCTTGCGACTCTTTGCGTTCAACTTTTCTGCATCTTGGCTAGAAGCAAGCTTCTGTGAATTATCTGCTTCGGTGGCATCTTCAAGGTCGTTTGCCTCGGCACGCAACTTCTCAGCTTCAAGCTCAGCTTCGTTCTCGGCTACTGCAGCCTGTGCGCGTAACTGTACTGCTTTGTCTTTGCCTTGCTGGAAGACAATATCGGCTTGCCTGCGAAGTACCTCTATGAGACGTTCGGTGTTTTTGGATGGCTCGCGCGAAAGACTATGGCGAGCTGAGGAGCCCTTTCCGTTTCTCGGCTGCCATTATACGTTAGTAAGAGGAACATGAGAGAGAGAAAGAAAGAAAGAAAGAAAGAAAGAAAGAAAGAAAGAAAGAAAGAAAGAAAGAAAGAAAGAAAGAAAGAAAGAAAGAAATAGCACTTACCATGGCGGTGAGACGAGGTCGTTGTGATTTTTGTTGTGGTTGTTGCGGTTACTGGATAGAGGAGTTGGGAGTAGAGTGGTTGAAGTGCAGTTGCGTGGAGAGGAGATGGAGCTTGCAGCTAGAACTCTAATATATATCTTAGCACTGCGGAGCTTAGAGACTTGTTTGCGCTGGTAGTGAGTGTGCGGCAGGCAGCCACTTTCACTATTGTGGGCGAGCAACGTGATAGCCTGAAGCGAACTAGCCGAGTGGGCTACGAGACTTTCACTTTCACTGACCAAACAGTAGAGATCCATCCTCGCGCCTAAGAATCAAATCACCTAGAGACGAATTGTCTCTTAGATATGTCGACAACGAACTTGTTATCTTATACACTACTAACAAAAACCTCATTGCATAGAGACAGAGAGATGCGATGCCTTACCACAAACCAATAGCATGTAAACCTTACCACCAGCATTGCTCCTCTTTAGATGCGCTCTTCTTCACCGAAAACTGGCCTATTGGCTATTCCATACCAAATACTTGCTTCATCGCTGGCCTTCCGCACTGTTCCATAGGTAGGCTCTAGTGTTGAAGTCATGGCATTGCGCATCGATCCGAATATTCCACCAATGTCGGCTGTACAACAGTCTGCCCAGTGACGTGTTCAATGTCTTTAATAAACATGTCCATGGGCATCATGTACGAAACCCTGACCAGTTCATTGGAGGCGAAAAGAAGACCGACAAAAGTGGCCTTACGGCAGGCTTCGTCAAGGAGAACGCAGCTGCCGGAATCACCGCCGCTCATAAAAACCTTCCCTTTTTCTGAGTGAAAGACTTCAAATGCCAGTATCACGTTAGATCGGCCAAAGCGATTTGTCAGGTCCACTGACACGACGTTGATGCTATCAGCCCTGAGCTTCAAGATCGACCCGATCCGGCTAATTACTCCAGACGTCCACCCCGTGGTACGCCCTCGCTTTGCCACTCGATAGCTCTTGTTTGGCTCAATCCTTGTAAACTGAACGGCAAGGGCGCCAGCACGCAGTTTGAGATGTTCTGGTGTCGCCGGTATATACTCGTCAAGATCTCGGTCTGGAGTCACCTTAATTAGGGCCCAGTTAAGACCAAAATCTAAAGTACGGCCGTTGATGATTATTTGTAGGCAGGTTGAGTCCCCGCCAACGCTAGCCTTGGCTACGATAGAGAAGCTCAGTTTCTCATCCTTGGAGTAATTTGCGTTGCCGCAGATGCGATACCCGGAGGTTACCCACACAGTGCCAAAATGCTGATCAGGTCCCTTGGCGAGCACTTCCCAGTCCACAAGAACCTCGGCAAGCTTTTTGATTGCATTCGCAAACAATCTACTTTTCTGTCTATGTGCGCGCGTCATTTCAACTACCTGGCAAATGAGGTCATTGCGGTGTATAGTTGTGAGATTGAACAAGCGTTCATGGTCGGGGTGTGACGGAGCCACGACTTCCACTTGGCCGTTGTGGCAGACGGGATGATCGGGACTGAGGACGTGGCCGATGGGACAGTTTTCGAATATCAAGCCGCGTTTCTCGGCCACAACATGGTGGTTGGTCAAGCCGCAGACAGTGTTGTTGCCAGCGTTATCGCGGAGTTTGATTACTGCACCAACCGTAGCAGAGTTAGCAGGCTCGTGCAAGCCAATGCTAGAACCCATCTGCACTACGCTAGAGTAGTCGGCTATGGTGCTGTAGATGGTTGGTCGACTAGGTTCTTCTGCAATTGGCTCCTCGTCTGAGCTCTCGACTGAGCTCTCCCCTGATGTGTATGACAGTGCGGAAGCGTAGAGGACATCGATGTCCATGCCTGGTGGCAAGGAGCTGCGTATCCTTGGAATAGTTTCCCATCTCCATGCGTCGTTGTCAGCATCTGTTGTCGTGATGATGACTGTGGGTACTGTAAAGGGATGCTTGATGCCAAGCTCGCGCGCAACAGTGTCAACGGAGAGCCAGTCTCTTTCTTCAATCTCGTCCAGCAATATGAATATAAAGCTCTGCCAGCTGGTAAACATCTTTGGCGTACATTCAAGTATAGGGCCTGCAGAGAACCCAAGGGTGGCGCTCCTGTCAATGATCTCGATGAGCATCTGTTCGAGCCCTGCCGTGTCGAGCAGGCGTCGAAGCTTTTTGAATCCAGCTTTCCAACAATCATACTGACCGTCAAGAGAAAGGTCAGATTCGATTGATAGGGTTTCTGGTGTGTTCCTGACGTCATTTCCTGGTCTGAACTGTTTGACAATCCATTGTCCGCATACGTAGACATTTGCATCTTTCAGTGTTTTGTACACCGTCTCTCGGAACTCGGAACCATCCCACTGCGGTATTTCGTGTACTGGTAGTATATCAAACGGTGGAGAGATAAGCGCGGGAGATCCAACGCGATAGGAACGGCTCGTATCCATGTCGGGTGCTGTGTGATCTAGCGGGATAGGGGAGGGCATGTTGTAGACGGAGCTGGTCCCGGAGCTGACTAGGAAAATTTCGGCGGCGTCGAAGTCCAGTGAGCGGGTTTTTCGAAGGCGCTTTCTTCGTCGCGCAAGGTCGACTGTCACGGCTCGTTTATGGGAGACATTTGGTCTCGAGGACGACATGGCTGGATTTATAGTAGGCAGAACGCATGTGCATTTGGGGGCTCTCTAAAACCCTGGTTTGCCTAGATCATGATTTGTCAGAAACTTGGTTTCGTTACGCCAACAAAGATATACCGCGTGTGATAGATTGGTACATACCAGTAAGTGTGCGTTCCAACAGGTAATGTTGTAGGCTGCTATAATTCAAGGGCTATCAACCTTAGGTGAACAAGTGATTGGAGCGTACAAATTTAAGAGTTATTCTGGTAGTGGAGAGACTGAGGGGCAGGTCGCACAAACAAGTCTACAGGGGAAAGTGGTAGCCAACACTATGCTTGCACGTAGCTTCTGTAAATCGCAAAGGAACGAATTAACCATTACTACGTGTTGTTTGGACTAGGAATCATGAAGATGATTGATGCTTCTGCCACATAAGGAGCCCTTGTGCGAATGTGTTCGCGCAAACTTTACCTTTTGCTGCAATATAGCCTAAAAGTGGTTGACCTAAAGTGCCCCGCACGGGTAAGTGACTTATTGCATTAAGAGGAGGAAGCAGGATAAATACTGCAGTTGCTACCGTGTCTACCGTCTCAAAAGTTCCCGCATGGCAACAGACGCTGTTGTAGACGCGCAGTCAACGCGCTCCTGGGGCCTATTGTAAATATCGTTCGACTGCTGTTTGGACCCTAAATGTAGATTATTATGAGCGCGTCAGTAACACGATGATGAAAGATTAAGAACCATGACTTGGCAGTTGGGCGCGCTTTGTAGATGTACACTGTTGTCAGAGAAGCCTTAGGCACGTACGTGCTGAGCGCATGTCTGCTCCAAAGCTGCCCGAAAGCGTTCAGGAGCTGCGTACATTCTGCTGAAAATGATGGTCTTCTGTTACTTTAGCAGACGATGGCTAGGTAAAACAGCAAGTATGGCGGGGCGTATGATAGCTCTGTTGTTTGCTGGACTGGGACCTGCGCGTGAAATCACATGCTGCAAGCTGGTGTTGAAAGGGCAGGTCACCTCTGTAGCGATTGTTTCCAGATATGGATTAGCGTAGTAGTACCTACTGGTGCTAGCCGGATCTCTGACAGAACCAAACAATCAATCTTGCATCACAACAGCTGGCACTAGGCTAAGCTCGTGAGGAACTGCACAACAAGTGTTGCGTTGCAGTGCTTATGCGACCTTTTGCACGCATAAGTCTTCAGTTGCTCATGAATTTGGTACTTTATGGTAGATTTGATGCACAAAGTCGGTCATAGTGGTACTTACAACTATGGACCTTGGTTGCTGGACGGGGCGCCCAAGTCTCAGGCGCTTGCCACTTCCCTAGCGGTTGGGGAACAAGAGACATTCGAGTGATGTGGACTTGAGCAGCTGTTCATGGCGAGTTCGAAGCACAGGCTTCGGCACTCTTGTGAGCGTCAGGTATGTATCCTCGTCACTATGGAAATGCGTTCAAGGGGCGTCTAATCATTTCAAATACAGAGACGCTGTACTGGCTTGCTGTTTCGAGATAGCTACTGATTAAAGATTCTCTGGGTGCATTCATCGCCAATGGCAGGATCTTCAACATACAAAGCGCATGCACATCACCCTAATAACCCTTGTGCAAAGGTAATCGACTGTAAAATAGATTAGTGAAATAACGTCTCATAGGACAGCGTTTACATTCTTCTGGTAGGGCACAGAAGGTCTGGTCTCTTCAGCTACCCAATCATCTGATTCGAGGAAGGTTGGAATACTTGTCACGTGACCCGATTTTTCACCGCCAAATAAGCAAATCTCTAATCGATAGAATTATACCATGACTGCGGATGACAAGTGTAGAGCTTTGAAATCCCGTTACAAAGCATTTCATTGTCCGATAAAAACATATCTCGAGTGTGCCCTGGCTCGCTTTGAATAGTATATGCCATCTGTGTGACCCCTTCTAATTATATTGGCCCCTATTAAGAAGCACACGAACAGCACCTTACGTATAAGACTATTCCAAACGGCGGGTGCGCTCACTCCTCCGCAGCGCAATCTGTTCTTGATGCACTTCTGCCATGGTAGAAAGGCATTTAGGCGAATGGAAGCTGTCATGGGAGCGCTCCTGAGATTCAGCGCAAGACGGTTCAACTTTTTGTTGAGACGAACGAGAGGGGGCAGGAGACATTAAACTCTGAGTGAATACAGGTGAACTCGAAAGACCTCTAACGAGCGTTCCTGATTTGACGGCGTGCAGCCTCTCATATGGCTTCGTGTCCAAATCTTGTTGCATCATGTGTAGAGCTTCCTCTTGTCCGCCCTCTTTGTCACAAACGCTCCACCCAGAATCTCCATGTGAAGGATGGATACCCTAGTTGCTAAATAATGATCGGTCTGGGATGCTTTCCTCAAGTACTGCCCGAAATGCATCCCTCTCGAGCATCTCAACTATAGGGAAAAGGCGCTTTACCTCGTTCGCCACATGGGCCCGCTGCCTCGCAATGAATTTGTTTATGCTTTCTCCATCACCATTTCCGAACTCGATATGCATTTCGCGGCGAACCATAGGGTCTCCCCAATGCACCTGGCCAACAAGTGCCCTCTGGATGTATGACTGTAGGTCTATTCGGACATCCGCAGGGAAAGGCTGATCGGTTCCGCCATACTTATTTGGATACCCCGATGGTGATCGCGGAGCAGCCAAGAGCTCCCGGTGAGCCTTACATATTTCTTCATATGTTCCCAATTTCGGGTTCTCTATCATGCCGTTACGTACAACGACGTGCCAACAAGGAATTATCCGCCGATCTACCGTCATTGGACCGGTCGAACCGTATGGTAGCAGAGGGTGAGAGATTCGCACTTGTCCTCGCTTGCAGGGCTGGCGAATCCATTTTACTTCAGGCAGCTTGTCTTGAATGACCTGAGGCCAGTCGTCCTCATCTTTCCATCCTTGAATAGCATTTATAGTACGAGCACGGCTAGTAGTCTTGTGCCATTGCCGATATTCTGGCACATGCCGATGGAAGCCCGTAAGCAGTTCTGTGCAATTGTTCTCATCCTCGTTCTCTAGGGAAATGTTGCCGTGCATAAGCTTTGCGTCAGCGCCTTCGCTAACGACCGCTTGATTGATATGGCGAAAGGCCGTATCGGCCCCTTTTCGCGCGTACATGGTGTAATACGGATACGAGAGCAGAGTGTGTTCTCCACGGAGCATCGCGTACATCATCCAATACCCCAAATCCACTCGGACTGCCTGTTGAATCAACGAATGACACATGCAGCGCATCCAACCGAGGTTTTCGCGACCATCAACGCGACGCTGATGGTATTCGTACATGCGGAAGAGCGTGTCAGTAATCCTCTCTAACTCGGGGTCGTCAAAGATCCATTCGAAACAATCTAAGACGACGCTCCCGGTCTTTTCGTATTGTTGAACAGTACGAGTGAGCCCTGTTTTCCTGCCAATCGAATCCCAATCAAGCTCTTCGAAGATCCCAGAAGTCGTGTGGGGTCGGTACCGATAATTTTGTATGTCATCCCTCCTAAATTCCGTTAGAGAAGTACTTCTCGTAATATGATATGATTGAAACTATACGTACTTATTCTCCTTCGGAAATAGCACAGGGAGAGTCTGATTGAGCGCGATGCGGTTCTTCGTGCCGCTCACAACACCTATATTGTAGGTCATTGCCTGAGAATGACGGAAACAGAGCCCGTGTTGAAGAGAAGGCGGTTCTGTATCAGTCCGTCTCATATTGACCTCATGATACCAAGCATCAACCAGATAATCTTGTTTTTGTTTGTTTGGGATATCCTTCGCAACCAGAACTTGATTGGCTGGTTCCAACACTCGCGCATTCTTACCGTCACATTTGCCAAAAGTCCCCTGTACTTTCGAGTTCATAAGTGTGTTGCATCCTTCATCATCGGTGTTGTTTCCATTCTCACCGTGCGGATATGCGTCAGCAGGTAGGGTTTTTGGCGACACTGACGCAAATCGGCTGTGCGTAATCGTTTCTTCCATGAAGTCTGTTACGTAACTAGAACCCAGTTTGTCACTCTCCTCTTCTTTCTTACTCTGCCACAGCTTTTGTCCATAATATCGAGCAGTCTTCAAAGTCTCGTTCTCTTCCATGGACTCATTCTCAATATTCATTGCGTACGGAGCGAGAATACGATACACGCTGTGTCGCATCACGCCCAATCCCTTCAGACGGCTCGCTTTCACTGACTCATCTGAATAGAGCACACCAGTGTTTGGATTCGTGCTATTCCGGAAATAAGTTTCCACCTTCGTTCAATAAGCCGCTGCTGCATTCGACCTTTCACCATCTTTAGGATGCGTACAAGGGACAGCTTTTTGAGCGTTGTATCTCACATCAGCTTTCGTCAAGGCAGCCTTCTCAGCCTCAGTCCTCAGTACTTTGCATGTGCTGAGAGCCATTTCGCTCTCTCCCCATGTGGTGGTGCATGCAAAGCTGCACATTTCCTTGATCAAACTCTTCACTTCAGCCCAGTCAGCCCCATTGATCCAACGGTCTTTAGTTCGGTTCGGTGTTTCAATGCGACGTATGGCAGCCATATTCAGGAGGTAGGATGCTTCTTGGAGGTTGATGCGTCGTAGAACAAAAGCTACGTCTGAGATGGCTTGGTGGGTGTCAAGTATTCTCGGTACAAACTGCTCAATGTAGTTCTCTACTAATCCGGGTTGATATTTCTTCACGTTCTTGACTGCAGATGACTGCTCGACACGTCTCTTAGCCTTCGAATCCTTGACAGCTATGAGGAGGCTATGCTGTTCGCAGAAACTCGCCACACCACCATACTGATTCATAAGAGCTGGAAGTTGGACGAACGTGTCCCCTAATCGGTCGATGAGATCCAAGACTTCTCCATATCTTAAAGAAGCCTCGTTAAGCAACCGATCGACGAGCCACTTCTGCTGCTTGGGGTCTTGCTGTACCAGGTTTGCTACCCAGCTATCCATATCTTGTGAGACGGCTTCCAAATGTTTGCCAGGATTCACATCAAGCTGCCTCTCAACGCTATTCTGTTCATGCTTCTGCATGATGTCCTGCACGGGAATTGATTTGAGACTTTTGAAAGGTAATGGATCACTGGGCTGTCCTTGGACCATATAAGGGGTTCCAAACTTAGATACACGGCCTGAGGAAGGCCAAATTATGCTGCCTTGACTATTCGCTAACTCCCGATGCTGTATCGAGGTTCCAGAAAATCCGGCCTCAGAGTAATCTCCAGCAGCATGATCTTTAGCGTTCTTCTCTTGTCTCTGACGTTGTTTTCGACTTTGATTTCCGTGACGCAATGTGATATTCATGATACTACTCAAAGTGTCTTTTTCGATTATTTGAAAAGTATGCAGGCCGTACGCTTTCGGAACTAGAATTTGTCTTCGAAATCAATGGTGAGAGTGACTCTCGCTTACCAGGAAAGCTTTCCACTCCTTTGCTTCCCACTCTTACTATGCAAGTTACACCTAAAAAAGTGTGAAATAGAATCTTTTGCTTATGCTTGCATTGTTTCTTCAAACCTCGTCAAACCATTAACTCAGCGTCACTACTGCTGATATGTGCACAGATGGCCGGTAATTGGACCAACAGCTATTCACCGAGCTCTTTCTGGAAATAGCTGTCCTTTAAGTTTTCTGCCGATGCTTTTCGAGGTTTAGTTGCTGCTTAAACTGCTAATGTACCGTTATTTCTTCTTCTTGTTGTTGTTGTTGTTGTTGTCGTGACGTGGTCCATCACAAAATTCGGGTTGTGATTGCCAGCCTAGATAGTGTGCGCACCATCAACCGAACTGGAAAGCGTAGTAGGAACACTTGAATGATCGCATCTCCTCTTTTATAGTTATTGTTACTGATGGGAAACACGTGTTCTCTAATTCTTCTTTTCTTTTCTCGGTTTCATAATCATGATCAATTGTGGTTCAACGTCGTTATACACCCCTTACTAAAAGGCCTAACTCTTACCGTCTTGGTATAAGCAGCTGCGGTCAACAAGAATAGAGATTCTTGAAGCAATGATATGGCATTGGTGCCTGCAAGAAACATTCAGCATCACGGGCCTTGGAAAAAGGTCGCTGCATATAGTCGTATTCGGAATTTCCGTATACGCGTCTTTCTATTTCTTCCGCACGCCCATCAGCTGCACGGAGATGACGACCAAGGATCAGAGGACTTGTGTCAATGAAGCTGGGTGATATGTCTTCGGTAGCGCCTCGATTTATGGAATAACGTCGCGCTCCTGGTGCAGACAGGGGACGGCAACGGCATGTCTTATATGTAGAAGTGCGCAGGTAATAGTCTGCTGAGGTTTAATTAGCAAAATTTGCACACAGTGATGCCATGTCTCAAGAGAAAAGCTGCAACGGGTCTACAGGCATTCGGACATACATGCCTTAAGCCTGAACATTAATGCGTTCTCAATCTCCATCACCTAGCCATACCCAAACACTTACTCCCGCATCCACGTACAGAATGTTCGTAAACTTTGGGGATTCTAGAATCATGGTGTGTAGGGAGTATATTAGGATTGTTGGGGGTTGCAGCTCTCAAACATTGGGTGGGTGCCCTGATTGTGGTGGCTGCCCAATAGGGTTAGCGCATTCCGTGCATACTACTTAGTAGCTGGGATCTCCAGCAGATCCAAACAATCAATCTCACCACACGCTTTCTCTTAGCAAATATCCAGATACCTGCTAAATCCCCTAATTCTCGTCGTTTTTCTTACATATGAATATCGCGTTAGCTAAGATGTTCCAAAAATCGTATATCCTACAGGTACACACACAGGCTCTTACATAATCGCGGGCTAGTTCAAGCCAAAGACGAGCAAATAGGCTGCAAAACATCCTATCGTTTCATCTCATCAATTTTATTATTACCACTTAGTCTGTTTGTACAACGGATGTCGCTGGATGTTAGCAATTACCTCACTAGTCAGACGTTATCCTTGAGCCACGTGATAGATCATCACGTAATAAATATCCAGGTGATGGCACTCGAACCCCAAAATTGGGTTGTGATAATCAGAAAAGTGTCTCATTGTTCTACCATTACTATTCAAAATAGCACGGGAAAGATTCACATAGTAGAATATGCGCTAGAAAATCATCTCAATATGTCTTCTATGCTGAATGATGGCTTGCGCCAGTGAGACCGCTAGGTTAGATCCGCGTTCTGAGCATATGTATGAGAACTGCTATGCGCATCTCCTATTGATACATTACCCTCGTTAAGCCTAAGTTATACCTTGAAGAGTGCTGTTAAAGGACGCTCTCTATTGTACCTTTTTTCTCAAATCTCTCGCTTAGTACAAGTCTGCGATACGAGTAACAAACTTTGCTCCGAGCTATCTAAGAGTGATTGTACGACAGCCTGCAAAAATGGACCAGTTTCTCTCCTTTAGGTGATGGCTGCTATAGCCGTAGACTGTAATGCATCACCTTGGATAGTTCGCCCTTTACTCCATAGCTACCATGAAGTTCCGATCATCTAACATGACGATAATCGTTATGCCATAGCTCACAACTCATCGTCTTCTCATCACCCCACATGCAGTTGAGATTGTGATTTGTAAAATTATCCTAGAAGGCGACCGAGCCATTGCAAACGGCACTGCTAATCTGTTGCAGTCTCGGTCTGCCCAACATAGCTGAATCACATCTCCTCTATGCCTGCCCGTTCTGGACATAGTGTCTAGCTGCACCTCGAACATTTGCATCATGAACCATGCTGGTAGCTTACCAGTGGAAATACTTCAAACAATTCTAAAGCATGTATCCCAGGAGCACGTTGGGGCCTTCCTGCAAACGAGCCAGCACAGTCACAGCCATAGCGGATACAACCTATATCGACACATCAACATATCCTACCAAGATCCCCAGCAAATCTTTCAGCTTTGCGCACTTAGTTTCAGCAAAGATTACATCTCCAAGTACGCTCGAACATTGTCCATCAACTCTTTCCGGCTCAGGCTCCCCTCCGAAAGGCCGCCACCTTTCAATAATGTAACGCTAGTTCTCCAATGGATAGCAAAACTGTTCCCGGATCCACCGATAGATGAGAGAAGACAAGATGTTCTAGTTCAATGTCAACAAGGTCGCAGATTATGGCGCTGCGGCTTTTTCAAGTCCGCCATAAGCGCCATGTTGGCATCCATCTTAGTCAACGGGACAAACTTGCGGCAAGTCTCTCTACAGGTAGCAGGCTTGGGTAGCCAACCTACCTTTACCGAATTAGTATGTAGCAAGGTTGCTTACGACTATGCAATGGGTGTGGAAACCTTTCCCAAGATACGGCGCTTCTCCTTCACACCCTCTTATATGGAAAATGGCGTGCCGCTTTTACCGAATCTTCGTCATTTTTCGTTGCACTATGCGACAGAGGGCGTAGGCCTATTCATTCATCCACCCAAGTGCACTGAACTAGGTACTCTCCAATCTCTCACGTTCCGACATGTGTATGCTGCTGGGGACAAGGTCCGTGGGTTGTTGGCGCTTACCGACTTTCCCTTTCTCAAAGAGCTGTGCATCTTTGAAGGGAGCTGGGACGATGATCTGAGTTATCCAGATCTAGTGTTATTGATTCACAACCGCTGCCCATCCCTGCACACACTCGTGCTAGATTTCATGGACAACACCGACCAAGATCCCAGCAACAAGCCTAAACCACTTCTCTACTTGCTGGCAAGTGTCACCTCGGCTCGCATCCACGTACGCCATCTGCCCGACAGCTACCAAGACCTCACCGGCATACTCGCACCTGAACAGCCCGCATGGCCTGCAAATGTGCAGCGCCTGGAGATAACAGGCTTGACTGTGCCTATGCTGAACGCTATGGCTGCGGCATATGTGATGAGCCAGCCGGCGGATATTGACCTTGCAAGCGTGCAGGAACTACGACTCACATTTGAGTCAAACGCAGCACAGAATGCACCCTTTGACCAGGACCTTCGAGACTTTGACAACGTTCTGGCTGATATGATTGATGCGGCCAGAAGGAAGGGTGTCTATGTCGGGGCGTACCAGCGTCGTGCTGGCGATTTGGATGCTGTCGACGAGTTTCACATGGGG
>JAODYD010000093.1:0-17554 GCA_026262445.1 Bipolaris bicolor | reverse complement strand
ATACTAGTATAGCTACTAGTAAACTACTAATATAGATAAATTCTTTCTTAAGTAGTACTATAAGCTTCTTTTAGAGTACTAAAAGTTCTTTACGTAATATACTATAGAGAGATTTCTATAATAGCTAGACATTCTTTAGTTTTAGCTTAATTTTATAATCTATCTCTAGCTTTTAGTAAGGTAGAAGCTTCTTAGCTTTCTTTAGATTAAAGAGCTTATAGAACTCTTAATACTACGCTAGTAGTAGTACTTATATATTTATAGACTTCTTCTTTTATAAAGTCTTATTAATATCTACTATTAATATAGTAAAGATCTAAACGCTATTTAAAGTACTCTTATATTAGTAAAGTAGCGCTATAAATATAGTAGTATTTACGTATTAGACTTCTTCTTATAGAGTTTCTTCTCTTAATTATACTTAAATATCTTTTAAGTAAATAAAGATACTCTTTTTTATAAAGGTAACTATTTTATTATAGTAATCTATCTACTCTTTTCTTAGATAGATATTTTTACTAAAGAATAGGTCTATTATATATATATAGATAGACTCTTTATATCTATATAGCTTAAATAAGAATTAAGTAACCTTATTAATCTCTAATAACTTACTATTTACTCTCTTAATTATTTAGATAAGAATCTAAAAGTACTCTAGATAGTAGTAGTAGATAAACTCTTTATTAATTAGTATATAGTATAAGTATTTATAATAAATTAGTACTATAGTATTTACTATATTATTTATAATTAAATCTATAGTAATTAGTAAAGAATATATATACTTTTACTAAAATTAACTTTATTTACTACTTATCTACTAATCTATCTTTAAAGGCTCTAAGCTAAGACTTTAGCTTAGAGCTTCTCTTTTCCTAAGTTACTATTAGCTAGGTTCTTAGTCTTCTCTAGCTACTTCTACTCTTTACTCTTAGAAAAAGCTCTAGATCTCTTAATCTAAATATTATTTAGATAGTTCTTAGCTAGATAACTTAATTCTTTATAGTTATAGTAGTCTTATAGAGATTATTATAGCTTACTTTTAGCCTTTTATATCTAATTAATCTTTAAGAGTTTCTAGTTTATTACTTCTAGACTAGTCTTTTACTAAGTAGCTTTTAGAGAGGCTTATGTATAACTATAGACTACGTTTTATTAATTTTTTTTATATTATTAAATCTAATATAGATTATTTAAGAGCTTAATTATCTTATCTATATATTTTTTTAAACTTCTATTCTTAGAGATATAAAGTATTAGCTTCTAAAGCTTCTCTCTAAGTTCTTTACTAAATATTTTATAGACTACTACTAAGCTAAATATCTATTAAAACTTTATATAGAGTTAATTAAACTCTAAGACATAGTTATATATTAGCTATTATCTTTACTTTAAGTATTAAAGCTTATTTAGAGCTTACTATTACTAGTAGATATCTTAAAAGTAAATATCTATATATTTTTATAGGCTAATAGTTATTTATTTTTTATTTTTAAGTATCTAAAGAAAAAGAATCTAGTTTATTTTATTCTTTATTTAGCTAAGTACGTATTAGACTTTTAAATTCTTAGTTAAGAATATAGCTTTATAATACTCTAGCTTCTCTTTATATTTAAATTTCTAGCCTAGATAGTTCTTATAGGTTCTATTTAAATATTCTAGATCTAGAAACTTATTCTTATAGGCTACTAGTTTAGTAGTTATTACTAGTAATAGTAAGAAAGTATTAGTTCTTAAAGATAGCTCTAATCGTCTCTTAGTTTAGCTTTTCTTAAGTACTTCTAGGTAGCTAGCTATTAGGCTAAGTAGCTATATTATCTACTCTGTTATCTAGGCTATAGCGTTTTAATTAGTCTTTAGTAAGTCTTCTTACCTTAGTAAGCTTTTTTCTTTTATAATAGTTAATTATTTAATAACTACTTTAATTATTAGTTTAATTACTATCTTTTTCTATTTATTTTCTTTAAGTATTTATATAATTTTACGTAGAATCTTTTTATTTAATATTTCTATCTAGCTCTTAGTAGTAGTATATACTACTAGCTTCTCTACGTTTAAGTTAGAAATATTAATCTTTATCTTCTAATTTATTCTCTAATATCTTATCTTCTTATCTATTAATATATAGAGCTTTAGATTACTCTTTAATCTACTTACGTAGTTCTAGACTATAGTTTACTCTTTATTAGTAAGAACTAATAGAGCTTACTTTTAGCTATACTTCTCTTCTAGCTAGTTCTAAATAGCGTTTAGCTATTACTATATTACGTCTCTAAGAAGACTTACGTCTTACTATCTTACTTATAAGATCTTATCTTCTATTAAAAGTAATTATATAGTCTATACCTTATCTAATAGAGAATTAATAGAACTTCTTACTATAATATTTACTTTTAGCTAACTATATACTAAGCCTAAGTAGCCTTTAGGTAGTTTATTATATAACGTTACGCCTATAGCTTAGCTTTCTAAGATATAATAAAGCTTTTAGATAGGTTCTAAGTAACTAATACGCCTACTATCTCTTATAGCTAATTTTTTTATAAAGCTTTACTCTAAGTATACTATCTTATAATAGTTTACTTTTCTACTACGCTAAAGGCCTTTTATATCTATTATAGTACTAACTCTATATTACTAGCTTATATTAATAATATACTTTAAAACTTAGTTAAAAGATAGTTTATCTAAGGCTTATATCTAATTAAGATTAAATATAAAATATAAGAGGCTACGCTTTAGAGAGTAATTATAAGGTATATAAAAAGTTATATTTAATAAAGAGCTATCTACTTTAATTACATAGTATTTATTTACTTATTAAAGAAAGGTTATACTAAAGTATCTAAGCGCGTTATCTAAGCGCTACTTAGATAGTAAGTAGAATTTAGGTACTTATAGTAATACCTAGATTCTACGCTTATTATCTAAACGTAGTTTAGATAGCGCGCGTGTAGCTTAAATTAAGATTCTATTAAGAAGCTATCTAAAGAGCGTTTAGCCTATTATATCTACTACTAATCTATAGAGCTAGATAGCTTTTTATATAGAATAATATACTAATTTATAAGTTAGATATTTTAAAGAATTAGCTAGGTATTTATAATATTAATACTATAGATTAGCTACCTTACTTATCTAATTTAAACTCTATTAAGCATCTCTAGTAGGCTCTAAAGAAGAAAGTCTATTAGTAAAACCTAAATATTAATAGTATCTATTTAGTAGAAAGCTAAGTTAAGTTTAAAGATTACTTAAAAAAAGTATAGGTAGCTATATCTAACAAGTTAATATATAGTCTTATTATATTTATACTATAATACCTAGACGTCTATAGACTTACGCGAGGTTACTAAACTAAATACTAGGTATAAAATAATTAATTTACTAGTTTAATAGATTTTTTAGTTAAGTTATTATAGTATTATAGTAGATTAAAAATAAATACTTAGATTTAGGTTTAGTAGAGTAAAGCGCTAAGTAAATAGATTAGTATACTTAACTATATCTATAGTATTAGATTATTATAGAGAAACGCTAGATATTACTATAGGCGATTACTAGATACTATATCTTAGTTAGTTTAAAAGCTCTTACGATTATAGCTAAATTACTTACTAGAGATAAGATACTTTTATTAAGTGCTGAATAAACTAATCTAGATATATCTAGAGATAGTAAGGCTAGCTTTAAATACTATACTAGCTATAATATATAGTAATTTATAACGCTAGCTAGCCTTTAGAGACTATATAGACGTAATTAATAGATATACCTAAAGCTTTATATACTAAGTAGTTAGTAGTTATACTTCTATAATTATAAGAGAGAGCTTACTTAAAATATCTTTATAGTAGTAGATTTTAATATAAACTTTACCTATATACTAGTAGACTGGAAGAGCTTAGCTTATAATAGGTAAGTACTATAGAATACTATCTACTAAGAATTTTTAGTACTATTAGGTTAGTATTATTTAGCTAATACTAGATATACTAATAGAATACTTACGCTCTTGCTATATAGAGGCGTACGCTATTATCTATAAGAGATTAGAGCTATTAGGCGTACGCTAGAGAATAAAAAAGAACTTTTTAATATGTATTACTTTAGCTTATAGATAGTAGTTAAGCGTATATTTAAAGTATAGAAATAGCGCTAGCGTATTTTTAATTAACTATATAAGTTTTTAATTACTATCTAAGTTAATCTAGTATATAGGTTAGTTATAGTATATAATTTTATTAATAAGTCCTATCTAGTTAGTAAGAATTTAGAGTAGCTAGATCTAGTAGATAGCGAGTTAGATAGCGGGGTAGATATCGACGCTAGCAAGGTAGTAGTAGAGCTAGCGAGTCTAGACTAGAGAAGAGAGAAGATTATAGATTAATTATAGGAAAACTACTATTTTATTAGTAGTAGATCTTAAAGCTAGTCTCGCGGGCATTAAAATAATACTCTTATAGTAAAAATTAGGCTTTTTTTAGTATTATTATAGGTAGTTTAGGTAAAGATTTTTACTATACTATAGCTAAAACATTATAATAGTAGACTATACGTAGATAATAAATACTATATCTAGACTAGTAGCTTAGATTTTATAGTAAAAGCTTAGTTATAGTAAAAGCTAATATATTAGATATTAAGCTATCTATAGCCTTCTATAAACTCTTCTACCTCTACTATAAAATACTTAAAATACTTCTACTAACTACTACTCTACTATCTACTTAAAACTATCTATTACTATATTAAACTACTTCTAATCTATATCTAAACTAATAATTATTTTTTTATAATTAAGTAGAACCTTCTATATCTAGCTATAGCGCGTTTTTAGATTTATTAGATAGAAAAACTTTATAGTATACTCTTTCTTAAACTTATTAATTATAGCGTATTTTAACTTATTTAGTAGATACTAATACTCTAACTCTATAATCTATATAGTATTACGCTAGTAATCTTTTTATATTACTACTACTAAATTTAATATCTATATAGTAAGTCTACTAAGCTACTACTTAAGCTAATTAGCTACTATATACTACTATTTTAATAAGCTTATAGCTAACGCTAGAGTAGATATTTTACTACCTACTACAGACAACGCCTTACTACTATAGCTTAGTAATAGTAAAGTATTATTAGTAGGCTAGCTAATTAGCTTCTCTACCGCTATAACGTTACCTCCTATCGCGAGAATATCTCTAAATAATTAGCTTAGCTCTTCTACTATTTTTAGCAGTCTTATCTTAAATCTTTAGGCCTCTAAGTAAGCTATAAAATACGTTTTTAGTATAGCTAGATTACTAGTTACGTAGCTAAGCTTATCTATACTAAATCTAAACTATAAGGTAAGATACTCCTAGATCTTCTAGTTTTTTTTTAGTAGTTAATTTTATTTTTAAGAGCTAATTAGGTTACTACTAACTAGCCTACGACTAACTATATATTCTATTTAGCCTTCTCCTACGTAGATTTTTCTAGCTACTGTCTGCCTACTATTCTTGCTTCTCTCTAGCCTTTAATAGTAATGTTAATAATACTCCCTCTATATCCTCCGTCTATATAAGACTACGAGCCCGTTAGGTGGTGGGCGGCGACGATAATACTAGCAGCTATGTTGACGACTAGCTTATCTAAGTAGACTCTAGTGGCTAGCTTATAGAAAGCGACTGCTGCGCAAAGCTTTGCAATATTAATTTATTATATTAGGACGCTATTTTAATAGTAAGTCTGCTACTATGTAGGTTATCTAAAATAACGAAGTTATAGAGAACTAAAACGCTAAAACCCCTACTAAACCGCCCCTCTATATTCTATCTTAATTTGGAAGAGTAAAAACGCAATACTAGCTGGGATCCCTTGCCGCAACCCCTGCTGAAGCTCTATACCCGAATAGGTATCAAAAACGCAACCGCAAAACGCGCAACCGAACAGGCCCTAAAACAAGTTGCGCATTATCCGGTGCTTGGCCACGCCGCGGGTAATGACCTGCGCTGACCATTCCCATTACACGTCAAACATGATCGCATTCGTGCCTTGCAGAAACCCACCTACTATACAAGGACTTTTTCCAGCTTCCCTGTGTGGCATATCTCTTTGCATAGTGCGAATGCTGATTCGACGCTTGCGTCTCCAACAACGTACCTGGATTCCCTCCTGATACAGTCAACGGTCAATTCCACTTTTCGACGATTCCAAAGCCACCCCTCACACATTGTTTGCCTGATGCTGATGCGCCATGTCGTCACCTGCCGCCTCCAAAACTAATTCTGAGTTTCTCAGACGGTGTCAAGAGATCTTCGCACAGCAAGAGCCGGGTCCGAAGGAATATCATGAAATCGAAGACAAACTTGCTTTCCTTCCCTTACGGCCAGAAACAGAATGGGGTTTTGTTCTCGTCCGCACTGTATATGGTCCATCTAGCGATGCGCTGTAGGCCCAAATGCTCGAACTTCTTCGTGCGGAGATCTCAGAGTCTTTGACAGAGGCAGATCAATCAGATCTGCTTTCACGTCACGAGATGACCATCATTGAGGATGAAGCAACGCTCGCTGGCGCAGATTCATCCGGCGCAGCGGCATACGCCGCACGCTGCGCATTTCGCGCTTGGGTAGCGGATGATCTGCCCCAACAGCTCCTCGATGATTACCTAGAAAAGTTAGGCGGACTTACACAGGTTCGTGAACAATTGCTTAGCAATACAAAGCACTACGCGAGCCACCCTTTGACTATCATGCCTCCTCGATGGCGATACTGCATATTCGTGGATCAGGACTGCTTACGCTCGCTGGAGGGAGGGCCTGAGGAGCCTGAGGAGCCTGAGGAGCCTGAGTTGAAAGATTCAGCCTTGAAGATTCTGAATACAGACTGGGACGGCGAAGAAGCAGAGATACCCACTGAAGAACTTAGTCAAGAATGGGGTGGCGGTGAGACTAATGATGATCACGAAGACGTTGGATGGATGTGGATGGACATGACGGATTATGCTCCTAAGTACACTCAATTAACGTCTGCATTTGGCTGGGAAGAATACTACGAGCGGGCTCAAAGGGGCTACGTGGAAGCTACAAGATCCTTCCGTGACTTGCCGTAATTTGGTGGGTCTTGTATGTTATTTGAGGTAGTTTTTGATATGGTTGCGAAGATTAGAAAAAGGGCGCCCTAGGGAACACGAATTCGTTGACTTCGCAGAGGGGCTTGACAAGGTATTGTGAAAATACCCGAACATACACCTAACAGATACTTCTTGCTCGGGACATCGCTAGCAGTATTATGATTGTACAATGACATCACTGTTAACTTTTAGAACGTTGAAACGGGTATGCAAGCCATCGAAAGAAGAATTCTGCGCGCATCAAAACACTGTTGGGAGCCTATTGATTCTGTTTGTTCCTTGTGGCCACGAAAAATGATGCAAATGGCGCGGGTGAGCTCCTCAACTGGTACGAGCCAGATGACAAATGGAAAATCTCGGCCTATGCAAAGAAAATGATACTCGACAGGTATATTAAGATACCTGAAGTGCCCAAACTGCGCTTTGTTCAAGAGTATAGAGATGATGCTTCCGCTTTCGAGACCGAGCCTGCTCGGACACTGGGACTCTACTCCAACCCGATACAAAATAACAAGGCCTACACCAGTCTCTGATCCCGAGTCTTCGTCTAGCCAAACAGGAGGCCCACCACCGCGTCCAGATTCAATGGGAAGCACATCCTGCTCTTCATCTCGAAAACAGTCTCGGACATCTTCACACAGCCATGAACCCGAAGAAGCCAAGGAAGAATGCAAAAACGAGAACAGAGACGAAATCAAGGGTGAGCCCAAGGATGAAAGCAAAGACAGAAGCACGAACAAGACCAACAAGGACAGTAAGAATGAGAATGGATACGCAAATACGTGCGACGACGGAGGCGAAAAGCGCTATGAGACTCCATGGTGGCAGGGCCTACTGAATACCGTTCTTGATCTGGGTGCAAAAATAGTGGTTCATGTGATCAACGACCGCGAGAGTGGTAATGCGCACAGAAACCTTACAGGCCCTCCACCATCAAGCAACATCGGTCACAGTCGAGACGATTTTACCGGAAGTAAGTCTTCCCACTTCTTACTTGCTTGAAGCGTGAATGAATCTAATTATTCTCAGATCTCGGCTCTGCGATGGATCACGACAAGTACTGGGGCGGGGATGGCTCTACCCAAAGCCGAGCACGGACAGCTAAGACGTGGGGCTTCGATCACCCAGGACGCGCAGGTGATGAAGCTTGGAATATCGCTCTCTGCAATGAACCAAAGAGACGATCCTCTTCTCAGTAGAGGGGAGTAAGACTTGGTTTCACTTCCTCCTTTTTTTCTACGCAACGGCCGCTCTTAGGTTCTCTAACTATCGTATTTTGGTAACAGATTGAAACGAAGAACTTCGCTATTCTTTGACAGTTCTTAAGTAACCTCGGATTTCTTTCAAATCGGCTTTGCACACCATCGCTGAAAGGCGCAAACACCTATTTAGTAAGCGCCTTTCTCAGCGCCCTGCACTGGGGATAACCAAAGGGCAGGAACGGGAAGCCGATATCAGCCACTACTGTATTCATTTGTTTTTTCGCTAGTTATTCTATCCCATGTTACTTGCAATGTCTCAGATGCAAAAACAGAAGATATTTGATTGGATAGCTCGAACAATATTATATATATCTTTTCTGTGACCTACCAAACGGACACTGAGCTGATAATATACTAGCTGTTGAACCACTTAGCGGGGCACGGCCTGGTAGCGTGGGCGCCTCCTCACGCGCAGATATCACTTATACCCATACGACTTAGGCCTCAACTGCGTTATTAAATGTATCGTTGTCGTGCAATGAGAAGTAAGCCAGCAGTCTTCTTGATGTTGGGTACATTGTGTTTCGCTGATTATGCTATATTCATACTATAACTGCCTGCACTCATCATCACTCCAATGTCTACTACCTCTACTGTTCATGCTCGTCCTACTTATCATCATCATCACCCTTCCTGCGCAGGCGCCTTCAAGACTTTCCTGAGATCAAGTACTGTCGCGGAAAACGGCGTGTGAAGCCCCTTGCCAAAATCATCGAATGTCTCACCACCATAAATCATCAGATGATCTGGTCTCTTTTTGAAGATCTGGATAGCACGCGAGTACACTGCTCCCGCAGGCGTAGCATGCTCTTCCCACTTGTCTAGAGCACCGCCATACGAGTTAGTGTATACCTGCCTCCGGTCTGCGTCGGATACTACAATTGTACCTAGGGGTCCACCAACAGGGCTCCAGACCACATATGGGCTAGCATTGGGCACGGTGCTGTTGTTTATGACGATGGGTCGACCGACGCTCTTGCGGAAGTCCAGAGGAGAGTCAGCCATAACATAGTATACGGGGTAGTTGGAGCCGTAGGAGGAGGAGTTGCCAATTGGCAGTTCGTGTACGAGGATCCATTTCTTCAGAGGCGGGATGTATTCCACAACGGTCATACCGGGACGGGCTGTGTACTGCTCATAGGCTACATCGTTTACGACAGGTCCCCAAGTCTTGAGATCGGTGGATGTTTGGTGAGCGAGCTTTTGGCCGTGCTTCGGGTCGCGTTGGTCCGAGTAGTAGGCGACTAATTGGCCTTTGTACTGACTAGGGCGTTGTTAACTTGAAGATCGGAAAGATATAAGGGAATAGAACTTACAGTAGATACGGCTCCCAGATTGGTGTGGCTCCGTTTGTGGTGTTGGGTCTTCCGCCTTCGGCAATATGGCTTACAAATTGCCATGTCCTTGCCCGGTCTTTGCTGGCATAAAGGTCGATCCTTGTGCTATTAGGCCCCCAGCTGTTACCACTACCCAAGATTGTCCCAGCTGGGTAGCCTCCCATAGGCTCGGTTAATTCTGTCAAGGCAGGCTGCGCACTCATACCAAAGCCATTAACAGTATCGCGCAAGTCAGAGACGTGCTTCCATGTAGCACCACCATCCTTGGATTCAAAGATAGGGAAGTAGTTGGGCGAGTTTCCAGATAGCGATGCAGTTGCGATAATAGTTCCATCCTGCAACTCAGTATAGCGAGGATACGTGATACTCTCGCGGCCAGTTGTCTGGTAGATAGTATTGTTCACGAAGAAACCCCATGGCTTGGGGGTACTGGTCTCGAAAACTGAAGAAGGGAAGGCAATAACGCTACTGACAAAGATAGCAGCTATTGCCAGGGTGGAAGTATGGAGCATCATAGCTGCAATATCTTCTGCTGGAAAAGACCAGGTAGTAGTTGACTGACGGGAGCTGATCTCAACCTATGGACAGCAGCCTCTGTTTATATATCCTTGCAATATCTTCGCCTCCGAAACATCTACTATGAAGTCGATCCCTACGTGCTGGGACGCACGGTACAATGGGGCAGTTCCTCTCCCAGACCCTCAGACTGTTAGCTATTACTCTGTAGTGCTAGATCCTTTAGCTGGCTAAATTCTAGCTAGCTTACTTCTGAAATGACTAAAGCTGATCAGTTAATATAATGTACCCCATAGGCGGGCAATCTACACTAGCAATCAAGCCACCTTTGCCAAGCCCTTACCAAAACCACCACATCATAGCCTAAAACCATCACATTATAGCCTAAAACCCCCCATCTTCGACTATCAATCGAATGGTAAATGGGTCTCCGCATCAGGATCTCAGGAACGCAATTATCTCCACCAATCCAAAATTAACCAGGAAGTTTAGTGTTGGTGGTGATAATTGCGTTTTGAGATCCGGATGTGGAGACTCACCTACCACTCTATTGATAGCTCTTACACTCTACCCTGGCCTATATTATCCCCTTGCTGGTGGATCTGCATATATCAATTCTGCCATGTAACACAGCAAGTACTATTGATAGAACACGTTTTATGGGATGTGATTTTACGATCGTGTCGATTATGCGGAGAAACCATTAGGATATATACATAACATACTTAATCCTTTTTTGGATTAAGCCTCATAGAAAATAGCACTGTCAGCGCTATTATCAATCCTCGCATTGATGGCCACACTTATATTAGCCTTATGAAAAGAGGCATACTTTACCTTCTAGTATACAGGCATCAACCAAGTAAGTACACGTAGTCTTCGTCTGGGAACGTGTCTACTACCACTGCTCCAATACCTAATACTAGAGAACATAAGAAACCCGAATCGGGTCTGAGCGAACTCGTTGAGAATTTCGACCGTTGAAGCAAATTACCGTCCCGTGGGGCACAAGAAACGGCATCGATCCCAACAGACAGAGAACCCGAATTGCGAAATGATCCTCAAGCTCGACATGCGATTCGATAACTGCACGATCGTTTGCTTGAAAGTTGAAAAGAACCCAGTTTCCACGGGTGATGACGAATGGCTCGCTAAGCTGAACGAGCTATCCAAAGCTCTCATCAACATTCTGCCGAAATCACCACTGCTAAATCCCAACTCGCAATACACTTTGCAGCTTAGCATACTAGACCCCTTACTGTCCAAAAGTAAGAGCAACATCACGTTTGTTTTTGCATTTGCCTAAAAGCTAACATTGAGCAGATATGGAGCACTGACCTAATAACAGACCTTGCGTCAGCACACCTGTGCTCCCGACTGAGGTACCCATCCATGAAGACAGGACTGCGGAAGATGAGGCTTTCGGAATAAATCTGGAGGATGTTATGAGAAAAGCGACGGTCGCAGAATTGGGAGTATAGTCAGCGAGGTACTGATGGAAGAAGGAAGTGGTGCGCCAGAGTAAACATACTGTTACGGCGTTGCCAAATCTGATCTACCCGGTTGGATGTAGTGCGTACTCAACTTAGCCTTCCAGCTATTCCAATTGCTCCTCGCAACAATGGCACACCAAAGCAGTGCTTTGCGCGCTTCAGTGTTACTCGCTCCACTGTCATGTCCCAGGACGGCCAACCGGCAATTAAGATGCCTTTTGCGCCGCTAGGTCAGATTTCATAGCGTCTTCGAACGAGCAGTAAGTTCGCTTATCTTGATCTCACATCTTTTGTAGAGTAATAGGTAGTAAAAACACTGTTCTTGTAGAAGTTACTGGAGATGATGACACTACTAGAGAGATGCATATGTAGAGTAAGATATTGTCAATTGTCTAGGAACAGTAGCTAGATAAGAGAGTTGACTGAAGCTGCGCCCCTCTTTAGCGCTGTTCACGGGCTCTTAGGGCCATCTTAGCGATTTACATCATTCCTCCATCTTCTCCAGCATCTCCTCCCTCATCACGACTATGGTCATGCGTTGAGTCGTGACAACAAATGAAGCTGAAATCGTGGTCCGCTAGGAGTTGTTCGTGATATTCGACGTATACGCCATCTAGCTCTGATTTCGGATCAGAGCTCGCGTAGGCTAGGCAGGATACATTGTCGATTCCGACGCCCTTCGATTTGGTTCCAGTTAACTTGATTTGGCAGACCGGACCGCCCATAACAGCGTGTAGATAGTGATGTGGTTGGTATAGATGGAAAAAGTCTTCGTCAGGCTACGATTGCAACGTGTCGTTGTGAGTTGGACCCAGGCCTGCGCGGATGCGGCGGTAGCCATGGCTAAGGTACTGAGCATGTACAGCTTCATCCAGAAGTATGTGTGAATTCGTTCAATACGTATGCGTGGAAGGCGCAGTGGTTTGCGAGCGAATGATGAAGAAGAGTTGTGATTCTTGCTTGTGTGCTCTGTATCCCTGTCGACACGGGGATGTTTATACTGACATCTGTGCCGTTCCTTGCTCATACTTCACCCCCTTAAACGTCTACATGCTACATAACATTGAAAATCTGCAATGGGGAGTTTTCTTGCATCTGATCTTTGATGCATGTTGCGCGGCTCATCCTTGAGTAAACTGCCGACCCACTTAAGCTTTACGACACTACTGTCCCGCGTCGCATGGTGATATTTTTGACCAACCGTCATAATCTGCCTCACGGTGTAATTACGGTTCAAGAACCCGCTCATCCGATCTAGTTTAGTTGTTGATGATACATCACTCGATGGAGGGTTAGTAGTGTGTACGCAGGAAATTCCGGCAGCAATGATAACATCTCGACTACTTTACTATGGTGTATAATGATAAATTCTATCGCCTAGTAATCTGTATAATCTGAGCGAATCGCAGGTACTGCAATCATCTGCGAAAAGAAAAGTTAGAGCATCATCTCCAATGCCCAAATTTTCTTTGCGCGCTGTATCTCCGCGCGCCGCCATACATACTGTGCTACATGTCACAGGTTCTATCCTATAGGAGCAGTAAGACGTTAATTAAAACCTTTTTCGAATTATGTATCGTAGAAGAGGATATACTAATCGTCGTAATAATAACTCCATATAGTATAGCTCTTACTTCCTACCGCTACTTACCGCAGTATATCGTCCCGTACTGGCGGACCCACATACATGAGTTGTGCCATGTAGCACAGTGAAGTAACACAACCATATCTACAGTATGCATCATATTACTTCATTTTTCAAGAGCCCTTTCGGCCTATGGTTTAGGTTTAACCCAGCTAGCTACTTTAGCGTGTCCAGTGCTGACGTGAGCAAGAGTACTAACTAGTTAACTATCCGTGCCAAGGCTTAGCTTATTAAGCTAAGTCAGCTGCGCTGACACTCGCCGCAGGCGAGTGCCGACGCTTAATACGATATTACCGTCAATACAATATTTTTTCGTACAACCCAGATATGTTATTAAATAACTACTCAACTACGCTAATTATTATACTGATTTTCGTAAGTGAGTAATCTAGTACTACGCATTAATGCCCATACACGCTGTAATTGTTCGTGTATTAGTTTATAAGCTTAGAAATGCCGCTTCTTTTTTATAATTAGCATGCCCTTTATCTTTAAATATTTAAACTTAAGCTGGCTTAACTTAGCTGTAAGCTTATTTTAAACTATCTTTCGTGCTGAATAGGAGTAAATAACTCCTATTAAAGATTTAAGAATTATATGGGTGCGTTATTGCCGTAATCGCCGTAATTATACGATTAAAGTTATAGTGCGCAACTTACTAATCGCTTAATCTCTAGTAATAGATATATTATACGCTCTAAACAGCGTACGCTTTACATTCTCGCTAAGCTCTTTATTCTCTAGATAATAGTTAATATTGCGCTTAAGCGTCTAGACTGTTAGAGGTGTGTTTAGCTCTAGTGGTAGTAGTGTTCTATCTACAGTAGTATTGCTACTACTATTACTACTACTACTAGTATCTTAGTAGTTAGCATCCTAATTAGCAAATTCTCTCTATATATTACTCTTAACGCGCTTAATATCTAATAGATATAATCCTAAGTCCCTCTAGCCTTTTTATATTATATAGAGCTTAAATATATAGGCGTAGATTAACTTAATAGTAGCTAAGAACTTAACCTTATTAAAAGCTATATAGCCTATTTAGGTTGTATAATTAATAGCCTACGCGTGCTAGTACTTATACGGCTAGAAATAGCCTATATTAAGTAGTTAGAGAAAGTAAGATGTATATAGAGGTAGCTAATAGGTAATAACCTTATAATTCTTAAGGACTTCTAGAAACTCTTAGGTGCAGTATAAATTAAATCTATTAAATAGAAGCAGCTAATATACCCCTTAAATATACTTTTAGCTCTATTATATAAAGTACTTTACTTACTTATAGCTTAATTAATTATTTATATAGCTACTATCGCTATACGCAATTAGATAGTTATCTAGTAAATTAGTAAAGTAGCGTTTAAGAAGCGCGTCGCCTTTAATAATAACTATTAGTAGGATAGCGTAGCCTATAGCGTTAACGCACTTAGTTATAGTTAATAATATATAATTATTAGGCGTTAGTAAATAGACATAGCAGCGAGGCTTAAAAGTAATAACCTATTAGTCTTTTCTAATTCTAATGTAAAAGCTAGTCTTGTTAAAGTTCTAGATATCTAATAGTAGGATACTATACGTCTAAATTAGATGTGTAAAGGTATTAAACTACTCTATAATAGAGTTTAAGTTGTAACGGGCTGAACGCCCTTTGGATAGCTCCTCGATGGAATCTCGGTTTAAGCTGCACGCGCGCCATCCGAACTACGTTTAGACGACGAGCGTAGAATCTAGATGTTACTATAAGTATCTAGATTCTGCTTACTATCTAAGCAGCGCTCAGACAACGCGCTTAGATACTTTAGTATAACCTTTCTCTAATAAGTAAATAAATACTACGTAAGTAGAGTAGATAGCTCTTTATTAAATATAACCTTTTATATACCTCGCGATTGCTCTCTAGAGCGTAGCCTCTTATATTTTGTATTTAATTCTAATTAGATATAAGCCTTAGGCGGACTATCTTCTAACTAAGTTTTAGAGCGTGTTATTAGTACGAGCTAGTAATACGGAGTTAGTGCTGTAATAGGTACGAAAGGCCTTTAGCGCAGTAGAAAGGTAGACCGTTACAAGATAGTACACCTAGGGTAGAGCTTTATAGGAAGATTAGCCGTGAGAGATAGTAGGCGTATTAGTCGCCTAGGACCTATCTAAAAGCCCTATCGTGTCTTAGAAAGCTAAGCCGTAGGCGCAATATTACGTAATAAACTACCTAAAGGCTACTTAGGCCTAGCGTATAGTTAGCTAGAAGCAGATATTATAGTAAGAAGTCTTATTAATCCTCTATTAAACGAGGTATAGGCTATACGATTACTCTTAATAGGAGACGAGATCTTATAAGCGAGACAGTAAGACGCAAGTCTTCCTAGGGACGTGATACGGTAATAGCTAAACGCTATTTAGAACTAGCTAGAAGAGAAGTATAGCTTAAGTTAAGCTCTACTAGTTCTTACTAACGAGGAGTAGGCCGCAGTCTAAGACTACGCGAGTAGATTAAAGAGCGATCTAAAGCCCTACGTACTAGTAGGTAAAGAGATAAGATATTAGAGAATAAATTAGAAGATAGAGATTAATATTTCTAACTTAAATATAGAGAAGCTAGTAGTATATGCTACTACTAAGAGCTAGATAGAAGTATTAGATAAAAAGATTCTACGCGAAATTATATAAATGCTTAGAGAGAATAGATAGAAGAAGGTAGTAATTAGACTAACGATTAAAGTAGTTATTAAATAATTAGCTATTATAGAGAGAAAGAGCTTACTAAGGTAAGGAGGCTCGCTAAAGGCTAATTAGAACGCTATAGCCTAGATAATAGAGTAGATAATATAGCTGCTTAGCCTAATAGCTAGCCGCCTAGAAGCACTTAAGAAGAGCTAAACTAAGAGACGATTAGAGCTATTCTTAGAAACTAATACTCTCTTACTATTACTAGTAATAACTACTAAACTAGTAGCCTATAAGAATAAGTTTCTAGACCTAGAACGTTTTAATAGAACTTATAAGAACTATCTAGGCTAGAAATTTAAATATAAAAAGAAGCTAGAGTATAATAGAGCTATATTTCTAACTAAGAATTTAAAAGTCTAATACGTGCTTAGCTAAATAAAGAATAAGGTAAACTAGATTTTTCTTCTCTAAGTACTTAAGAATAAAGAGTAGATAACTATTAGCCTATAGAAATATATAGATACCTACTTTTAAGACGTCTACTAGTAATAGCGAGCTCTAAATAAGCTTTAATACTTAAAGTAAGAATAATAGCTAATATATAACTATATCTTAGAGTTTAATTAACTTTAACGTGTTGGATAAGCGAGTCGCGCAGGCAAGCGAGTCGCGCACCTTACTAACTTTCTTACCCTATCATACTTGCCTCCATTATGGCTCCACGCCACGCTACTTAATTACTCTCAAATGAATCAGATATTTAGCTTGCTATATAGTCTCTTAATTCTAATTAAATTTAAACAGGTCGGCGCGTAGCTTTAATCTTTAACGTGCCTGAATTAACATTACGTGATTGACGCGCCGGGAAGCGCGCTAGACGCGATTGCTAGCTCAACTTAAAGAAGCTTACTAGGATAGAAGAGGAGGTGATTATTAGCCATGTGCTTGATCTAGATCAGCGTGGATTTGCGCCTACCTACGCTGCCGTGCGCGATATGGCTGATAAGCTGCTGGCTGCGCGTGGCGCTGGCTAGGTTGGGTAGAAGTGGCCAGCTAACTTTGTTAAGCGTACAGACAGTCTTATGACGCGTTTTAGTCGGGCGTACGATAGGCAGAGAGCTCTATGTGAAGATCTAGTCTTAATCAAGAGCTGGTTTGAGCTTGTAGAGCAGACAAAGGCCAAGTACGGCATCTGTGACGAGGACGTCTATAACTTTGACGAAGCTGGCTTTTCAATGGGCAAAATTACTACTTAGCTTGTCATTATAGCGTTAGAAAGAAGAGCTCGACTAAAGGCTGTCCAGCCAGGTGGTCGTGAGTGGGTGACGTTCATCGCTGGGATTAACGCAGCTGGCTGGTCTATCCCGCCGTTTCTGATCTTTACTGGCAAGTATCACCTATCTGCCTGGTACGAGGAGGCAGAAATCCCACGCGACTGGGCGATCGCAGTTAGTGATAACGGCTGGACGACCAACGAGCTAGGAGTTGAGTGGCTAAAGCACTTT
>JAODYD010000092.1:745-17613 GCA_026262445.1 Bipolaris bicolor | reverse complement strand
ACTAAGTAGTCTTTAGTTAAGTACTTTAGATCTAACTTTATAGAAAATTATTACTTATAATTCTCTATTATTACTTATACTTCTTAGTAGACTTAATTCTTTATTACTACCTTCTTCTAAAGTTCTTCTAGCTTATTCTACTATGTTCTTTCTCCTTTCTCTAGCTCTTTAGAAGAGGACTAGTCTAAACTATCTTTAGTTAGTAAAGAAGTATCTCTTTTCTACTAAAATTATATCTTTAGTATATTTAACTAGTTTTTAGTTATACTAGCTATCTTTACTTCTCTTTATAGTCTTACGACTATTACTAAGGCTCTACTATCTAAGTTTTTTTTAGTTATACTAGCTATCTTTACTTCTCTTTATAGTCTTACGACTATTACTAAGGCTCTACTATCTAAGCTTTTTTTAGTTAACTTCTTATAGTAAGAGTTTATTAGTTTAAATATTTATATAAAGTACTTCTATAAGTGCTTATTTTCTATCTCTAATAGTAGATTCTACTTTCTTTTTAAGAGCGTATTAGCTCTTACGTTCTCTCTCTCTAGCTTATATAATAGCTTAAGATTATACTAGCCTAAGAGAAGTAACTATCTTATCTAATATTTATTTAGCTTTTATAGTTTTATAAAGTACTCTAGGTTCTTATAATTAGTAATTACTTTAAACTTTTTAACTTAATATAGCTTAGAATTTTATTTCTTAAGATATTATACTATTATAAGTAGCTTTTTATTATAGATCTTATAATTATACTTATATATATTATTCTTTTATAAAAAGTATATACAAGGCTAAAGAATTCTATTATTATTATACTAAAATAGTACTCTATCTACTATATAGCTACTTAAGTTATACTTAAGTACTATCTTATAGTCTAGATTAAATAATACTAATAAAGGCTTAGTAATAAAGGTCTCCTTAAGCTTATTAAAAGCTAATTATTTCTTAGGTCTCTATTAGAATAGAATATCGCCTATTAGCCTTATTAGTAGCGCTAATAGTTATAAGAAGTTCTTAATAATCCTTTAGTAAAAGTTTATAAAACTAAGAAATAATCTTACTTTTTAAACTATCTTTAGCGTCTTTTATTTATAGATTACTACTATCTTAGCTAGATCTATACTTATCTTTTTACCTATTTTAATAATAAATCTTAAGTACTTAGTTAACTTAACTTTAAATTTATACTTCTTAATATTAACCTATAAGTCTATATTTTATAGCTTACTAAGTACTTTTTAAATATATTTCTAGTACTAGCGTAGATTACTATCTATATAGATTAATATATTATCTAGATAAGCTAAGTAGAACTTATCTAAGTATTCTTATAGAGTCTAGTTAATATACTACTAAAATATACTTTAGAAGTTTACTATACTAAAGAAAGTTATAAGCTACTTAAATAATCTAAACTTTATTTAGAAGACTATTTTCTACTTATTACTAAGAGTAATATAGATCTTATAGAAGGCTATAATAACGTTTAGCTTTATAAACTATTTTACTTTACTAATACTATTAAGTATTTTTTAGATTAAGAGTAAAGAGCATTAGTCTTTCCTTATAATTACGTTTAGAGCTTAATAGTTAATATATAGTTAGAGTCTCTTACTTAGCTTTTTTATAAATAATATTAGTATAGCTACTAATAAACTACTAACGTAGATAAATTCTTTTTTAAGTAGTACTATAAGCTTCTTTTAGAGTACTAAAAGTTCTCTACGTAATATACTTTAGAGAGGTCTCTATAATAGCTAGGCGTTCTTTAGTTCTAGCTTAATCTTATAATCTATCTCTAGCTCTTAGTAAAGTAGAAGCTTCTTAGCTTCTTTTAGGTTAAAGAGCTTATAGAACTTCTAATACTACGCTAGTAGTAGCGCTTATATATCTATAGGCCTCTTCTTTTATAGAGCCTTATTAATATCTACTATTAATATAGTAAAGATCTAAACGTTATTTAGAGTAGTCTTATATTAATAAAGTAGCGCTATAAATATAGTAGCGTTTATATATTAGACTTCTCTTTATAGAGTTTCTTTTATTAATTATACTTAAATAATTTTTAAGTAAATAAAAATACTCTTCTTTATAAGAGTAACTATTACGTTATAGTAATCTATTTACTCTTTCTTTAGATAGATATCTTTACTAGAGAATAAGTCTATTATATATATATAGATAGACTCTTTATACTTATATAGCTTAAATAAGAATTAAGTAACTTTATTAATCTCTAATAGCTTACTATTTACTCCTTTAATTATTTAGATAGAGATCTAAAAGCGCTCTAGATAGTAGTAGTAAGTAAACTTCTTATTAATTAGTACGTAGTATAAGTATTTATAATTAATTAGTACTATAGTTATAATAGACTAAATACTTTTTATATAGCTTCTTAATAGAATCTTAGTTTAATCTATAAGCGCGCTATTTAAACTATATTTAGATAATTAACGTAGAATCTAAGTATTACTATAATTATTTAGATTTTACTTACTATCTAAGTAGCGCTTAGATAATACGCTAAGATTCTTTAGTATAATTTTTTTTAATAAGTAAATAAATACTATATAAGTAGAGTAGATAGCTCTTTATTAAATATAACTTCTTATATACTTTATAATTACTCTCTAGAGTATAGTTTTTTATATTTTATATTTAATTTTAATTATATATAAGTCTTAGATAAACTATTTTTAAACTAAGTTTTAAAGTATATTAGTAGTATAAGTAAATAATATAGAGTTAATACTATAATAGATTTAAAAAATTTTTAGTATAGTAAAAAGATAGATTATTATAAGATAGTATATCTAAGATAAAGCGTTATAAAAAGTTTAGCTAAAAAAAATAGTAAATAAATAAGTTACTTAGAATCTATCTAGAAAGTTTTATTATATCTTAGAAAGCTAAGCTATAGATATAACATTACGTAATAAACTATCTAAAAGCTTCTTAAGCTTAGTAAATAGTTAGCTAGAAGTTAATATTATAGTAAAAAGTTCTATTAATTCTCTATTAGATAAAGTATAAACTATATATATACTTTTAATAAAAGATAAGATTTTATAAGTAAGATAGTAAGATATAAGTCTTTCTAAGAATATAATATCATAGTAATAGATTACTATTTAGATTCTAGCTAGTAATAAAAATAGCTAAAGATAACCTCTACTAATTGTTACTAATAAAGAGTAGACTATAGTCTAAAACTATATAAGTAAATTTAAAAGTAATTTAAAGCTCTATATATTAGTAAAAAAAAAGATAAGATATTAGAGAATAAATTAGAAGATAAAGATTAACGTTTTAAACTTAAATATAGAGAAGCTAGTAGTATATACTACTACTAAGAGCTTAATAGAAGTATTAAATAAAAAGAGTCTATATAAAATTATATAAATACTTAAAGAAAATAGATAGAAGAAGATCGTAATTAGACTAATAATTAAAATAGTTATTAAATAATTAGCTATTATAGAAGAAAAAAGCTTACTAAAGTAAAAAGGCTTACTAAAGGCTAATTAGAACGCTATAGCCTAGATAATAGAGTAGATAATATAGCTACTTAGCCTAATAGCTAGTTACTTAGAAGTACTTAAAAAGAGCTAAACTAAAAGATAATTAGAGCTATTCTTAGAAACTAATACTCTTCTATTATTACTAGTAAAAACTACTAAGCTAGTAGCCTATAAGAACTATTTAGGCTAGAAATTTAAATATAAAAAGAAGTTAAAGTATAATAAAGCTATATTTCTAACTTAAGATTTAAAACTTTAATATATACTTAGCTAAATAAAGAATTAAGTAAATTAGATTTTTTTTTTAATACTTAGAAATAAAAAGTAGATAACTATTAGCTTATAAAAATATATAGATACTTATTTTAAAGATATCTACTACTAATAGTAGGTTCTAAATAAGCTTTATTACTTAAAGTAAAGATAATAGCTAATATATAACTATATCTTAAAGTTTAATTAATTCTATATAAAGTTTTAATAAATATTTAGCTTAGTAGTAGTCTATAAGATATTTAGTAAAAAACTTAAAGAAAAGCTTTAGAAGCTAATACTTTATACTTCTAAGAATAGAAGTTTAAAAGAATATATAAATAAAGTAATTAAGCTCTTAGATAATCTATATTAGATCTAACTATATAAAAGAAACTAATAGAACGTAGCCTATAGTTACGCGTAAGTCTTTTTAAAAGCTACTTAGTAAAAAACTAGCTAAAAAGTAATAGAGTAAAAATTTTTAAAAGTTAATTAGATATAAAAAGCTAAAAATAAGCTATAATAATCTCTATAAAACTACTATAACTATAAAGAACTAAGTTATTTAGCTAAAAACTATCTAAATAATATTTAGATTAAGAGAGCTAGAGCCTTTTCTTAGAGTAAAGAATAGAAATAGCTAGAGAAGGCTAAGAACCTAGCTAATAGTAACTTAGAAAAAGAGAAGCTCTAAGCTAAAGTCTTAGCCTAGAGCTTTTAAAGATAGATTAGTAGATAAGTAGTAAATAGAGTTAAATTTAGTAAAAGTATATTCGTTCTCTACTAATTACTATAGATTTAATTATAAATAATATAGTAAATACTATAGTACTAAGTAATTATTAATACTTATACTATATATTAATTTATAAAAGATTTACTTACTACTACTATCTAGAGCGCTTTTAGATCTCTATTTAAATAATTAAGAGAGTATATAGTAAGCTATTTAAGATTAATAAAGTTATTTAATTTTTATTTAAGCTCTATAAATATAAAAAGTTTATTTTTTTATATATAATAGATATATTCTTTAGTATAAATATATACTTAAGAAAATAATAAATAAATTACTATAATATAATAGTTACTCTTATAAAAAAAAGTATTTTTATTTACTTAAAAAATATTTAAGTATAATTAATAAACAAAACTTTATATTATAAGGTTTAATATAAAAATATTACTATATTTATAGTACTACTTTACTAATATAAAAGTAACGTAGTTTATAAGTAAGCTAATTACCTAAGCGAGCTAATTATACCTTACTAGCGCGTTAACGTTAATATATTATTATAGTCTTTTATTATAGTTAATAAACTATTACTATATACTATATTAATTATTAGAATCGCTACTATTACTTATACTATCTATCTTAACTATATAGGTATAAGCGTTGTGTCTAGTCTGCTTATAACGCCTATACTATCTCTCTCTTTATACTCTCTTTAACGTACTCTTACTCTTGCTATAGCTACTACTTATCTATTTAGCTAGTACTTCTTATATTTTACTAATAGTAAAAGTCTCTTTTATTTATATATATCGCCGCTTATAGCTTTTATACTTATTTACTATATCTAGAGCCTCTTAAAGAGTAGCTACTTTCTCTCTTATAAGTATTATCTTATATACTATTAACTAAGCCTCTTTACTTAACTACTTAACTTTTTTATCTAAAGAACTTATAGAAGACCTAGAGTAGTTTTTTACTTTTTATTAAATTAGAGTACTTTAAGCCTTAATTTCGCGCGCGTTACGTAGTATCTACGTCTTTTAGATAGCTAGCTATTATAGTAATTATTTTAGTATCTATACTACTATATTAAACTTTAATAGTATAGCCTATAGATTATATAGAATAAGCCTAGCGCCTCTAAAGCTAGCTTAGATATTCTCCTTTATAATAGACTACTTAAAGGTAGTCTTAAAGGCTAGTAGAAAGGTCTCTTTACTAATATAGTAGGTATAGTTATATACTAAGGCTAAAACTACGTTGCTATACTTACGCTTTAATAGCGCGAAGTAGGTAATATTAAGAGGCTATAATAGATAAGATAAGTACGTAGATATATAGAAAAGAATAATATTCTTCTCTTTATAAAGATCTTAAAAATTAACTAAATAGTAGCTCTTATAGCTATTAATAATAAGTAGTTAATACCTACCTATAGTATACCTCTTTATATAGGTATTAAAGTACTCTAACTAGGCAAAAGTAAGCTAGTTATTCGTCTAGCTATTAAGACTAACTTTAAGTACCTAGTTAGTAGGCAGGTTCTTAAACTAGACGTCGATAAGTACCTTACCTGCAAAGATAATAAAGAGTAGTAGCTAGCGATCTAACGCGCCTACGCCTTAGATTATAGTAATCTACTTATAGTTACCTAGCTAGATCTACTTTTTTTTACTATATCCTTCTAAGCTTATAATAACTAACTATAATAAAATCTTACTTATTATAAAGCTAGTTTTGTTAAAGTTATAGATATTATTATCTATAATACTCTACTTCTACTTTATTATCTTAACTAGATTAAACTAGCGCTAGATAGCTACTAGATCTTTATAGATAGCTTGCTAGTAATTATATAGACAGCTCTAGCGCGTATAGAGCTTAGAGGTTCTCTTAATAAAGTTATTAACCTAGTTCTTACTAATAAAGTTACTCTTTTACTTATATAATAGTTTATTAGCTATTACTTAAACATTAGTCTTTATAGGCGTAAATTCTCGCGTAGACTCCTTAAGAATACGTCTAACTATAGCTTTCTCTTCTAGCTTATTTAGATACTTTAAGTTTACTTTATAGTTATGTTAAGAGCGTATTCTAGCACGTTAGGTAGATAGAGTACTTTAAGGTACGTTATAGATAGAGGTAGTACGTCTTTAGCTTTAAATACGTTGCGATTAGATATTAGAAAGAGTAAGTTAAAGATCTAATTTAGGATAAGTTAATTAATAATTACATTATTAAGATATAACGCGTTATAGTATTAACGTTAACGCGCTAGTAGGGTATAATTAGCTTACTTAGGTAATTAGCTCGCTTATAAACTACGTTACTCTAAATAGTATTTAAATTTTTACTATATTAATAATAGATATTAATTAAGCTTTATAGAAAAAAAAATTATAGATATATAAGTACTACTACTAGTATAGTATTAAAAGTTCTATAAGCTTTTTAACTTAAAGAAAGCTAAAAAGCTTCTACTTTACTAAGAGCTAAAAGTAGATTATAAGATTAAGCTAGAACTAAAGAATACTTAGGTACTATAGAGACCTCTCTATAGTATATTATATAGAGAACTTCTAGTACTCTAAAAGAAGCTTATAGTACTACTTAAGAAAGAATTTATTTATATTAGTAGCTTATTAGTAGCTATACTAGTATTATTTATAAAAAAGCTAGATAGAGAACTCTAAATATATATTAACTATTAAGCTTTAAATATAATTATAAAAAAAAACTAATACTCTCTACTTTTAATCTAAGAGATACTTAATAGTATTAGTAAAATAAAGTAGTTTAGAAAGCTTAATATTATTAAAGCCTTCTATAAAATTAATATTACTTTTAGTAAAAAGTAGAAAATAGCTTTCTAAATAAAGTTTAGATTATTTAAATAGCTTATAACTCTCTTTAATATAGTAAACTCTCTAAGTATATCTTAGTAGTATATTAACTAGACTTTATAAAAATATTTAGATAAGTTTTACTTAGTCTACCTAGATAATATATTAATCTATATAGATAGTAATCTATACTAGTACTAGAAATATATTTAAAAAGTATTTAGTAAGCTATAGAACGTAGATCTATAGATTAATATTAAAAAAGTATAAATTTAAAGTTAAGTTAACTAAGTATATAAAGGTTATTATTAAAGTAAGTAAAAAGATAAATATAAATCTAGGTAAAGTAGTAGTAATTTATAAATATAAGATACTAAAGATAGTTTAAGAAGTAAAATTATTTTTTAGTTTTATAAACTTCTACTAAAGATTTATTAAGAACTTTTTATAACTATTAGTACTACTAATAAAGCTAATAGATAATATTCTATTCTAATAAAGATTTTATAAATAATTAGCTTTTAATAAGCTTAAAAAGATATTTATTACTAAGCTTTTAGTAGTATTATTTAATCTAGATAATAAAATAGTACTTAAGTATAACTTAAGTAGCTATATAGTAGATAGAGTACTATCTTAGTATAATAATAATAGAATTCTATAGCTTTATATATACTTTTTATAAAAGAATAATATATATAAGTATAATTATAAGATCTATAATAAAAAGCTACTTATAGTAGTATAATATCTTAAGAAATAAAATTCTAAGCTACGTTTAATTAAAAAGTTTAAGATAATTTCTAATTAAAAGAACTTAGAGTACTTTATAAAATTATAAAAGCTAAATAAGTATTAAATAAGATAGTTACTTTTTTTAAGCTAGTATAATTTTAAGCTATTATATAGACTATAGAAAGAGAATATAAGAGCTAATATACTTATAAAAAAAGAGTAGAATCTACTATTAGAAATAAAAAATAAGTACTTATAAAAGTACTTTATATAAATATCTAAACTAATAAACTTTTACTATAAAAAGTTAACTAAAAAAAACTTAGATAGTAAAGGTTTAGTAATAGTCGTAAGACTATAAAGAGAAGTAGAGATAGCTAGTATAACTAAAAACTAGTTAAACGTACTAGAGATATAATCTTAGTAGAAAAAAAATACTTCTTTACTAACTAAAAATAGTTTAGACTAGTTCTATTCTAAAAAGCTAGAGAAAGAAGAAAAAATATAGTAAAATAAGCTAGAAGAACTTTAGAAAAAGATAGTAAGAAAAAATTAAGTCTACTAAGAAGTATAAGTAATAATAGAGAATCGCGAGTAATAATTTTTTATAAAGTTAGGTCTAAAGTACTTAACTAAAGACTACTTAGTAGATAATAAAATTCTATACTATAAAGAGTATAAATAAGTACTAGATAATTATTAGCTATAGATATTAATTATTAGTAGTACTTATAACTTACTAGCTATAGATTATCTAGAATATAAGCTTACGTATAAGATACTTATAAGAGACTACTTTTAGCTAAATATAATTAATATTATAAACTAGCTAAATAGAGTACTATTAAAAGCTTTAAGTTATTATATTACTTAGGCTATAAAGAAGGTTAGAAGTTAACTAGCTACTTATAGTTCCCGCTAGTCGTTCTAGGTTCTATAGAGTAGGTATAACCTACCTTATAATATATCTCTTTTCTCTAGTCTATTATTAACTTTCTATTAGCTAAGTAGTTACTATTCTCTTATCTTATACTACTATTATATTCTTATTATATTACTATAAAGCTTTTTAAATAGTATTAAGTTAGTTTCTCTCTAATCTTTATAGGTTACTATTAATTTTTTTTATTACTAACTATAGTTTTAGTAGTTAGCGTTAGTATTATTTTTTTTTAAGTTTAATTAAGTATTATTTTATTTTTCTAGTATTACGTGTTACGTATAGGCCGCCTCTACTAAGTAAATTTTCTTTTTTAGTTAAGTTCTTTACTACTTTTATCTCTTTACCTACTATTTCTATTAATCTTTATCTCTACTTTCTTTATATATTTTACTATATTCTATTTTTATATTTTTTTAGTATTAATCTAAACTTTATTTCTTTTATATCTACTATTAACTTTAGCCTTAGTAGTACTACTATAGGTGTAGATAGAGATTTTCTTAATAGTTCTTTTTACTAGCCTAGCTATAGCCTTAATAAACCTAGTATTAGTATTATGCTTTTCTTATTTCTACTTAGTTTTCTAACTATTTTTTAGACTTCTATTAAGAAGCGCTACGTTATTACTAGCTAGAACCTTAAAGGTAACTCTAATAATTCTAATATACTTTTCAAGAAGTATAAGCCTCTTTATCTTAACTATATTACTAAAGAAAAAATATTTAGCTATATTAACTATAAGCTAAGTAGTACTAATATCTATTAGTTTTATTATAAAAGTAAAAGTATCTATTACTAAAATATAGCTTTTTTTTATATATATCTTAGACTCTACTATACTTTATATAATTTTATTATATATACTTATAAAAAGAATAAGAAGATATTTATTTATAGTAGAACTAAAAAGTAGCTTAATTTTAGTAAAAAAATATATCTTTCTAGTTCTTTCTTTATTCTTTTACTAACTTCTTTTAGTTCTACTTTCTTTATTATTACTTAATAAATAAGGTTAAGTTTACTTAGAATGCTAGTCTTTATCTCTCTACTTCTACTATCTCTATCTCTAGCTCTATATTAGTTCTACTCTCTTCCTTTAATACGCCTACTTAAAGTTATTATTCTTAGAAGCTTATAATACTTAGTAACTTTATTAGTTAAGCTTTCTAGTAAAATACTAAGGCTTTATAGCGCCTTTAGGTTAGTTTAAGTCTTATCTTATTTTATTATATTACTTAGCTAACTTCTATAGGCTACTATTATACGCTTAATACGTTAAGAGCTAGCTTCTAAGTGTTACTACCTTAAGACTAGATAGGGTTATTTAAAGTCTCTTCTAAATTCTAATAAGGAGAAGCTTCTTTATTAGTATTATAATTTTTATTATTATTAAGTTTTTAATATAGTAGTAGTAGCGTATCTTTATTTTTATTTTTATTTACTAGGCTAGCGTTTTAACGTAACGTTATAATAGCTATCTAAGATAGTTTTTCTATATAGTAGATTCTATTTATTTTATAGAATATAATTACTATAAATAAATAGTTTTCTTTTCTTTTTTTATTTAGTTAACTTATTTTTAAATTTCTATAAGACTATTATATTTATAAAGTCTTCTTCTAGATACTATATTAGAGCTATTTAGCTTTTCTATTTTACTAAGACTTATCTTTTATTATATTCTTTTATATTCTTTTCTACTAAGATTTTCTTTACTTTCTATTTACGTAGAGTCTTATCTTTTTTTATTAAATTAGTAGTTAGGTCTAGATAATAGTTAACTTATTTTTCGCTTAGTAGTAGGTTCTCTACTATATATTTTATAAGATCTATATATATAGTCTTATATAGCCTCTTTAGAAGATCTAGTATAACTATAAGTAAAGATAGTATAACTAATACTATATATTTTACTTATAGCTAGTCTAATTTTTAACTTAGTCTAGCTATTTTTATATTATAAAGGTAGAACTATACTTTATTACTAGATTAAAGTTTCTTAGTAGAGTAGCGTATCTAGTTTAATATATCTTATTATTATTATTATATAAATATAATTACTACTTAGACTAACTCTACTTCTATTCTTAGATATTTAGTAAACTAAGTAGCTCTTTTCTTTAAAGTTTTTTTACTTATATTATCTCTTATATAGAGCTAGATTATAGATACGTTATATCTATTTAGTAATAAGTTTAGGCTTACCTCTATAACTAATAAGTCTCTATTATTTAGAGTAAGCTAGTAGACTAAGAGATAGCTAGACTAGTTATTTTAGCTAAAATTTACTACTATATATAGTATAGCCTATATCTTCTAGTTTACGCGTTCTATACTACTATCTATCTAGAGATAGTATACTATTAATAGAAGTTAATTAATACTAACTAGTTTATAAAGTTTTTTTAAAATTCTTTAAGCTAATCTAATCTTTAGTTTATAATAATCTATAATAGAAAGCTATAGAATTACTACTATACGTCTTAGAATTATTCTATATAAACTTTTACTACTATTAATATTATTATTTTTAACTATATAAACTTTAATAGCTAGTTTATAATTATAAGTAGAAAGTATAGTAAGTTCTCTTTTTTTTATAGTAAGTATATTATAAAATTTATTAAAATTTAAGACTAAAAATAATCTACTGTTAATAGTAGTTATTAAAGACTTTATTACTTTAATCTTAATAAGTAAGGTATAAAGTAGTAATAGTTTTATATAAAATACGTTATATTTATAAATATTCTATTCTAGTAGTAGTTATATTAAAGAATCTAGAATATTTAGTTTTTACTAGAGTACTCTACTATAGGCGTTTTATAGGTTCTTTATATTAAAGCTATTATTAGAGGTTCTTATAAGAGAAGCTATATAACTCTACGCTATATTAGTATTTTATATACTAATATTATATAGTCTTTAATTTATTATTTAGTATTAGCTTTAAAGATAAAAAAATATATCTCTTTTTTTACTACCTAGTATTTTACATAGTAGCTATCTAACTATTATATTACTTTATTTTAAAGGTTCTATAGGTAGCTATTTATAAATACTATTAGCTATAGTGCCGCTAAAGAGGTAGTAGGCTAAGACTAGACTAGATACGTAGTATAGATCTAGACTAGAACTATAATATTTTCTTACTATTTTTATTTTAGTCTTATATTCTAGTTATATTAGCTTAGCGCGTTAGATCTTATAGCTAATTAACTAAGCCTAAAGTAGAGCTTAAATCTAAAGTATAATAAAAATTTAGCTTAGTAATATTACTATTTACTAAGTACGTATATCTTTATAAAGTACTCTAAGTTTTTATAGTTAATTAAAATTATAAATAGCTTTTTAATAGCTATTAGTTTAGCTATCTATATCTTAATATATTTTATAACTACTATTAGTTCTTTATTATAGATTAAGTAGTTCTTTTATTCTACTATTAAGAATATAAAGTAGTACGTAATAGAGTGTAGAATATTATTATTTTATTATAAGAGATAGCTATCTAAGGCTATACTAGAGTAGTCTAGTTTCATAACTATATTATAATTAGAGTTTTATTAAGCTAGTATTAGGCTTACTATAAAAGATTACTTTAGTATTTAAAATATATATTCTTTTATTCTACCTTATTTAAACTCTATATTACGCTTAGTTAGATTATATAATAAAGCTACTACTTCTAAAAAATAGAGAATAAAGTTATAGTAGAAATTTATAAAATCTATAAACTCTTAGACTCTTTATACGTTTATAGAGAGCTTTTATTTTTATATAGCCTTAATCTTTACTAGATCTAAGTAGATTAATTATTCTACTTATATTATGTAATTTAGATAGTATACTATTTTTATTATAAATATACTCTTCTTTAGGTCTTAGTATAGGCTAGCTTTTTCTAAGCTTTATAGTATCTTTCTTATCTTTTCTAGGTAGTTCTTTCTTAATTTATATAAATAAGTTAGAACGTTATCTAAGTAGGCTATTATATAGACGTTTAATAATTTCTTAAGTATACTATTAATATAGCGTTAGAAAGTAGTAGATACTTTTATAAGTCTAAAGAGATAGACTATCTACTTAAAGAGACTAAATCTAGTATAGAATATAGTAAGTAGCTTATTACCTAAGATAATCTAAATTTTATAAAATACTAACTAAACGTTTACTTTTATAAACTATATAGCTTTTATAAGTCTTTATAAGGTTTTCTTAATTAGTAATAGAGAGTAGTAATTAACTTAAGTAATTTTATTAGGGCCTTAGTAGTCTATATATAACTACTATTTCTTATTTATCTTTTTTACTAAGAGAACTAAAGCTTCTACTAAAGAGAAGCTTACTTAGATCTATTTTTTATCTATTAGCTTTATAATTTAGTACTTAATTTTAAGAAGGTAGTTACGTAGTATACTATATAGAGAGCTCTAGAGTAGTTTTAGTATATATTTATTTTTATCTCTAGCTAACTTAATATAGTAATCTAGTATATCTTTATATAATAAAAGTCTCTCTATCTTTATAGTGTTAAATAGAGTCTTAAATTCTTTAAGTTCTAAAAGTAGATAGGTTACTAAATTAGTTAGTACTCTTTTCTAACTTTTTTTAGTCTAGATCTATTCTATTAGTATGTAGTTAATTATTATAAGATTTATTTAAAATTCTTTATCTCTTTTTATAATTTATATATCTCTATTATAGGTTTATATCTTTATACTTAGTTTTTTAAAGTTAATTAGATTAGCTATATATTTACGCTATTTATATTTATAAGTTTTTAATCTTTTTATCTTCTTAATTATTAGATAGCTCTAATCTATATTTAAAATTACTTTTTTTTAGTTTATTTATAGTCTCTCTAAAATAACTTTATATTTTAGATTAAGAATTATATAAGCTACTATACGTATAGTCTATCTATTTAGGTTATATCTAAATATTATTAATTTAGTTATTTAGAAGCTAGACTATATCTCTATTATATTACTTAGGCTATATAGCTAGATTTTTACTATACTTAGCTTAGCCTTCTTAGCTATCTAATTTTATACTATATAAAAGCTTTAGTAACTAGAGTTTACTAATATATATAGTAGTAAACGTTATACTATTAAGAAGTATTAGAATAAAAAATAAAGATCTATTTATATTTTTTAGTATTAACTATTTATTTATAGTTTATATCTTACTCTTTACTATAGCTATATCTACTAGCCTTTACTTTTTAGTCTAGATAGAGGCTATTAGTTTTCTAAGTAATCTTCTATATTAGTTTTTATAGTTAAATCTATAGCTACTATCTAAATATTTACTACGTTTAAGTAATCTTTTATAAAGTATCTATTCTATCTATAGCGTATATATATACTACTCTAGGAGCGCTTATAGAAAATTTCTTTAGAGATAAAGATATTCTTATTCTTAGCTATTTATCTCTCTCTCTAGGTTTTTAATAGTTTACTTTTATCTTTACTTAAGCTTAATTTATTTAACGTGTTCTATTAGTAAGCTGCGCACATTAGTAAGCTGCGCACTCTACTAAACTTAACGCGACGTTCTATGTAATTAAGCTATAACAACGTGATAAAATTTAATTAAATTTAGAAATATAATTATTTATTAAGCTTTATATAAAGTCTAAGTATGCTCTTATGTGTAGCACTTCGTACACGTTGGCGGCGCGCGCTAACGTCGCTTACTACCCTGGCTCTAGCTAGCCTCTATGACCATCTTTTCTACCTCTGTAGTAAGCTGCTAAGCCTGCTGCACCTAGAGTACCCTACTAGAAGCGATATATTAACGCTACTAACTCTGCTTTTGTCGTTGGCGCTAAACTTCTGTACGTAACTTCTTATTCTTCTCTATAAGTATTATTGCTAATTGTATTGTAAGCTAAGCGCTCTTAGTAAGCTAGCGTATCATAACGCTTGTTGGACTCTCTAGCTGCCAGCGCAGTCGCTCTTAGAGATACCGTACCTACTGCTGAAGCTCTGCTACTATATATAGTGTCTCTGTCTGCGTTGCTGCCTGCGCTGTAGTGTTATTATCTATAGTTGTCTGTGGTGGAGATGGCGTCCAGACGATAGTTAACGACGATAGAACACGATCTAGACAAGAAGGGATAAGCCCTGTTGCCTAAAAGCTAGCCTAGATATTCTACTATGTGAAAACTATTAGCCAAATTCGTGTATAGACTGTAAGGAAGTCTATCTTATTAATGTAGTAGACTCTATGGTGGGCGAGCTCCTTAATCTTACGTCCGTACGCGCGCTTAAGCAGCGAGAAGCAGCCTATATTTAGAGGCTAGAGAAGGTGCGACGTGTAAGGCGGCATATAGAGAGTGATAATCTTATTCTCTACATAGTACTAATTAAACTCTGGCGTAGCGTGGCTACTATAGCCGTCTAGAATAAGAAGCTGATAGACTTTAGCTGTACGAGCAGCTATATACTAATTAAAGTGCTTTACCTACTCTACGCCTAGCTCGTCTATCGTCCACCTGTTTTCTGAGACGCTAATAGTCTAGTCTAGTGGAAGATTACGGTACTAGCTGCTCTGGTGGACCTTACTAGATAGGATTACGAATGGTGGTAGAGACTAGCTAGACGCGTTGACGCACTCGATCGCTGTAACCTACTTACGATTGCCTGGCTGTATGACGACTGCCTGACTAACTCTATTAGAGCTAGTTACGACTTTTGATATTGTAGTGACGCCTATCGCGAATCTAGTCTTATTAAAGTTGTAGATGTCTTGATCTAGAACGCTGTATGTTTGGCGCGTCTTCTCTACTAGCTTAAACCACGCTGTAATTGCGATAGGATCCTTAGAGCTTGTGCGCTGGCTACTAAGCCTTCTACTCTACTTTGTCTGAAGCTCTGGCTGGTTCTGGATAAAGCGCGATACCTAGCATTTGCCTATAGGTGCTAGAGGTGGATTTTGGCTACGCGCGGCGAGTAGAGCATCTACTATACGTCGTACGTTAATGATATGAGGCGGAAATCCTCGTTGATTAAGGTCTAGAATCTATTGTACGAGAGACTGTTCTTTAATAGGAGATAGCTTTCGCTTAGTAGAGACTGTCTCTGATTGTGGCTGGACGCCGTAGAGACGCGTTTAAAGAGTTAATTCTGGCATATTATAAGCTTTTGTAAGGGCGCGGAGAGATTGTTTTTTATTATTATAATAGAATGCGATAGTAAGGCTTATTCTGCCTTTACGAGAAGTCTATATAGAACGTTGTTGTCGCGGCATAGTGGTGATTGTGTAGAACGTCGCGTTAAGTTTGGTAGGGTGCGCAGCTTACTGATGTGCGCAGCTTACTGATAGAACACGTTACTATAACGTGGTTTATAAGCGAGTCGCTTACCTAAGCAAGTTACTTAACGTGTTGGATCAGTAAGTGGGCCAGATCAGTTAGTGGGCCACCCCACCAAACTTGACCTGACGTTCTGCACAATTGAGCCATAACAACGCAATAAAATAAGATAGAAATAAGAGAAATTATTCATTATTAAGCTCTACATGAAGTCCGAGTATGGCCTTGGATATGGCACTTCGTACACGTTGGCGGCGCGCGCTGACGTCGCTGACTACCCTCACCCTGCCCACTCTCTATAAGCACCCTTTCTGCCTCTGCAGTAAGCTGCTGAGCCTGCGAGACTTGGAGTACTCCACCAGAAGCAATATACTGACGCTGCTGATCTTGCTTCTGTCGCTGACGCTGGTTTTCTTCACGTAGTCTCTTATTCTCCTCTGCGAGTATCGTCGCTGATTGCATTGCAAGCTGAGCGCTTTTAGCAAGCTGGCGTATT
>JAODYD010000091.1:0-17897 GCA_026262445.1 Bipolaris bicolor | reverse complement strand
GGTATTAGGTACGGCAATCACGGATATCTAAACGCATAGGCCAGCCACTGAATGCAATGCGTTGTGGCAGTGCAGTGTCACCACGACTAGTATGGAAGGCGCTCCACCTTGGGCGGGTCAATGCTGGTCTGGCCAACCTTACGATACTCAGTCACGCCATGCCCACTGCCATGAAGGCCGTTCTATTGCTCGCGCTGGCTGTGAAGGCTCTCGGCGCCACCGCAGCAGTACCATATGCCATCGCAGCAGCAACTAGCTTTATCTCCAACATCTCACCAGCGACAATGTCACCAGCAAGAACCAAGTATAGCCCGTCCGTATTAACGAAGCCGTCTCAACTTCGCCAGGGGCAGATCAAGGCAACACAAGTCACTCCTAGCTGATCTAGCCTCGCAGAATGCCTTGCCAGGGTGCTAGGACATTTGACGTTTGCATTGACTTGTTGAGTACTGCTTACCCCTGATAGGTGACCGTCTCCATGAATATAGTGCACAGACGTTGTATGGGGAGACTGTGGCACAGTTGAATACTGAATCTGCCTTGCCATATGGCTGGCTATGCTCCATTACAGTATGGAAAGTCATCACACCAGTTGTACACATTTCTAGGTCAATGCGTAAATAAGCAATCATGCATTACACTCATACAGAACGAGTGAAAACGCCTAGTTTCATTGGAACGCATGGATAACGTTCTTTGTAGATAAAGGGTCGACTTATCATACGCATTGAAATCAAGACATCCCGACTGACATTCACATACTCAGACTCTAACTTTCGCGACAAACCCCATCTTGAACCTTCTTACCTCCAGCAGGCACTTTTTCAGTGCATCCTCAAGTACTTTTGATATAAACAATTAGTACACCAGTTGAGCCATAACCTAGTCGCTAAGGATCCAGCTCCTACATCAACACCAACGATGGCCTTTGGAAAATACATCATCAATAAAATGTGCGGCAAAAAGACCGAGCCTGAACTAGAGCCTGAACCTCAAACCGAAATCTCACAAGGCGTAGACATCGACCAAGACGTCGAAGACGTCAAAAACCAACTCCCACCTCTACCTCCAAACCTGCCCACCAGCCACAAAGACTTTGTACACTGCGTACCGCCCGAAGCGCCTACATACCGCAAATTCAGCGTCTTCACCGCCGGCAGCATAGAAATGGGCAATGCCGTCCAGTGGCAAAAGCACATGGTCAAACTGCTCTCCCATCTCCCCATCACAGTCTGCAACCCGCGCCGCGGCCACTGGAACCCGCACATTACGCCGCAGGCCCGCGACAAGGACTTCAAAGACCAGGTTGAGTGGGAGCTTGCCGCGCTCGAACAGGTCGATGTCATTTGCTTCTTCTTTGACGTCACGACAAAGAGTCCCGTGTCGCTGCTTGAATTGGGTTTATGGGCTGGCTCCGGGAAAGTGGTCGTGTGCTGTGGCGAAGGGTACTGGAAGGGCGGCAATGTAGAGCTGACGTGTGAGCGCTACGATATTCCCCTGGTCAAGTCGTTTGAGGAGCTGGTGCCTGCGGTGAAGAAGATGCTGGTTGAGAAGGGTATGGTGCTTGATGCTAATGGTGATTTGGTGGGGGAGAATGTGCACGTTGACAAGGAGAAGCCGAAAAAGAAGGCGCAGCTAGAGGCTGAGAAGGCGGACTTGCAGAAGCAGATTGATGCGCTTCAGGCACAGCTGGCCGAGTCGAAGCTGTGATCTAATTCTCTCATTCTATCTCATTCTGTTTGTGAGCACATCTCGATACAAAGAGGCTAGAACATGACCTAGTCTGTTTTGAGTTCGCTGGAGGAATATTATCGATTCGGAGAGCAATAACATCACTTGGTGACAAAACCTACCTACGTAATTAGAGTCTTCTATAGCTAATTATACCTGCATGCGCGCGTAAAGTTCAATTTCTCAGAGATTTCCCCTGATAATCAAGACGTGGCTAGCTCGCCGTTGTTTGCATTGTACATAACGTATAGGTAGGTAAGCTTATAGTCATTATCGATTGCGGCTTCACCCCTGCAGGCAGCATTCAAGTAAAAGTTTCGTCATCATAAGACTAAAGATTGACTAGTCCTGTTGACTACTCGCGTTAAGCTATTTACGGAAAGTGGGCTATTTAAAACCGTTACGCATTTGCATGTACAGTCGTTAGCGATTGCGGCTGCACCCTTACGCACAGCTGCGCAACGGATTTGAGCAGCCCCACCTTCCTTGTGTAGCTTAGTACAAGAAGTCAGCAGCAGAACCATCGGTGTGATTGGTCAATCTCGATGTTCTGATGACTGGACTTTTAGAACGCTGCCTACAGGGGTGAAGCCGCAATCGCTAGCGACTGTACTAGTTAGTTAAATTCTGATGAACTGCTAAGCAGGTTATATAGCTGCGGTGTGGTTGGAAGGAGTATGGCGTATCGTTTTGAATCACATACTTCACACATGCTTACTGGTCTGTGAGCGTAATCGAAGCGTAAGCACTCTTGATTGATTATCAATCTGATTCTGATGCTGACGGTACATAGCATATAGGTAAGTTCACTTACGATCTAGCGCTAAATGTGGCGCATATGCTCACTTGGGAAACGTAATCTGCTTATCGTCACGGTACATACCGCACTAGAGACTGTCCTTCAATTGTATACATAACTAACTAACTAATCTTATCTTTTTGTCAGTGGATAGTTACTATGCGAGTGATTCTGCTGACGTACAGCGCTGCTAGCATGGCGCTTAAGGAATCCTATTCCATACATTGACGGTAAGTATGCTTGGCGCTGTTAAGGTTCTTATAATCATATAAGGACGAACAACGAGACTACTTAGAGATGATAACCGCTATTGAGTGCGTGTCAGCAAGTGGTGAGTCGCTGAATCCAATGACCATCTGGCCAACTTCTACCGATAGGAGTAATTAACTGGACGGCGTATCCTACGGCTAGGTGGTTTTACACGCTATCTCAATCAGGCTATAGTGACTCCTTTATCGGCCCTGAGTGGATCATATTTATACCTTTGACCAGTTAACTAGTTGATGATTCAGTGTTCAGGGCTGTCCTGAAACCTCCTTCAGTGAATGGATCTTCTGCTGTAGTTAGCTAGTAAAGCCGTGATTGCATCAGCTCTTCGATCCTCTGCTTCCATTCTTTTTCGGCTTCGATCTGCCTACTAGCAACATCTTCTTAAAGACCTAGTGGGATAACGTCCATCTCTAAGTCATGAGATGCAGCCCTTCACAATACGAGCACTAGGTACTTTGAGATCAAGTTACTGTAATCTCCCAAGCCAGTGTGATTAATCGAAAATCTTCCATCAATAGCTCCTTGGCCTACTTTAGCCTACTTCTGTAACTACTTTTCGATACAAAAATTACGCCATCGTTGACGCCTGCATGCCGTACACGATCAAATGATACGGATGGTGTGTAACTTACATTCGGCCGCCAAGATGGTCCTTTTAGCTATAGAGAGTATGCTGACGCTATTGCAAGTAAGCATATCCCGAAACAACACAACTAAATATCATCACTCACTATCCTAACCTGATACAACCGTGCAACTGGCGCTATCTGTGACACTCCGTCCGCTTCTGTTGCCTGAGTATCACTCATTCTTGCAGCCTTGCCTATTGGCACCGGCGGGCTAGCCTCTGCTTCCAACGCGGCACTCTTTCGCTTCCTGTCACGCCTCACTGTAATTGTGGACTCCGTGGGGTCTGCTGTCTCCTCCGCAATATTCTTGCTCTTCTGACTGCGCTTCCCTCTATCTCAAGCATTAGCCTCAGCTTCTTTAGCTGCCGCCGCTTCAGCTTGCTTCAACCGTGCCTTTTGGAGATGCTCGTAGTTGAACGCCTGCCCAGACCCCTTCTCGGGTATGTCGGCTCTAGTTGACCATCGGGGCTTAGCTTCATGCTTGACCGCCATCAAGAGCTGAATGTGCTTTTGCTGGAGAGCACTCTTAGTCCGGGATAACTAAGTAGCTTTCGCGAGTTTCAGTAAGTGTCGCTGTAAGTTCCGCTTGCTCGTTTTGTCAAGAGCATTGGTGTCGTTCTTCAGAATGAGATCCTACAGCAACATAAGACCGTGCGCTGATAGTGGTGTTATAGGTGTTTACAGCACTGCATCTTCTTGACTGGGTGCTTTGTTGGTTACCACACGAGTCACTTCGGCTGAAGGCCTCGGCACAGTCCTAAGCACTCTATCTGGATTGAGTGGGAGCAAGCCACTTGCAGTAAAATTAGCCTTGATGTTCTTGGGTGAGAACGCTCGCTCTCTACAGACTTGTATAGACAGGTAAAATACTTGACAATGGTGTTGATAACGCCTCGCTCCGACCGTTCGACCTGCTCGCGGTAGGCTGTCTTCGACGGGCCAAATGCAGGGCTGAAGCTTGTGAGATGTATGAGACGGTAGACAGCGTAATACGATCTTATTTGCAAAACAGTACTCTGGGTCTCAAGCGTTTCATGTGTCCCAAAGCCGTCAAGAACTAACACACGTGGTCTCCCGTCAGCACGTTCCTTAGTCTCAGGATCGAACACACGCTTGAGCCACTGCAAGCTGATGTTGGAGTCGGTGTATCCAGACTCATTGCACGCATAATGCTATCTGGGGATAGTAAAGATGGTCCAGTTACTTCGGTAGGTGGTAGCTGGCCAAATGATCATCGGGTTTAGATATCTACCGTCAGCGCTAATGCACTCGATAGCAGTGACTGTCGTTCGCTTCACGCGCGCGTCTCTATGAGTTCTTTCTTTCATCCTTACCCTACGGGCGCTTTCAGGGAGCCAAGCATGGATAGCATGGCTCCAGTCTCGTCCATGTTATGGACACTTTTCGCTATGATAGCTGGATCGCGCAGCACCTTCCCGATTACCTCAAACCAATGTGTCATCTTATCGGCGATGTTATTCTAGTGGCGGTTCCATTCTAGCGCCGCGATGCCTCTCGAAGGCTTTTGTCCAGTTTTCGCCTGGGGACTTAGAGGGTCTGTCCGTCACGGGTCGACTGTGGGTAGCGACAAAGGCGAGCGAGGGAACGTGCTTGATTCGTACTGGCCGTCCGAGATCTGAAACTTGTAACATGAAATTGACGAGGGCACTCTCCTCCCATGGTTTCAGGTACTGCTGGCCCTGTGCCTTGTCCTGCATCGAAGGTCGGCCACGAGCGCGAGGATGGAGGGCACTGTGAGGGACTCCGCCGTGATCTGCCAGGGTACGGTATGATCCGCGGACACAATCAGGGACACCTCGCGGTGATATCTGCTTTGCCTGATCTATGGTGGTTAGCAATGGCCTAGTATAGTAGAGATAATCTTTCGTCACCTGGAGGGGTCGTGAGATACTGAGGCAACGGACGACCCGTTCTCGTTCCAAGACCTTGAGCATGCCTCAACCCTGTTTTTCATAGATGGAGGTAATTATAGGATAGCTCGAGAAGACGCCCAACTCTTCCGACTACCCCCTTTCGGAGACGTTCAGCATCATTGAATGAAGCAAGCTATCAGTGGGAAAGAGCACGCTGCAAGCATTATTCCATGCTGATGTACAGGCGAGCTGTCAGCACGACGCAAGCCACTCCAGGCCCTCACTGACAGTAAGCAGATAGTCCAGGATACGTAGCTCATGCATTCTTATTTCCATGTGGCTGGCTGTCCTAGTAGATATACCTTCTCCGCGGACCCCTAGGTAATCAGACTCAGCAAGAAATAGACTCGTGATAGTGAGACGCATGCACGTCAATCGCGTGGGTAGGGCCGAGCTGAGCTGGCAGCACAATCCTGTATACAGCTCGTTGACGCCATCCAGTGCTGAAGTTGAAATCCCAGCCAAGTGCTGTACGAATGAGATGAGTGTGCGAGTGGTTTTCGAGAATCGCTTGGCGTATGCCGACTGCATGGGCGGCCAAGTGTTCGTGGCGAGTGCATAGCCTTTGTTAATCTCTGCTCTCCTTCAGAAGTGCAGCGTAGCATCTCGCATCGCATCGCCCATAACCACAGCCTGTACAACCATGTCAAAAATCCTGGCTCGGGCTGCAACGCTCGCACTCATAGTAGCCGCTGCTTTGGCACAGGGGCCTGCACAACCAGCGTCCGACAGCCGCATGAGCGCCACATCCTCAGCCACATCAGCTGCTCTCTCTGCGATCACAGCCTCCTTGACCTCATCTGTCGCTGCAAAAACCAGTGCCACTGAAGTACAGTACCATACGGTCAAAGCCGGCGCGGGCGGCTTCCACTTCAAACCCGCTGAGCTAACCAATGTGTCTGTTGGAGACGTCGTCACATTCGAGTTCTACCCACCAGATCACTCTGTAGCGCGGGCGGAGTTTGGAAGCGCGTGCGTGCCCTACGAATACACGGGAAGAGATAGGACAGGGTTCTGGTCAAGGACGCAATGGGTCAAGACACCCAGCGATGTGAGCAGCCGTCCTAGAAATCTTCAGGCCGTGCGAAGCTGTTGACTGACGAAGGAAGATTACCCACTGGAACCTGACAGTCAATAGCACAGAGCCAATCTTCTATTACTGCGCCGCCCCAGATTCGTGCAAAGGGAAGCAGATGGTCGGCGTCATTAATCCAAACGCTACACAAACGCTACATGACCAGATACTAGCCGCAGCAAGGGCTGACTACCAACTGGCACCAGGCGACCGTATGCCCAACGAAGCATCTTCAGCCTTTGTCTCCCCAACAGCAACCAGCTCACGAGGAGACCTCGCATCGCCCGATAAGTCATCCCCGAAGCTCTCTGCGGCTGGCATTGCCGGCATCACTGTCGGTGCGATCCTATTTCTCGTGCTGTGCGCGGGCGTTTTGTTTTTTCTCACCCGCAAGGCTTGCACGGGGCGCCCAAGAGCTACTTGGCTACATAGTCGGACCGGCCCTAACAGCAAGCAGCAAGTCGAAAAACCTCCTGTCGAGCTTTCAGCAAATGAATAAGAAAAGTCGCGATAGTCGCAGATGGTTTATTGAGTCACTCGACAACGACCTGTACAAAATATGGTCTTGCCACGACGAGTCTAGCATGGAAGACAAGCAGCATACCACTTGTCGTAAGTATACAAGTCAAATCAGGTCATAGCGTCGGCTCAATCGGGTTTAAAATCAAATCATGAATATTAAAGCATATTGAGATCGTTTAATACAGCATTGTATCGATATTTCTATGAGGCAAAAGCGCAATGATAGCGAGCATGGGAATATGCAGCAAAGTGTGCAGTAGCGACATAGCAGCATTCACTATCGACAATCAGGCAAGATTATAAATAACTCTAAAAACGAACACCCATCTCCAGTAAATATGTTTCTGTACTGCTCATGCAACAAGTTAGGAGAGCGCTTTGGGGGCTGTTAACTGCGACCAAGTACAGCCACGATCGCAAAGGCTGCAATGACTTCTGCTAATGTAAACATAACCTTTCTCCAATCTACATAGTACAAATGCCTGAGATGTAGCGAGCAGGCTTGCTACTACGCATTTCTATGGTACTGACCCATGCCAGACTGGTTTCTGCGTATCCTGAGCGATAATAGCCTTGTAATTATTTGGGAGCTAGTAATTCCAGGCCAAAAAATGGGCAAACCTTCGCAAACGTGGGTAGTAATGAGTCAATCTCCAAGATGAATAAGTCTGAGGGTCCCAAATTGAGAATGATAAGCCATATCTTCGTGCACTTCAGTCGAAATTGAGCAATACTGACTTTACACCAAGCAGCAGTAGCATGGCAGCCTCGGCCTCAGGAGGGATGTGACAGTAGGAGGCTTGAAGTATGTAAAGGAATATAATCTTGGTTCGTGTGAAGTGCTTGGTCATCTCGCAAAGAATTAGTGTATGAAATGCACCCGAAAGAACCGCCTGGCGTGCCGCAATACATCTCCGTCGCTGCCTCCCATAGCCGCACTAACCGGTCATGAGATACTGGCGCCACTAGTTCCCGTCTGGTGACAGGGCTGCTGCTGAGGGTCCCCTCAGCATTATCAAGCACGGAAGTGTTCTGATACTGAATGTCCTTTTTGCAGAACTTTCATCTCTAAGGCCAGCAGACTTGGAATCGATCAATCTGTTGATTCGTTTGATTGATTCCTGATCCATAGATTGAATCACGTACAGTCCATATTAGATGAAGCTATCTTAGCGGTGAGAAAGCTGGTGATCTGATCTACCAGATCACGTGATACTATCAATAAGATCATCAGCTTTCTCACCACCAGCTTTTCTATTACTAATACATTGCTATATTAGAAGTTTTGTTTCAATTACTGGACAACTAGATTCAGAATCAAAACGAATTAAATCAATCAAAATATGGATCAATCAATTCAATTGCAGAGGTCCTCTAGCTTTTTCTGACAGCCTCAGAGCTACTTCTCTCGCACGCCCGCTGTTCATTACACGGCGTGTTTGGACTTTGCGTTTGCCTTGTGCGTTTTCAGTGAGACTAGCCAGTGGGAACCCAAACTATCGCCTGAGACAACGCCATTCGAATGTCTGATCTGTGTTTCGAGAGTCCAGCAAAACATCCTAACTGAAGAGTCCCATTGTTACATGGTTCCCACTCCCTCCAGTTATGACGAAGAACATCAGCTTGTGGAAGTAAGCAAGCACTGGCCAAGAAGGTTATACATAACTAACTAACACCTGTGCAACAGTGATGTGATTTAAACATGTCAAAACCAGCAGAGCCAGACCGTGTACCGCTGCCGTATTCCAATCGACCAGACTGGCCGTTGATAGGAAGCAGGATACCACAGGTGAGCTCTATGCCTCTGTTAGATAGCCACGTTCCACTTATAGTCATATCAGCATACTATGGAATCGTTAGCCTCTTTCAATGTCCGCGAGTTTCCGGCATTGGGTACAACACACGTCCAAGATATCGTCATGTACGCAGCTTGTGATGATAGGATGAGTTATAGATCAGTTTCGGCTGGTGTCGAGGCTCGGTCCAAGCCCAGTCAAAGTTCATCAATTTGCTGATACAATTATAGATCTTACACATCGTTTCTCCACCGCCATCGAGTCATCGAGCGATGCTGTAGAGTGTCAACATGTCTTCAGACATGTTGGGTGAAATGCAATCTATCATCCCATTCTCGCTAGCCAGTGCATCCCTAGTGTGCATCATCCCAAAACGTGAATCTTCGCACAATGTGATTTAAGTGGCAATAATTACGGTAGATATTGGGAGGTGTGACGGTACATCGGGGAGTTGATGAGATGGTTCGCGTGCGCGTCCTCCTCCTAGATTAAATAATGTTCCGTTGATACATTTTGGCCGCCAGAATTCAACCATTTCAGCTTCCGTATAGGAATCGTCAGCATAAATGCCACCTTGATGTTTTCCTGGTGCATGAATGACAGGCCACATGGGGATGTAACAGAGTTCCTGTCGTAATGGTCAACTTTTGATACGCCCCATAACGAACCACAATAACTCACGTTAAATGCGCATTTGTGGTCACATCCGTGCCAACCATTCCAGCCAATCCACTCCATCAGTTCTTCGGTGCTTGTTCGAATGTAGTCGAAGGCAGATCCCACACCCGCTGCAGACACAAGTCCGGAAGAAGCAACAAGTTCGTGTTTGGGGTCGAATAAGTCTGAGGTGTACCTGTCGCTGAGTGCAAAGAGATCAAACTCCCACGAACACAACTTATGCACCACTACTTGGATTGAGTCTCTGATAATTACCTCAAAGTCACTGAGATAATTACTGTCGACATGATCAGTGTAAATCCCCGAGCACCTTGATATCGTCTCCTTTTTAGCAGCTGCAGGCGAGATGCCTACAGCAGAGGGATATTCCAGATAGGTGTAGAGTACGGCATGTGTCAACTCATGGATTTTGGTCAGAGCTTCCTGCATGGTGCTATTGTCCTTAGCGGCATGCCTCACCGTTGCCAACATCTCTCTTGCGCGAGTTCCATGTTGCTTGACGATGGTCTCGGTGAGCGCTTGCCAGTCGATGCCAGAACAATCCTCTTTGCCGAGTGCAGTGATTTGCTTCAACCAGGACATCACAATTTCGATATCGTTCGCCGATATGCCTAACAACCGATGGCCTCTACGCAATCCCCAGCCATTCTGGTATAAGGCATCTTGCTGGCTGTGATGACGGCCACTAAGACTGCGAAGGAATGGGTCATAATACGTGATGAATCGACAAAGATCAAGTGAGACACGCGTCTCTTTGTTGCTACCAGCGACAGCTTCTCCTGTGCCGTAATGCCAGGTGCCACTTCTGATCCATTCCCAGCTATTATGTGGCGCAAATTCATTGCCATATCCTAGCGGAGGTACTCTATTCGGATCTCGCGGAAGGCTGGGATCGTGCTCTCTTTCCACGTTCCCTGGGACTGTGACATTGCTAGCATGCACCTGACGAACACCAGCGGCAGCATAGTCGCAGATCAAGACCTCAAATCCAGCATTCATGCGAACAATGCCATCGATACTGAGGCTTTTTAGGAAGGCGCAAAGCTCCTTTGCCCTCTGGTCTTCGTCGAAAACCAATCTCTCGCTAGTGTTATCCGGAACTTGGTTTTGCAGCAGCGCCATCTGCGAATCAAGCGTTCCCCAGTATGTCAACGAGGCTGCCTGTCCATCAAAGTAGAGTGCTTTCAGTGGTTTCGTCGTCGTCATGGTGTATAAGGTCGGTATTCCGGAACCAGCGTATATACCGAGGGACATCTCTCTGCAGTATGTCAGTCACAGCCACAGACAAAGCAGAGTGTTTGCATGTTGCGATCTCGCATACGTACGCATCGAATGCAAAAAACGTGGGTACTTTTGGAGGCTTTCCATCGGGCCTCGCGTGGTAAAGTTGAGTGTTGAGTGGCACTGTTGCTGCTACGATTGAGTGTCCGTTGGGTCCATATGTGTTTGGCCACTGCTTAAGCAGTGAATGCACTGTATCAAATATGAAAGGTGCTGTTGTTTCGCAATCTCCCCGGTACGTAGAGCACGCTAGACGATGCTGGACCTCTCGGGCTGGCGATTGGGTTCGAGTAAGCGTAAAAGCGGCCAGTAACAACAATGGAAATGCAGTCGCGATGATTACCGTGACGTGATACCGTGGGCCATTTTGCTGAGCGTGTCGCGACCCTGTTAATGAGCAACCCTCTCGTTTTTCATCGATTGTAAGATTTAGAGATGAACTATTGCGCTGTTGCATCGTGTTATTCCAATAGCTAGCCTTGATGAAGGTCATGAGGGTGGGCCCTTGTGTAGCTGCGGATAAGAAGAGAAAGGCAATCCGCAAGGCCCCCAATCTCTCCCACGAGGAGGAAAGAGCGGTATAGTCAAGCATGGACGTTCTCCAGCCGCGAAGTCATCTGTATTATTCTTGTTAAGATGCAACCAAGGATGATGTACCTAGCTCTCGCACTGTCACACAACAGGCAGGTGTACCCAAGATGTACACCTACTTGTTGTGGTACTTAGATGTGCATGCCAATGCAGCATGCATGCGCCTGAGGAGCTGGAGGCGAACGCAGCCCGTCAGCGTGAAGCATCCCCTGATCCCGCACTTGCCACCAGCACTTACCGCGGTGGCACTAGCACTCGTAGGCGCGATTTAATATTTGAAAATTTAAGAACTGTGGAAGTAAGGTATGCGCATTCGATAGCTTAATTTTATTAAGAAAGAACTACGTTGTGACGGAGATATGTCATAGTCTTGAGGACTAGGTTTGGTGGGTTATGCCCGGTTGTTTTGATTTTCCGGCCTTACTAGTACTACTACTACCGGGTGTGTGAGAGCTTGGTCCGGCCAGCTTCAGCCGGAGAGAAAACATATGTGTCTTTGCTGGACTCGCATCACACCTGTGCGAGGAATTTGGTAAACAATCTGGTGGCAAGGTTCTTGGTGAGCACTGTCCCAGTCGTTTCACCCAACCAAATTGTAATTGCAGGGCTCAGTTGGGAGACTTGCAGAATCTGGGCGCACACCCGGATTCTGTTGGGCGGGCCGATCGCACGGGCTACCCGACCCCAGACAACATTGGGACCGACATTTTCGGCACCTCATTTTCCGTAGTAGGTAACACACTACCTAGCCGTCGTGAAAACCTTGTGACGCCGCCAGGCTGCCTCACTGGCGCAGCGTTGCCAGAATGCCAGCTCAGCGCTAGTCTTATAGCAGTACTGCCACCAACACCTGCAGCTGTTAACCAGAACGAGTATTGCTCGTTCAAAGTCGGGGCCGTCTCACATACATAGGCAAACGTCGATCATGTACTCAGATCAGAGCAGGAGTGCAGCATCAAGGACAGTCGATGTGCTGGGGGTATGTATGCCGTACAGCATGGCTCGGAGTGGTACCCTTGCCCTGTCATAAAGCTGGACATGAATTGTCTCGTCGTTCGACAGAGGCCCCCTGAACAACCTTATTGATTGATAGACGATGGGCAGCGGTCAGCACAGCGGCCGTGATTTCTTTATAATTAGACATACTAAGCTGCGATGCAACATGACCCCAGGCCAACCCGTCATCGTCGAGCCGCAGGAGTACACTGCGCCAGATTTATCGCCAGCTGAAGACACTACACGTACCTGCTTACTTGGCCACTCTCCTGGAGCATCTCCAGCCAAAGCCGTGGTAGATATTGACTCAAGCTTACTGCTTTTGTATCGTTGGAAGTCGAAAATAATCACCAGCCCCGCCAGACACTGCTATCGTCCATGTCTTCTTCTCTGGTATCCAATAGGTCACACAGCACCATTCAGGCTGCCCTAAGCGGAAAATTAGAGTCACCGCCTCCTGCAGCGGATCCCTCACGCTGTCAGAAATAAGGCTTTAGTTGAGGCCCATGCATAAGGCCAAGGAAACAAAAGAAAAGAAAAAGCCACAAAAAGGCGACACCTCAGGAGATAGCATGAATGAACACCTTTTTCATGACCCCATCATTGAAGACCCATCAAATCTGACAATTAAGAGTCTCACTGACATCGAAAAACCCGATTACGCAACATGTCTAACCATGCTACGCGAGATGCGACAGTCATTCTGACCGATAGTAACAACTGGACAGCGTGGTATCGCCAACTTAAAATCAAATGTGAATCACTAAAGATTTGGGCACTCGCAGATCCAGAGGGCTCGCAAGAACCACAACTAAAACCAACGCTTCCGCTCCCTCCCGTACTATCGAATTACGAATCGATCGCGACTTTACCGTCGATTACAAGCACCGCGTCGAGCTCCCGAACCCGTGGTAACACGCAACCTTCACGACGCGACGAACCCATTGTTGTAGACATACCTACGCGAGTCTCCGATCTGACGACCACCGGACGAGAAGAATATCGAGAAGATCGTGAAGACTACAAGATGCGCATGGAAGCGTACAGATTCCTCGAAAAGGAATACAAGGAGGAACAGGCAAAGTATGAAAAACTGCTTGTTCACATCTTAGGGACTGTGTCGCCCCATCTGCAACTTAGTTGCTGCCACACGGGAAATAGCGTGCGAGAATGGATTAAGTCACTCCAAGAGACTGTCGGAGTGGATCCCGAAGAAGAGAGAATCCGAGCAAGAGAAAGATATCTCGGAGCTCTCAGACCCATGAGAACCCCAAACAACTGGGAACCTTGGTTGATGGAATACGACCAAGCAGCCACTCGGGCGGAAGCCTTAGAAGTGAGCGAGGTACGAAACACCAAGGATGTGATACGAGACTTCCTAGACGCCGTCACAAAAGTGGCCCCAAACTGGGTAGCCACCTTTTCCGGGCCAGGATATGACAAGGCAGCCATGGATAGGAAGAAGGTGATGAAACTCTTCCGAGAACATATGAGCCAATCCAACCCGACCAAGGGCAAGCAGAAGAGCGCTTTCGCTGCAGGAGAGGCATCATTTCTCGCTGGCGGTGAATCCGACCAGGATACACTCAGGGACGCCTCAGATGTATCGCAAAGAGCACCACCCGCCCAGTTACAGGGCAACCTGGGGAAACCCGGGAAGAAAAGAAAACGTGATGGTCAAGAGACCAAATCCAAGCAGTTCCCGAAGAGGAATACCGCGGCAGCGGGAGATGAATGTCCTGCTTGTGGACAGCGCCACAATTTATTAGACTGTTACTACGCATTTCCTGAGAAAGCACCCGATTGGTTCAAGCCAAATCGGACAATTGCCAGGTTAGTCGAGCACAGAACAAAATTCGATAACGAGCTACAGGGAGCAATGAACAGCCTTATCCCAACCAGGAGGGAAGCACGCCTTACAAGCTCATCTAGATCGTCAAGCACGCCTCAGATGAAGATGTCACAAACACCAGACGCTCAAGTTAACTGACTACAAGGGAGGACGATTGCGAAGATCGAAGGAAAATGGGGATTGGCGTCATTTAAAGTCGACGGCCAACACTATCCTCTCCGAAACTCATTCATTCTCGATTCCGGCACTACGATCCACATCTGCAACCAACGCGAGCGACTAGAAGACCTCCGTCTACCACTTCCCGGAGACTGCGTATGGGCAGGAAATACTCAAGTGTGGATCCAGGGATACGGAACCGTACGAATAAGAGCACGAGACCTGACCGGCGAACGCATCATCAGGCTAGACAACGCCGCCCTATGTCCGGATATCCATTGCAACCTAGTATCGTTCAGACTACTTCGACAGCAAGGAATCTGGTGGGACAACAAAGCGGAGCCGACGATGCTTCGCAAGCGCGATAACTCAGTCATAGCGATTTTGGACGAAGTCTGCAACCAATGGGTGATCGAAAGGCAAGACGATCAAGCCGCTTACCAAACGCGCTTTAGCTCGAAGACGAGGCCTACTCAGAAGGCCACGGCACTCTTATGGCACAAACGCCTAGGACACCCAGGACCAGCGGCGATCGAACATCTAGTGCACCACTCTGAGGGGGTGCGAATCAAAGGTGTTACGACGGTCGAATGTGACGCATGCGGCAAATCTAAATCCAGAAGACAAATTCGACGGACGCCACGCATTAGTGGGGAAGGACCAGGAGAACGCATAGCTTTAGACTTCCATAGCTATGAAGAGGGCAGCTCTACAAAGGAAAAGAGCCAGCTACTTATAGTCGACCGCTACTCACGCTATACCTGGGACTTTTACTTCAAGGACAATCGACCGGCGCGTTCGATCATTCGACTACTCGATATTTTCTTCAAGTTCCTTAGCAAACAATTCAACATCGCAGTCAAAGTCATCGAATCAGACAACGAGATCACTACTCGAAAGTCCGAGGTGAGCATGTGGTGCAAATCCCTAGGCATAAAACTCGAGCCTTCCGCTCCAGACACGCAAGCTCAAAACGGAGGAGCCGAACGCTCAGGGGGTGTGATAAAAGAAAAGGCACGCGCAATGAGATTAGACGCAAACCTACCATGGGAACTGTGGCCAGAGATCACGCGAGCCGCGGTGTATCTATACAATCGAACGCCTAGCTACTTAAATTGCTGGACCACTCCATACGAAAGATTCTTTACGCGCGTAGCGGCACTGAACGGGATTGTGACCGGACCTCGAAAACCAAATCAAACACACCTTAAGGCATACGGATGTAAGGCATTCGCAATGACCAACGACACACATCGTGGAAAGTCAAGACTTCAGAGACTCGACCCAAAAGCATGGATCGGATACTTGGTAGGCTACCAGTCAACCAATATCTATCGAGTCTGGATCCCATCAATAGGAAAGGTCATAAGTACACGAGATGTGGTGTTTAATGAAGAGGTAGTGTTTAATGGCAAGACTGAAGACCTAATGGACAATCTAATGCACAGCACCCTCGAAGAAATCGCCACATGGGTAAGGACTGTCGAGCTCCCAGCAACCCAAACAGACCAACCCGAGACCGAGATGTTCTTCGAAGACGACACACTAGAAGATATACCAGCACCACGCCAATCAAGGCGAAGCTACAAAGGAAAAGAAACACAGGGAGCGTACCCAACTCCTCCGGACACTCCTCCTCCAGTAGCTTTCCTTACTCAAACTATGCAAGAACACGAGCCAAGGGACCGGGGCACGTCAAAGACCATCCCATGGGCAGCGGCGTTCATGGCGGGCACTCAAGCTGGCATAATCGGACACCATGAAGGAAAAGGAATCGACAAAGCCCAATTGACGAGAATGCTATCAAAGGGGGTGCGGCCATATCAAAGCCAATTGCCGCCCCCACCAACGGCGTACTCAGATCTAGAAGCCCACCCTCTCCACGAAATGTTCAAGGAAGCAGAGCGGGACCACCTCGAGAGCCACAAGCGAATGCAGTCATGGTCAGAAGGTCCCTCTTCACCAGTCAAACGAGCAGGACATCAGATCCTGGACTGTATGTGGGTGTACACCTACAAACTAGATCAAAATCACCGATTGCTTAAATGCAAAGCCCGCTTAGTAGTTCGAGGCGACCAACAGAAAAACATTACTTCACAAGACACCTATGCAGCAACATTGGCAAGTCGCTCATTTCGGACTCTAGCGGCAATCGCAGCTAAGAGCGATCTGGAGCTAAAACAGTACGACGTTACAAATGCGTTCGTACATGCCACTATAGACCGGGAAATCTATATGAGAATGCCAAAAGGCTACCAAAAGCCAGGTACTATACTCAAGGTCAAGAAGGCTCTCTACGGATTGCGGATCTCTCCATTACTATGGCAGAAAGAGTTCACGACAACGCTCACACATCTCGGCTTTAGCCCAGTCCCGCATGAGCCATGCTGCATGATCAAAGACGGTGTTATTATCTTCTTTTACGTTGACGACATCATACTTGCATACCCAAGGAACAAAACCCAAACTGCATCTAAAATCGTGGGGTCACTGAGAGGGAAATACACCCTAACGGGCGGCGACGACCTACAATGGTTCCTGGGGGTTGAGATCGTGCGAGATCGAAGACAAAGAGTCATTCAGCTTTCCCAGACGGCGTATATCGAAAAAGTCAGCCATCTAGCCGAACAATCCAACGTTCGACATGACACTCCAATAGCCAATCTAGAGCTACTACCAAATCCCAACCTAGCGACCCCTGCAGAGGTTAACAGATACCAACGAAAGATTGGATCGCTACTTTTCGCAGCTGTAACAACAAGACCAGATGTGGCATTTGCAACATCACGATTGGCCCGATTTCTGGTCAACCCTAGTACCGAGCATCAAAAGGCGGCAGACCGAGTAATCCTCTACCTAAACGGCACTAAGACAAGAGCACTTCAATTAGGACACGGAGAGGGACTAGAGGTTGCTAGCGACGCGTCCTTCGCGGACAACACCGCAGATCGGAAAAGCTCACAAGGGTACGTGATCAAGCTCTTCGGAGGACTGGTCGCGTGGCGAGCAAGCAAGCAGGATACAGTCACTACATCAACAACAGAAGCTGAACTGCTGTCGCTGTCGCAAACAGCCAAGGAGGCCATGTTTCTCACCCGATTACTGAAGGAGCTACATGTTTCCTTACCAGAATCGACCATAATAATCAACTGCGACAATAAACAGACAATACGACTCGTTACAGAGGATATCGCCAAACTACACACCAAACTCCGGCATGTAGACATTCACAACCACTGGCTCCGACAAGAAGTCTCCCGCGGCAAGATTATGGTGAAGCATGTTCCAACAGACTATATGCTCGCCGATGGGCTAACAAAGGCCCTGCCAGCGAATAAATGGGAGAACTTTCTTAACCAATTAGGACTTGTTGAGAGATGCCAGCTATCACCTAGGACACTTCAGGTGAATGAAATGGAAAACTGCATTGAAGAAGCTATTAAAGGGGATGAAGACAATACGCCAGCTCCGAAGGGGTTCAAAGCTGAGGGGGTGTGTCAGAAATAAGGCTTTAGTTGAGGCCCATGCATAAGGCCAAGGAAACAAAAGAAAAGAAAAAGCCACAAAAAGGCGACACCTCAGGA
>JAODYD010000090.1:0-18167 GCA_026262445.1 Bipolaris bicolor | reverse complement strand
GGTATTAGGTACGGCAATCACGGATATCTAAACGCATAGGCCAGCCACTGAATGCAATGCGTTGTGGCAGTGCAGTGTCACCACGACTAGTATGGAAGGCGCTCCACCTTGGGCGGGTCAATGCTGGTCTGGCCAACCTTACGATACTCAGTCACGCCATGCCCACTGCCATGAAGGCCGTTCTATTGCTCGCGCTGGCTGTGAAGGCTCTCGGCGCCACCGCAGCAGTACCATATGCCATCGCAGCAGCAACTAGCTTTATCTCCAACATCTCACCAGCGACAATGTCACCAGCAAGAACCAAGTATAGCCCGTCCGTATTAACGAAGCCGTCTCAACTTCGCCAGGGGCAGATCAAGGCAACACAAGTCACTCCTAGCTGATCTAGCCTCGCAGAATGCCTTGCCAGGGTGCTAGGACATTTGACGTTTGCATTGACTTGTTGAGTACTGCTTACCCCTGATAGGTGACCGTCTCCATGAATATAGTGCACAGACGTTGTATGGGGAGACTGTGGCACAGTTGAATACTGAATCTGCCTTGCCATATGGCTGGCTATGCTCCATTACAGTATGGAAAGTCATCACACCAGTTGTACACATTTCTAGGTCAATGCGTAAATAAGCAATCATGCATTACACTCATACAGAACGAGTGAAAACGCCTAGTTTCATTGGAACGCATGGATAACGTTCTTTGTAGATAAAGGGTCGACTTATCATACGCATTGAAATCAAGACATCCCGACTGACATTCACATACTCAGACTCTAACTTTCGCGACAAACCCCATCTTGAACCTTCTTACCTCCAGCAGGCACTTTTTCAGTGCATCCTCAAGTACTTTTGATATAAACAATTAGTACACCAGTTGAGCCATAACCTAGTCGCTAAGGATCCAGCTCCTACATCAACACCAACGATGGCCTTTGGAAAATACATCATCAATAAAATGTGCGGCAAAAAGACCGAGCCTGAACTAGAGCCTGAACCTCAAACCGAAATCTCACAAGGCGTAGACATCGACCAAGACGTCGAAGACGTCAAAAACCAACTCCCACCTCTACCTCCAAACCTGCCCACCAGCCACAAAGACTTTGTACACTGCGTACCGCCCGAAGCGCCTACATACCGCAAATTCAGCGTCTTCACCGCCGGCAGCATAGAAATGGGCAATGCCGTCCAGTGGCAAAAGCACATGGTCAAACTGCTCTCCCATCTCCCCATCACAGTCTGCAACCCGCGCCGCGGCCACTGGAACCCGCACATTACGCCGCAGGCCCGCGACAAGGACTTCAAAGACCAGGTTGAGTGGGAGCTTGCCGCGCTCGAACAGGTCGATGTCATTTGCTTCTTCTTTGACGTCACGACAAAGAGTCCCGTGTCGCTGCTTGAATTGGGTTTATGGGCTGGCTCCGGGAAAGTGGTCGTGTGCTGTGGCGAAGGGTACTGGAAGGGCGGCAATGTAGAGCTGACGTGTGAGCGCTACGATATTCCCCTGGTCAAGTCGTTTGAGGAGCTGGTGCCTGCGGTGAAGAAGATGCTGGTTGAGAAGGGTATGGTGCTTGATGCTAATGGTGATTTGGTGGGGGAGAATGTGCACGTTGACAAGGAGAAGCCGAAAAAGAAGGCGCAGCTAGAGGCTGAGAAGGCGGACTTGCAGAAGCAGATTGATGCGCTTCAGGCACAGCTGGCCGAGTCGAAGCTGTGATCTAATTCTCTCATTCTATCTCATTCTGTTTGTGAGCACATCTCGATACAAAGAGGCTAGAACATGACCTAGTCTGTTTTGAGTTCGCTGGAGGAATATTATCGATTCGGAGAGCAATAACATCACTTGGTGACAAAACCTACCTACGTAATTAGAGTCTTCTATAGCTAATTATACCTGCATGCGCGCGTAAAGTTCAATTTCTCAGAGATTTCCCCTGATAATCAAGACGTGGCTAGCTCGCCGTTGTTTGCATTGTACATAACGTATAGGTAGGTAAGCTTATAGTCATTATCGATTGCGGCTTCACCCCTGCAGGCAGCATTCAAGTAAAAGTTTCGTCATCATAAGACTAAAGATTGACTAGTCCTGTTGACTACTCGCGTTAAGCTATTTACGGAAAGTGGGCTATTTAAAACCGTTACGCATTTGCATGTACAGTCGTTAGCGATTGCGGCTGCACCCTTACGCACAGCTGCGCAACGGATTTGAGCAGCCCCACCTTCCTTGTGTAGCTTAGTACAAGAAGTCAGCAGCAGAACCATCGGTGTGATTGGTCAATCTCGATGTTCTGATGACTGGACTTTTAGAACGCTGCCTACAGGGGTGAAGCCGCAATCGCTAGCGACTGTACTAGTTAGTTAAATTCTGATGAACTGCTAAGCAGGTTATATAGCTGCGGTGTGGTTGGAAGGAGTATGGCGTATCGTTTTGAATCACATACTTCACACATGCTTACTGGTCTGTGAGCGTAATCGAAGCGTAAGCACTCTTGATTGATTATCAATCTGATTCTGATGCTGACGGTACATAGCATATAGGTAAGTTCACTTACGATCTAGCGCTAAATGTGGCGCATATGCTCACTTGGGAAACGTAATCTGCTTATCGTCACGGTACATACCGCACTAGAGACTGTCCTTCAATTGTATACATAACTAACTAACTAATCTTATCTTTTTGTCAGTGGATAGTTACTATGCGAGTGATTCTGCTGACGTACAGCGCTGCTAGCATGGCGCTTAAGGAATCCTATTCCATACATTGACGGTAAGTATGCTTGGCGCTGTTAAGGTTCTTATAATCATATAAGGACGAACAACGAGACTACTTAGAGATGATAACCGCTATTGAGTGCGTGTCAGCAAGTGGTGAGTCGCTGAATCCAATGACCATCTGGCCAACTTCTACCGATAGGAGTAATTAACTGGACGGCGTATCCTACGGCTAGGTGGTTTTACACGCTATCTCAATCAGGCTATAGTGACTCCTTTATCGGCCCTGAGTGGATCATATTTATACCTTTGACCAGTTAACTAGTTGATGATTCAGTGTTCAGGGCTGTCCTGAAACCTCCTTCAGTGAATGGATCTTCTGCTGTAGTTAGCTAGTAAAGCCGTGATTGCATCAGCTCTTCGATCCTCTGCTTCCATTCTTTTTCGGCTTCGATCTGCCTACTAGCAACATCTTCTTAAAGACCTAGTGGGATAACGTCCATCTCTAAGTCATGAGATGCAGCCCTTCACAATACGAGCACTAGGTACTTTGAGATCAAGTTACTGTAATCTCCCAAGCCAGTGTGATTAATCGAAAATCTTCCATCAATAGCTCCTTGGCCTACTTTAGCCTACTTCTGTAACTACTTTTCGATACAAAAATTACGCCATCGTTGACGCCTGCATGCCGTACACGATCAAATGATACGGATGGTGTGTAACTTACATTCGGCCGCCAAGATGGTCCTTTTAGCTATAGAGAGTATGCTGACGCTATTGCAAGTAAGCATATCCCGAAACAACACAACTAAATATCATCACTCACTATCCTAACCTGATACAACCGTGCAACTGGCGCTATCTGTGACACTCCGTCCGCTTCTGTTGCCTGAGTATCACTCATTCTTGCAGCCTTGCCTATTGGCACCGGCGGGCTAGCCTCTGCTTCCAACGCGGCACTCTTTCGCTTCCTGTCACGCCTCACTGTAATTGTGGACTCCGTGGGGTCTGCTGTCTCCTCCGCAATATTCTTGCTCTTCTGACTGCGCTTCCCTCTATCTCAAGCATTAGCCTCAGCTTCTTTAGCTGCCGCCGCTTCAGCTTGCTTCAACCGTGCCTTTTGGAGATGCTCGTAGTTGAACGCCTGCCCAGACCCCTTCTCGGGTATGTCGGCTCTAGTTGACCATCGGGGCTTAGCTTCATGCTTGACCGCCATCAAGAGCTGAATGTGCTTTTGCTGGAGAGCACTCTTAGTCCGGGATAACTAAGTAGCTTTCGCGAGTTTCAGTAAGTGTCGCTGTAAGTTCCGCTTGCTCGTTTTGTCAAGAGCATTGGTGTCGTTCTTCAGAATGAGATCCTACAGCAACATAAGACCGTGCGCTGATAGTGGTGTTATAGGTGTTTACAGCACTGCATCTTCTTGACTGGGTGCTTTGTTGGTTACCACACGAGTCACTTCGGCTGAAGGCCTCGGCACAGTCCTAAGCACTCTATCTGGATTGAGTGGGAGCAAGCCACTTGCAGTAAAATTAGCCTTGATGTTCTTGGGTGAGAACGCTCGCTCTCTACAGACTTGTATAGACAGGTAAAATACTTGACAATGGTGTTGATAACGCCTCGCTCCGACCGTTCGACCTGCTCGCGGTAGGCTGTCTTCGACGGGCCAAATGCAGGGCTGAAGCTTGTGAGATGTATGAGACGGTAGACAGCGTAATACGATCTTATTTGCAAAACAGTACTCTGGGTCTCAAGCGTTTCATGTGTCCCAAAGCCGTCAAGAACTAACACACGTGGTCTCCCGTCAGCACGTTCCTTAGTCTCAGGATCGAACACACGCTTGAGCCACTGCAAGCTGATGTTGGAGTCGGTGTATCCAGACTCATTGCACGCATAATGCTATCTGGGGATAGTAAAGATGGTCCAGTTACTTCGGTAGGTGGTAGCTGGCCAAATGATCATCGGGTTTAGATATCTACCGTCAGCGCTAATGCACTCGATAGCAGTGACTGTCGTTCGCTTCACGCGCGCGTCTCTATGAGTTCTTTCTTTCATCCTTACCCTACGGGCGCTTTCAGGGAGCCAAGCATGGATAGCATGGCTCCAGTCTCGTCCATGTTATGGACACTTTTCGCTATGATAGCTGGATCGCGCAGCACCTTCCCGATTACCTCAAACCAATGTGTCATCTTATCGGCGATGTTATTCTAGTGGCGGTTCCATTCTAGCGCCGCGATGCCTCTCGAAGGCTTTTGTCCAGTTTTCGCCTGGGGACTTAGAGGGTCTGTCCGTCACGGGTCGACTGTGGGTAGCGACAAAGGCGAGCGAGGGAACGTGCTTGATTCGTACTGGCCGTCCGAGATCTGAAACTTGTAACATGAAATTGACGAGGGCACTCTCCTCCCATGGTTTCAGGTACTGCTGGCCCTGTGCCTTGTCCTGCATCGAAGGTCGGCCACGAGCGCGAGGATGGAGGGCACTGTGAGGGACTCCGCCGTGATCTGCCAGGGTACGGTATGATCCGCGGACACAATCAGGGACACCTCGCGGTGATATCTGCTTTGCCTGATCTATGGTGGTTAGCAATGGCCTAGTATAGTAGAGATAATCTTTCGTCACCTGGAGGGGTCGTGAGATACTGAGGCAACGGACGACCCGTTCTCGTTCCAAGACCTTGAGCATGCCTCAACCCTGTTTTTCATAGATGGAGGTAATTATAGGATAGCTCGAGAAGACGCCCAACTCTTCCGACTACCCCCTTTCGGAGACGTTCAGCATCATTGAATGAAGCAAGCTATCAGTGGGAAAGAGCACGCTGCAAGCATTATTCCATGCTGATGTACAGGCGAGCTGTCAGCACGACGCAAGCCACTCCAGGCCCTCACTGACAGTAAGCAGATAGTCCAGGATACGTAGCTCATGCATTCTTATTTCCATGTGGCTGGCTGTCCTAGTAGATATACCTTCTCCGCGGACCCCTAGGTAATCAGACTCAGCAAGAAATAGACTCGTGATAGTGAGACGCATGCACGTCAATCGCGTGGGTAGGGCCGAGCTGAGCTGGCAGCACAATCCTGTATACAGCTCGTTGACGCCATCCAGTGCTGAAGTTGAAATCCCAGCCAAGTGCTGTACGAATGAGATGAGTGTGCGAGTGGTTTTCGAGAATCGCTTGGCGTATGCCGACTGCATGGGCGGCCAAGTGTTCGTGGCGAGTGCATAGCCTTTGTTAATCTCTGCTCTCCTTCAGAAGTGCAGCGTAGCATCTCGCATCGCATCGCCCATAACCACAGCCTGTACAACCATGTCAAAAATCCTGGCTCGGGCTGCAACGCTCGCACTCATAGTAGCCGCTGCTTTGGCACAGGGGCCTGCACAACCAGCGTCCGACAGCCGCATGAGCGCCACATCCTCAGCCACATCAGCTGCTCTCTCTGCGATCACAGCCTCCTTGACCTCATCTGTCGCTGCAAAAACCAGTGCCACTGAAGTACAGTACCATACGGTCAAAGCCGGCGCGGGCGGCTTCCACTTCAAACCCGCTGAGCTAACCAATGTGTCTGTTGGAGACGTCGTCACATTCGAGTTCTACCCACCAGATCACTCTGTAGCGCGGGCGGAGTTTGGAAGCGCGTGCGTGCCCTACGAATACACGGGAAGAGATAGGACAGGGTTCTGGTCAAGGACGCAATGGGTCAAGACACCCAGCGATGTGAGCAGCCGTCCTAGAAATCTTCAGGCCGTGCGAAGCTGTTGACTGACGAAGGAAGATTACCCACTGGAACCTGACAGTCAATAGCACAGAGCCAATCTTCTATTACTGCGCCGCCCCAGATTCGTGCAAAGGGAAGCAGATGGTCGGCGTCATTAATCCAAACGCTACACAAACGCTACATGACCAGATACTAGCCGCAGCAAGGGCTGACTACCAACTGGCACCAGGCGACCGTATGCCCAACGAAGCATCTTCAGCCTTTGTCTCCCCAACAGCAACCAGCTCACGAGGAGACCTCGCATCGCCCGATAAGTCATCCCCGAAGCTCTCTGCGGCTGGCATTGCCGGCATCACTGTCGGTGCGATCCTATTTCTCGTGCTGTGCGCGGGCGTTTTGTTTTTTCTCACCCGCAAGGCTTGCACGGGGCGCCCAAGAGCTACTTGGCTACATAGTCGGACCGGCCCTAACAGCAAGCAGCAAGTCGAAAAACCTCCTGTCGAGCTTTCAGCAAATGAATAAGAAAAGTCGCGATAGTCGCAGATGGTTTATTGAGTCACTCGACAACGACCTGTACAAAATATGGTCTTGCCACGACGAGTCTAGCATGGAAGACAAGCAGCATACCACTTGTCGTAAGTATACAAGTCAAATCAGGTCATAGCGTCGGCTCAATCGGGTTTAAAATCAAATCATGAATATTAAAGCATATTGAGATCGTTTAATACAGCATTGTATCGATATTTCTATGAGGCAAAAGCGCAATGATAGCGAGCATGGGAATATGCAGCAAAGTGTGCAGTAGCGACATAGCAGCATTCACTATCGACAATCAGGCAAGATTATAAATAACTCTAAAAACGAACACCCATCTCCAGTAAATATGTTTCTGTACTGCTCATGCAACAAGTTAGGAGAGCGCTTTGGGGGCTGTTAACTGCGACCAAGTACAGCCACGATCGCAAAGGCTGCAATGACTTCTGCTAATGTAAACATAACCTTTCTCCAATCTACATAGTACAAATGCCTGAGATGTAGCGAGCAGGCTTGCTACTACGCATTTCTATGGTACTGACCCATGCCAGACTGGTTTCTGCGTATCCTGAGCGATAATAGCCTTGTAATTATTTGGGAGCTAGTAATTCCAGGCCAAAAAATGGGCAAACCTTCGCAAACGTGGGTAGTAATGAGTCAATCTCCAAGATGAATAAGTCTGAGGGTCCCAAATTGAGAATGATAAGCCATATCTTCGTGCACTTCAGTCGAAATTGAGCAATACTGACTTTACACCAAGCAGCAGTAGCATGGCAGCCTCGGCCTCAGGAGGGATGTGACAGTAGGAGGCTTGAAGTATGTAAAGGAATATAATCTTGGTTCGTGTGAAGTGCTTGGTCATCTCGCAAAGAATTAGTGTATGAAATGCACCCGAAAGAACCGCCTGGCGTGCCGCAATACATCTCCGTCGCTGCCTCCCATAGCCGCACTAACCGGTCATGAGATACTGGCGCCACTAGTTCCCGTCTGGTGACAGGGCTGCTGCTGAGGGTCCCCTCAGCATTATCAAGCACGGAAGTGTTCTGATACTGAATGTCCTTTTTGCAGAACTTTCATCTCTAAGGCCAGCAGACTTGGAATCGATCAATCTGTTGATTCGTTTGATTGATTCCTGATCCATAGATTGAATCACGTACAGTCCATATTAGATGAAGCTATCTTAGCGGTGAGAAAGCTGGTGATCTGATCTACCAGATCACGTGATACTATCAATAAGATCATCAGCTTTCTCACCACCAGCTTTTCTATTACTAATACATTGCTATATTAGAAGTTTTGTTTCAATTACTGGACAACTAGATTCAGAATCAAAACGAATTAAATCAATCAAAATATGGATCAATCAATTCAATTGCAGAGGTCCTCTAGCTTTTTCTGACAGCCTCAGAGCTACTTCTCTCGCACGCCCGCTGTTCATTACACGGCGTGTTTGGACTTTGCGTTTGCCTTGTGCGTTTTCAGTGAGACTAGCCAGTGGGAACCCAAACTATCGCCTGAGACAACGCCATTCGAATGTCTGATCTGTGTTTCGAGAGTCCAGCAAAACATCCTAACTGAAGAGTCCCATTGTTACATGGTTCCCACTCCCTCCAGTTATGACGAAGAACATCAGCTTGTGGAAGTAAGCAAGCACTGGCCAAGAAGGTTATACATAACTAACTAACACCTGTGCAACAGTGATGTGGTTTAAACATGTCAAAACCAGCAGAGCCAGACCGTGTACACTCTCATGCACTTGCAGCTTCCGCTTTGCGCACGCGGCTCAATTGTCATCCCACGCAGGACACGGACCCGCCTGGTGTACGCTTATCCAAAGATAGTTAAAGCATATAAATGTGATACGTTAATTGGTCTGAGAGTTTGGAAGATGACGCATCGCTGACAGAAGCTAATACTATTTGGATAAGATTACTACTAAGCGACAGAGGCTTAGCGTGGGATCAGAGGTCGCCTGCTTACAGAAACCGGAAGCTGCAACTGCATAAGAGTGTAACCTTGGATAGATAGACTCTTGTGTAGTTGTAGCTTCCGCTTTACGCGTGTGGCTTTGCTATTATTCTATGCGGGTATATGTCCCGCGTGATAGGTGTACATGGGATCGTACGTATGTCTAGTGAAGTTTTTATTTCAGAACTACAATGCGATAGTTGGTCTTTTAGAAGAAAATTACCTAATGGCATCGCTGATAGAAACAGAGTACATAGTCATCTGTAGGAAAGATGGCAAATAAGCAAGAGAGGCTTAGCGTGAGGTTCCAGGTTATTTGTTCATAAGCAAAACAAGGCTATAAGCGTCTGGAATAATGATAGAGTGATTTAGCCATTGCGGCTTCACCCATACATATCGAAGCGCATTAGGTTAGCAACTACGATCACTAGCGGTTATAGAGCCACATTTACAGACAAAAGTATTACGTAGGGTTCTGTCATCATTGCTTTCCAAGGAGCCAATCATATCAAGTACAAAGCGGCGAATATCTGCGGCTAGACTGCTTAAGAATAGTGAGACGTAACATAGCCATCTAACGTCACTATGCAAAGATGGGATCGCACTCGGTAGTTCGTGGCTATATCATCAGCACTTCTATTCGATATAGTAAGTATATTGGGTGTGCTTCCACGCAGGTCGGTACGACCGTAGAAGCTAGTTCTCACTCATACACTCGATGTATCCTTTTTGGAAAACAACAGCCCTTTGTTGTTTGCTGCTGGGCATTTTTGCCATCATTACGATCAACTCAAAATCAGCGCGCGATCCAACGTCCATCTTCTTCAACCCAAAGAAAGGATACGAACCTAGTTATTCCCAAGTCCGACGCAAGCAGGCCACTGAGTTTATTTCAGCCCACAATGCTACTCAGACATTCAAACAGCCGAAGAGCCACAACCAGAAAAGAAAGCTATGCGTTGGAATACCTTCTATGGGTCGCCTTCACGCGCAATACCTGGCCGATACTATAGGGTCTCTACTAGAGGGTCTCAAACCAGAAGAAAGAAGCGACATGTTTCTGATTGTATTCATACCTCACACGGACCCTACGGTACATCCATATTATGGTGATACCTGGTTACATGAGCTTACAGATCATGTTCTTACCTACGACCTTGAGAACAGCGACGAACAGGATTTGCGTGCCATGGAGGATGAAAGTGGCAAATTCCTGACTAAGGGGCTTTATGACTACTCATATCTTTTGGCCAAATGTGCGGAGCGACACACACCATACATAGCTATCTTCGAAGACGACACCGTCGCTATGGACGGGTGGTTCCATCGCACAGTCTTTGCAATACGGGAGGCAGAACGCCAGACCTTGCTGCGACATGCCAAAGATAGTTTTCTCTACGTCCGTCTATTCTACACCGAGAGATATATGGGCTGGAATTCAGAGTATTGGCCGACATATGTTTGGTGGTCACTCGTCGCGGCAGGTGCTCTTGCAGCTGTTTTGTTCTCATCGCGGAAGACCAAATTCGCCGTTATACTTTGCCGTTTTCTCAGTCCACGGTGTGCAGTCCTCTTATCGTACTTCATGCTGACAGTAGCGATCCTGCTTTTCTTCGCACTGGGCCGGATGACAGTCTTGCCCATTCCAACTGGCGTGAGCGAGATGGCCCGGTTTGGGTGTTGCAGCCAAGCTCTTGTCTTCCCAAGGAATAAGGCTCTGCAGCTGGTCTCTTATTTCAATGACCGCCGTACTGGCTTCATGGATGTTTTGACAGAAGAGTTTGCTGAGCAAAGGGATGAGCTCAGGTATGCCATAACTCCTAGCTTGGTACAGCATGTTGGTAGAGAAAGCAGCCGATACACAAATGAGGGACCAATCATTAAAGAGGGGATCTGGAGCTTTCAGTTTGAGCGCTACAACTGGAAGCAGTTGAGAAGTGAACATGATGCAGCTGTAAAACGACAGCCGAGGTAGCTACTCCATGAGCATACTTTATGACTGGGAAATTAGATGGCGAGACGAGCTGTCGTCATCGATTATCGATCTTCGCGGCTTGTAGCTGGAGCACACCCCATCCTTCCCACTATTTAAGTGTTATGGTCTCGCAAATCTTATAGCTCTTCGGCACGTTGCATGTTTTGAGCGTCTCCATGAGCTCACTCCGAGCGAAGACGTGGTTCATCTCTTTCTGATAGCATCCATGCAGCACCAACAACAGCGCTTGCCACCACGACAACTGTCAACACACTAGCGCCAATCTTTTCGCCTAAAGTGATATCCTCAAGAGTAGGAAATTCAGTTGTGTTGTCTAAGCCGGCGTCTGGGTTACTCAGTGATGTTCCTCCGCTGTTACGTGACACAGGTCCAGCAACAGCAGGGTAAAGGAGACTTTGTATCACTTCCAAAGCAGCCATTTGTTCGCCAACACCAAAGCTGCTACCATGTTCATTTCCTGCAGCCCAGTAAAGATTACAAGAGCTCTGACCCGCCTCGTCAGTGCATTGAGCAGCTGCGGCAATAGCGGAAGCCTGGAGTCGTCGGTCAATCGAATCGCGAGTCCAAGGGGCGACCATTGCAGTATAAGCCATCCAGCGAGACAAGTACGTCTTAAAAGAACGCTGATCTATGTTGCATTTACCTTGGTTCTCGCAGCTGATTTCGATCATGACGTTGTCTCTGAAGAAAATGCTCAGTCCTCCAATGATTCCTTCTAGCCTGGTTCTCCAGATGTCACTCTGAGTCTTGTGAAAAATCAGCGACTGCAAGCAAATTAGTCACTGTTTGGCTTCCACTCACTGCGTTCCATATTGCCGCAGCGCCAGCCAGATGTACTCCGGCGTTGTAGGTCCATTTTTTATGATCGAAAGTTGTGCAATTCTCCTTGCCGTGGGCGCCGTCCAGAAAATGATAGTCGTCTGTTATGAGGCCCACTGCAAGCTCCCACTGCCAGACCTGTTCAGCCCAATCCAGGTAAATCTCATCTCCCAGATATTTGTAGAGACGGGCAGCTATGTTAAAGAGGCAGCCGTTGGATATAGTATTCTTGTAGCTGTATCCGATGTTAAAAAAATAAATCTGCCATCTCAATCCTCCTCCACAGATTGCCTGGTCCCATCGGTTTCTCTGTGTATTGAACACAGCTTGAGCGAGCGATAACCAGGACGGCTTTCCATTTCCCAAGTCCGGTAGTTTGATCTCTGCCGCAGACATGGCTGTCATTCCCCAAAAGCCTTGGTCATCGTTTCCGAGCGACCTAGTCTGATTAAGAGGCATGAAAGCATTAAATTCCCCAATCTGGTGCTCCAAAGCCTGTGTAACAACAGCATTGTACTGGCCATCTCCAGTGTAGTACCAGTAGTTAATCAGGGTATTGAACATCGCACCAGCCTCCCACCAGTGATAGGGTGGTGGGAGTAGGCCTGGTATACTACCTTCTCGGTCCCCAATATAGTACTGTCGCAAATTTTTGGAGAGCGCCGCAATAGTTTCTTTGATGTTGTCTATTCCTCAGTGAGCTCAGCCTTCGCGAGTCAATGGTCATATACCTGGCGAGTGGACGTCGAGATGAATGGCAATGGCTGCGTAGATCGGCAAAACCCCGAGACAAGAAACTGGAAAAAGCTTCATTTTTAACATGTTGCAAAGCAGAGTAAGCTATACACAGTTGGCTGCGACTGTTGTTGCGTATATCAACAGTCTTCGATGCCCTGAGGTGCGCAACTGAACACAAGGTCACGGTCAGGCAATATGTAAAATATCCCCCTGCCGTGTTGTTCCCAAGTCAACTTTTAGGGAAGTTGTGAGCTACAAGCTCTTTATATCACCTTTCAACGCTTATTTTATTCCAAGTGCTTAGCGGATCCTCGTTATATGCGTCGTCGTACGCCTAGCATAAAATTAATAAAGATTTAATATAGTTACCTAATTTCATAGCTCAGACTTTTGTTATAATTATGTTCTAATTCCTTAGTTACAGACCTAGGTACTATAAACTGATTTATATGCTTAAGTGGCAGGAGTGCTAACTCACTATCTGAAGAAGACATGGGATGACGGATCTTGAATATCCGATCCGAATGTTGGCTCGCAGGAGGGGATAAGGTGGCTGACCAGTGACGAAGGCTACGTATGGTACTGGAAGTGGTGGAAGAACTAGTTCTGGCAATGAATAATGGGCGCGCAGCCAGCCTCACAATGAAAGCCACGAGATTTGATTGAAGAAAATGGTATTCCAGTCATTCGTCATCACTATTGGCAGTAATGAAAAAGGAATAGCATACAGGAATAGGTTGATAGGCCGAGCACCTCAGATTGGCGTTTCTGTTGTCTCACATGGGACCTGGCAGCGATACAGCCTACTTCACATAACACGACCATTGTAATGCTAGAATAAGTCCAATTCTTCGCTTCATTGCGAACGAGTGAGTGTCTCTATCTGCTTAGTTACATCAAGAGTATCACCCCTCTTTTTGTTGTGCTTTATTTATATGGCGATATCTCACACTCATGTACCTACATAGTCCTAAGCAGAAGTGATTGAGTGATGAATGATTCAGTAGCTTCGTCAATAGCTATGCACCAGGGAGTACCTGAAGTGATGAGGGACGTCTAGCTCCCTCTCTTCTAGGTTTGTTGATTCCTTGAATAGTTGGCAGATCGCCCAGCACGCTCTGTAAGCAAATGTCAGTTAGCTATGCAAGCGCCCCTTTACCTGGCGTCAACGTTCGCACTAAGAGATAATGCTTGAATAAGCAGCAATCTACGAATGACCGCAAAACACAGATCAAGCGAGCCCAATGTCTGAGTAGCGAAGCTGCAGCACTTTGTTACCTGCACGGTATAGTACATACGGAGATTCTGCCGGCAAGACCTTATCACACAAAGAACGGTATGACCAGGGATGCCACAGTTTTGTTCTCCAACGACGCCTCCCTATGTATTGAGAATATCCCGCAACCCATCCGTCAGCGCAAGGTATAAGGTGCTGACTAACTGTGCGTCATCGACCTGACCTACGCGTGTAAGGATCCAACGTTCTACGATGTTCAGATTGCTCGCGGTATGGCAGGTGGTTTGTTCTTCCACGCTCCTGAAAGTGCTCTGGGATCATGCTTGGAATCTATTCGGCAACAACCCGAAACACATGCGCGGTGGTCTGGCGGAAACCCGTTTCAGGTCTTTGCCCGTTGGAATGGCGAGGCGAGCTTGCTTTTGTGGAAGTAAAGTCCTGCGGTTGGGGCGTTGTTGTACTAGTAGTTTAGCTTCTACCACGCGTTTTCGCATGCACTGATTTTCGGGGCAAACATTTGCAGCGTTAGGCCCATATCTACAGCTGGAGCAGCATCTGTTCAAGAAAGGAAAGCGGGTCGCATCGTAATCGGACGAGGGGTGTAACGGGTTCGCAAGGCCCTGGTTCGCAGGTGGCGCCGCTTGGCGTCTGACACGCCAAACACAACAAATAGTGCGCGCCAAGACAGGAAGCAGGCGCGTGCGCACTCATCCTGGTCTCCAAGCCCCAACTCCCCAACACCTCAACAAACGACCGAGCTTCATGTCATATTTTGCGCCATGAGCGACCCTTTTGCCATCGGTAGGAATGCCAAGGCCGAAGAGGCACGAATCCGTGCCGACTATGACAAGTGGCAGTGGCACTTGTTCTATGTGCGCATTTCGATGAGAGTACTTGTGCTGCTTTTTTAGACTGACTCTAGCTGCAGGAGATAACTAAGGACGGAGTGGATGCGCTTCCACAGGAGGATTGTTATTATCATTTCAAGACAATACCAGAGCTGCAAATGGAACAGATGTTAGCTAGCACACAAAGCAAGCTACGTGAGAAGTCCATCCCTGAGATTAAACGAGATGTGTTCGATTGGCGTGTGGCGCGGCTGATCCAAGAGCGGCGAAAGTGTGCGTATGCATTCAAGGGGGAGGAGTAATTGCATGTCGCTAACTGCCCACAGCGATAGGTCGAGCCAAGGAGGGTGAGTCGGAGCCAACCACATCATAGGCTATTAGGTGGGCACGGGTCGTATTAGTGGAGGAAGTACGTACATACATACAAGGGTGCAGGCTAGTGAAGGGAGAAGCGTGCTTGATGCATGGCAAGCCAGGGGGTCCAGGGCCCTGAAAATCGAGGTGCAACTATTCGATAGGCGTCGCCCCTGCCTGCTTCTTCCTCGGCCAGCGACGCGGAAGGAGCAGTGCTGGACTTAGCTAATCCAATAGGCGTCGCCAACCGCTGAAGCGGCAATGCACATGTCAGCTCACTTGTCACACCTAGTGCCCACCCCAAGAAGCCCGCTGAGATCTTTGCCCGTGCTGCAGAGCAGGCACACTTGCATGTTGACCAGCTAGCAGCACCCCACAAAAGCAGCCTGCAGGCGCATCACAAAGCAAACAGGAGGCGATTGCAGTACATGCACTGTGCCGTGATGTCGTGCCTCCGATCAAAAGCAAGCAATTCCAGCCATCTACAAGGTGTGAATTCGTCATTGAAACAGATCTCGCATTAAGCGACACGTCGTTCTACGGCCGATTGTGCCACGGGGTTCACAGCAGGTACTAGCTGAAAGCATATAGTTGTACACCTGCTTGCTATGCTGCACTATGTTCCTTTGCATTAATGCCGTGCTCTCACTGGAAGCTTCTCCCTCTCTAGCAACAATTCTGCCTCGGCTCTGACAGGTTTCTTTTCTTATTGATACAGCGCCTGCATAAGCGACACAACCTCTTCGCCACCCGCAGTCCGAGAGGCTCCACAAACGAGAACCCTGTAATTCCTTCGCCTAGACTCTCTCCCCGCCCAAAGCTCTTGCTTCACCATTTGCTCGACGTCGTTGGGGATGGTCGCCTAACATTGCATCGCTCAGTTCTTGGTTTGGCTCAAAGCATTACGCCAGCACTTTACCTCACTTGCTCACTGTGTCGCGTCGAAACGCTTCCTTGTATCCCGCAAGGGCACGGGTTGCTGCATCATGCAATATCTCAGGACCCACCCGCCCTGACGGATGATTAATTATCCTTTGCGATATACTACTAACCGTCTCTCTGCATCACTTTGACTGTCATCTCTATATCAGCATCAGTCGCATAGACTCACTACTAAATACGCAATCTCTTCACTATGGCTTCGGGGACACATACACCATACAATATGGAACATCTAAATGTCCTACCACATCCTGGAGAGCAACGTATATGGGGGAATGATGATGGTGCGGGCAGAACTCCAACGGATCTACCGAATACAATGTCGTTGCCGCCTCTCCATGGACTCCACCCAAGACCGATCGATCAAACTGTGCATTTCAAGAATAACTATAGCACAGCACGTCCATCGGGATTTCAGGATGTTCATCGTCCGGACATGTCCTCGACGGCTCCAGGGAGTGACGGGCTGCCGCTTAACTATCAAGAACCCAGATCAGAATTCTTCCAACAAGCCACGCATCCCATGACCGACTATCGCACAACAGAGATAGGAAGACATGAGGATACATCTCCCCAGGACATAATTCCAGCAGCTCCAGGAAATGAAACACTGCTACTGCACACTCATCAAGAACCCAACCCAGTAGTTACCGCACAATCCATGTCTTATAGCAATGCTGCTGGCGCAGAAACGCAAAATCGAAGGAAGCAGGTCCGAGCCACGCAGGCTTGCAACCACTGTCGTTCGCGAAAACAAAAGTGTGACGAAGCCCGGCCGTGCCAGTTCTGCAGAGAGAACAACCTTGACTGCCAGTACAGAGATGTCCCACCACCAAAGTGCGTTGCCTCCACTCTACGTTTGGTCATCCCCTCCCATCTGACGCTTTTTCCAGGCAAGACAGAAGCATGATGCAGCTCCAAGAGAGCGTCAACAACATATCAGACGTTCTATCACAGTTCGTAGGTCAGTTCAACACGTGGAAACAGGGTGTCGAGAGCAGACTCCCGCCTACGCGAGCCGGCATGATGTCCAATCATGCTTCGCCCGAGGCCTCGTTCTCTACAACCCAAAGAGATCAGAGCACATCCAGATGGCCAACACTTGCTCAAGGAAGGGGCCAAGTGCCTCGTGTACACAGCAACATCAAGGTGGAATCACCAGATGTCCCCCATTCGAGCACGTTGTCACCTCTGGAAACCCATGTCTCTGTTCCTATCAACCAAGAGTCGCAGTTTGCTACTACTCCGCAGCAACCCGCAACATCTGCCGGAAGTTTGAAGACCGAGCGTAGCTACGCTTCTGAGACCGACCCTCAAGAACAGACCGGCCTCCAAGAAGACCACACTACCCCTGCACACAAACTACTCGAAGATTGGACTCAAATGAATACTTTTTGTCAAGGTATTCTATACCTGAAACAACTCATCGACAATGGCCACGAAGTGTCAGATTACCCTATGCAGTTGGAGCAGGAGCGTGGTTTGCTGCGCGTTTGGGGTGCTGGCGAGGGCCAAGACCTAGTAAACGACGGCGCCCGAGGCCCTGGTAGCCCCGAGAGCAGCAGCGATTCCGAAGCCGCATCTCCAGCGCCTGGAAAAGATGGCTTGTGGGGCTATCCGCCTTACGACCACCAAAGCCCCTCTGAGCTCAGCAGCACACCGCGCGAAAGCTACCAGAGCGGCCTTGGCCCCGACGGCCGCCCTGACTTCCGTCGTCATGTCATGTTTGATTTGCTCAAGTCGTACATGGACAGCATGCACATGTTCCATCCGTTCATGAATGAGATCAAACTCAGGCGCATGTTCAAAGAGTTCAGCGATCAGTACAGTCCCGAATCGCTAGGCACAAGTCTCAGATCACCTGCTGTGAACGGAGTGCAACAGCCCAATTCCAGCGTCAAGCGAGAGCACTTAGCCAGCGGGTTGGACGGGTTGCCATCGGCTCGAGGCGAGATTGAACGCTCATTGCGCAACGCTGTTGTTCTACTTGTTCTTGCCCTAGGCAAGGTTTGCTCATACACAGACCCGTTGCCTGCACCGCAAAACAACCGGAATGCCTACATTCACTCGGAGTATGCCTACACCCGCAACTCTCCAAATGCCAATGGCAGTTTTGCCAGTGAGGCGTCTGAAGATAGCCATCCGCGAAACATTGACATTCTCCCTGGTATGGCCTACTACGCTTACGCGACTGACATCCTCGGAAACCAGCAAGGTGGAAACACAGCCGCCCATGCGCAAGCCATGCTTTTGGCCGCGCTCTATCTCAGTCAGTTTGCACGAGTATTAGAGAGCTGGAGTTGGATCAACAACGCA
>JAODYD010000089.1:0-18656 GCA_026262445.1 Bipolaris bicolor | reverse complement strand
TTATGAACCAAGCCTTCGCGGACGAGCGCAATGCATAGTGGATAATATTTCCTAAACAAGGTAGAGTTTGTAAATCGCACAGTAGGAATGGTAGTTGCCAGGTTCCTGCCCCACCCATGATTCGTGAGAGCGAGTGTCAAAGGCTCAATTAGCATGCAAGCAGCGCTAGACTTGAACAATTCGCGTTCGCCCTTGCTGCCTAAAGCGGCATGGCGACTATTGAGTACATATCTCCATACCTTCGTGAAGGCTCATATGACGTTGCGCGTAAAGTTATCGACTGCTTGAAATGCATCGCTGCGTCAGATCACAGACTGCTGTTTATGCGCCTTCGTTCAGCAAGCATACGCCGCTCATGCCATATGAGCAGCAAACGCGGGGGGCATGCCAAGTTTAGCGCGTCATGACCAGGATGGCCGCAGGGTGGCAGGTAGGAGGGTGCTCAGTCAATAACACGGACGATCGATCATCCCGCTTCTCTTGTAAGCTATGCACATTCTGCTTCTCGAGTAAGGGAGGTCTGCATGACTGATAGGCGGCATGCAAGAGCGTGAGCGAGAAGTATATATAACTTAGGTGTTGTCCATGCATCAGCAAATAGCTGAAGTGCATGGCGATGGCCACGGGTACAGTGTTAACTATATGAGGCTTTTGCCATCTCCGGTTCGACACGCAAGCTTACGAACCAACTTATCATGACCATACCGATTGTTTTGATCGTTTTCAGTGCTCTGTGGGTTTGTGGTGGAGCCCAGCCTGACAATTCGCCTGCGGTGCCCGTCGTCGAGCAGTATTGCTTTCCCAAATCGGGAGCTCTCTATTCTACGGACAGTCTAGAGCCTTCGGTCACGATGATGTACAGTGGCATGACGCTCACTATCGCTCCCTTAACCTTGACTATGTGTGGAGCGGGACTGCCAATAGGCAGTCCTCGTGAGTCTGTAAACTCAGCAGCTGTGTCGCAGCCTACAGACACACCAACTCATCTAGATGCCACAGAAACAGGCGCAAACGGTGCTTCGAGGTCTCTCAGTATTGTCTCTACCCTAGGTACGGCCTTGCCCAGCTGTTGTCTCCACAGTGAGTGATGGCACTCAGGCCATAAGTTCCGTGTCAGAGATCAGCAGCTCTCCTACCACCGCGATTGCAAATTCGGCTGTAAACGGCAGTGCATGTTCCTTCGCTGGTTCTATGCAGCCCACCATGAGTCTTAGTGCAAGTGGTATAAGTGAATAGGCCATCCAGTCATAATCCCCAGTGCAATTAGTACAAGTAGTGGTAATGGCTAATCCGCCATAGGTCCTAGTGCGAGTGGTATACGGGCAACTCGTTAGCGACGCTGCCTCTTTCACACCGTGTACAGGCCTGCCCACTGGTGCCAGGGAATCCGACGCTTCTGCTGCTACAACACCTACGAGCGTTCCCTCTGGAACGGGCAGTATTGCAGGACTCTCGCCTGGTGATACCACACTTACTCAAACACATTTTGGTAGCGAATCCACGTCTCTAGCGAGTACACACGTCTCTAACTCTGTAGGATTGCACAGGCCTACAGGAGCGTTGCTAGGGCCGGACGCGAGCCAGCAAAATGGTACAGTCAGTCTGTCTCCATCTTCCGTCGATGCTCTCAAACTAGCTCTTTTCCTTAAAAAAAACCTAGGTGTTTGGGTGTTCAATGAGAGTAAAATAGTTGAACTCAACTCACTCAGCGCGAGGCAGGAAAGAGATAGTCTTGTCAACCTAGTAGCGAATATCGGTGTGGTAAATCATCCTGCTTGTTCCCTTTGTTAGAGAATACCGGCTAACACGTATGCCCCAAACAGCAAGAGCAGACGCCGTTGGATACTTTACGAATGCTGCTTATTCAGTCAGGGAATTCGGCATCTTCATGTCAATGGCGGAGGCTGCGGACGGGCCGGCCGCCATCTTGCTATCAATCATTGCGAGTGTAGACGCAAAGCATCTTCGAAGGGAGGTGCTTCAGCTCCCACATCCTCAATGGAGAGTATAGCCCCAGACACCGAGTCTTCGCTGGGAATATAGACCCTGAGCTCGGCAGCCGGGATAAAGTTGAGAATTTGCCAGTCTGCCATTTGGTAAAGACTGGTAAATTGTGGGATAAGCGGAACCCCAACGAACTCCCGAGAGCTTCGGACAATCTCCCGAAACTCTGCAGTATTCTCACCTAGCTAATAAGTGTCGAAGTAGATGCATACTTCTGTCGCCCGTGCCAGCGTTAAGAGTCTCTGAAAGCCAATGTCAAGCTTCGAATGCCCTTTTGGGTTCTATACTGAACACGATTGTTTGAGCGTCAGCGACAATAGTTGAGGCTTAGGGTTTCCTTGCCGTAGTGCCTGGAAGACAGGTTCAGCTGGAATCTTAATGTCGCTCGAGTATCGCGACATTCTGCCGGGCACAAGATTGTCGCCTTCATAACGAAGAGTGATAAGTTGCTGCTCGTTATCAACGTCTGGGATGTTCAAGAAATATAGCGAATTCCGTTTAATCTTCAGTTTGCATGAACATAACGTGGATGCATTATGTGCAGGATACGCGAAGGCGGGAACGCCGCTCTTGCGAACGAGATTTTGAATGTTATGCATTATACAAGATATATTTATCTAACAGAATGTGCCCCTTTGCAACAGAGCAGGCGAGATGCAGCGGCAAAGGAAACCCTCCCACCCGGGCTTTCGCGTCGATAGCAAAGAGCAGCTCTGACTCAGCCGCAACAGCAATCGCCAAACCGTAGACCGCTAAACCCCGCCTTGTTCGCACAGCCTGTGACTTGCTGGAGTATCGCCCCCAAGACGCACGAATCGGAAATGCAGAGATTGCGAAGCCGGCTGAGTATGTCAAAGGCCTTATGGTAAGGATGGCGTACTGAGGCAAGACGCCATGCAGGCGAAAAGAACGGTTTGGTGCCCGACGGTGGACGGCTTACGGCTTGCTTTCGCGTAGAAGGAGGCCGAGGTTGGAAGACAGAGAACGTAGCGAATATTGAGGCTGAGGTAGTGGAGATGGAGTTGGAGAAGACGGAGGTGGAAATGGGTTGAAAATAAAGGAAGAATGGAGGAGGCTGGTGTTCGGCGCTGAGTGGCGATGCCGGCCTAGGCGCCCTAGTTCTCACGGCCTGGGCGCTTGGCGCTGCGCTACGCCTCAACACACGCTAACACGCCTGTACAGAGGTGGCTTTCAAAAATTATTGCTGCCAGGGGTTATCTACGATCCTGTCGAGATGATACCGAGACTTAATAAGCAGGTTCTTCCGTGAATTACGGTAAGTATACATGGCAGAATACCCCCTCACCCGGTGGACAAAAATCCCGGGACTCACAAACGCCTCGGCGCACCACAACGCCGCGTACGGCCCACCAAAACAACGTGAAATGAGCCATTTTTCGAGCTGCAGTTAGATTTTGAAGCTATAAACATATTATATATATCTATAGTTATACTTAAATATTTTAGTATTGCGATAGTTTTAGTTAGATCGGCTGTTTTAGTGTTTTCATTCACCACCCAGTCATTTGCTTATCTAACTCAACGCAATCTTTCAGCCTCGGCGGCCCCTATTCCCGCATCTCTTAAATCGGTTATTTCTATAGTATGTAGGAGGTGTCAACGTTTCAAATTTTGCATGTAATGCAAGGAATGGTTGCCTTGTTACTAGTCGGAACCATGTCATGGTCACCACAGCCGAGACCGCTCGAACACAGCTTCAGATTGGCCCTTTTACTCTGACCGCAAAAAGTAATCCCCTGTTACCATCTGAGTGTAGCGAGCGCTAATGGGCAGTGATGGTAATCGGTCAGACACTATTCAGGCATTGTATGAGTGGGCCTGAGCAGTATGTACAGTTAAGATGACACGCGATGTGAAAGCATTTCGTATACAAGACAGATGTTCTGCACATGAGATACGATATAGCTTATGTATTACTCATTTTGTCTATTCGTAAGCAAAAGTACGTACACACTCTTATCTGAAGCGGTGACTGGTCTCTACGGTTACAGTGAGTAAGATTCCCTAGTTACATATGATCCCCCAGTCTGCAGCCCGCATGCACCCCAACGGGACAGACATTCATCTGTTTACAAATGGACTTCCGAACAAATTTAGGAAAGCGTGCAATATCATCTATGGAGCCAACGAGCTCGCCCAGCCGAAAGAGAGCTAAAACGTCGCCCACAAAACCTGGCAAGCCGATCTTACGCGTGGACTGCACTGTTGCGCCACAGCGCCCCAAACCGCAGCCGTTTGTGTCACCATTGTCATTTTCCATTGACTCCAGCACAACGTTCACGAAGTCTGCACATTCCGGGCGCACCTCAGCCAGATTCTATCAAGACCGGTTCTCCAGCCAGGTGTACGAATGCCATCAAACATACAACCACCAGCCACAGAGTCAAGCACAACCTCCAAGTAGGTCACCCGCAGCTCCCTACTGGCCAGGATTCTCCGGCTATCAGCCGGCCTGGACTCCAACACGTCGCGAACCCTATGGCTGCTATAACTTTACGAATATGTGTCAGACAAGCGTCTCTTGTTCAATGTACTCTGAATTTTCTAGTGGCAATAAGAATTCTGGAGATTTTGCTAGTACTGTGCGCACGGACGGGCCCATGATGATTCCCAATCAGTCCGGAGATGCTCGCAGCGTCTTTGTCGATACCCTCGAATCTTGCCTGCTAAGATTCCAAGGTTCAATAGAAGAAATGCTAGGTTTAATACCGCTGTTGCGTAGCCAGCAGTAAGACAAGGCTTTCGAAACGCAGGTTGTTGTGTGCTGTGTTTTGTCAACAATGCACTTAACTACTATAGTAATTTATCATCCACCACATGTAGTTGGCATTCAGCAAGGCGGCGTATAGGGACCAAGAAGGCGCATTCACTAAATCAAATTATGTCTTCCAATAATTCTTCCGCCTGCAGCTTTCTTGATAAGTATTACGGAGCTACCAGGCTTATTGCTACTCGGACATAGCGCCTTAGCAAGCCGGCATTGCTTAGTTTGACTCCCTAACTCTTATAACCATCACTCTTCTACGAATAAATATTTAGTTACTTTTATAATTAGCTAACTAACTAGTTAACTAACTAGTTACATATGTATTTTTGCTTTGTGTTATCTTTAGTCGTCTAGGTCGTTTTAACAGTATTGTACAAATGAGCGGTGTGTTTGCAGCCATTTGATTGACACAAGACAGCACTGTCACACACTCTAGCCAACTGCACGCTGTATAGTTTGTTGCAACCAACTAACTTATTGTTCCAGCTACGAATAAAACCAGGTGGTGTATATGCAGGTGGTATCTACACGCACTACTTACAGAAAGATGTTTACCATGATATTAGTTTACGAAACGGCCAACGACTGAACCTGTTAATTTGTAGCTCGCAGTGAGTAAGCTTCTCCTGATTCTCTAGTATAGGCAAATGGCACAATCTAAGACACACAGCATTCCGAAGCAGCTCCCATCCAAGCCTGACATATCGCATCGTGCTGCAATATGCAGTCTTATAAGAGATGTTTTTGCCATAATTGGGGATGCAGATAACTAGCCAGTACCATTACGGTTTTCATATGATTAATTTTCAGGCATATACTTAGATAACATGATCTTGAGTGTTTTTTGCCATTCTGGGTAGTTTTGAAGGTCTTTATTTTCCATACACGCAAGCATTTTCTTTTTTAAGTTACAGAGAGATGATTTCATCAGATCTTTCCCTATCAAGAACTGTATTTCTTCAAGTTCTGTAGGCTGTAGATAACTTATATGGTTGAAATCGCTGTTAAGTGCGGATGGATGATGACGGGGCGCCATTTTTGGATCTTCCACGCGTAGTATTGAAGTGCAAGCAGCGGAGACCAATGGTATGTAGTTATGCAAGTTCCTATAGAGCTTGATGAAGTCCACATTAGATAACGCAACGATCTACATAAGTATATACTATCTAACTAGCGAAGTTGAGATGTCGTTGTCTTTAGAATTGACATCTCATCACTGCATAGGCGCATCATTGGTACGGTTGACTCTTTACATACCCCTCGAAAAGGCTGATGAACAATGCACCACCTCTCGTAAAAATAAGCAGAAAGACTATTGACCAAGTGTACTGTATCATACATACTAGGTTACCTAGGGGGATATACTTAATCCGGTGAGTAGCTAGCTGTAAATATGTAAACCCAACAAATGATCGCAGATGTTTTCAGTAACGGATATACTGCAGCCATATCTACTTCGCAGGGTTTTTCGTGGATCTCGATTTCCAAAAGCCTTATTTAGGAATAGCTACGCCCATGAGGAAGAGAATATTTGGTTGAACGTTGTGTAAAGCATAAGCAGTAGTGTAGTCTAGATACAAGCGAGTCGCGCATGCAAATGAGCGGTGCACAAGGGCAAGTTTGCCCACCTTTATTGACGTATATATTAACAGCGCAGCCGTATGACATACGAAAATCATCGGAGTAGATTCAGTACTTAGTACTTATAGTATCTTTCTTGAACATAACCGAGTTATGACCGGTCTCTCTGCACCTACCACAGCGCGCTAGAGCCTGGCCACTAGCACTTGTTCACTGTTTTCATTGACGCTCTTCATGATTAATTTGCCTATTCATTCTGAGCAAGTAGATCCTCTCTAGCTCTCTTTGTTAACACTCCTTGCTTCTGTGTCCTCTTCTTTTTACGCTGTCTACGCTTTATTGCGGCCTTATTAGCCCTTTCAAGGCTGGCAATCTAATGGCGCATTAGCCCAGTTGAGAATTTCATTACTGGTGCCCCATTCTTGAGCGGGTCAGTTGCCACAATCAGTGAAGCTGATGATGGGTCATGATGCCGCTAAACGCGATTACGTACATATTAACGTTGATTTAGCTTCAAGCTCGCATGTGTTGCTACGCGTACGAGTCTGCCGGAGAGCCTCTGCTAGAATAACAGGTGGAGTAAGTATACACATATTTATATCAAAACTTGATAGAACTGCATCTGGCTGGAGAGTAACAAGACCTATGCCTCGAAAAGCTGAGCAGATATTGGATGGTATGGGGGTTCGACCAAACGCTGCCTTGAACGCTGGCAAAAAGTCGAATTTAGTGAAATGGTTGACAAGGTGGCGGATTATCCCATCTAGCTTGCAGCTGTAGGCGCACTTCAATGGTTAAATGCAGCTAATTTCAAGAGGCTGGAGTAGATGGGTGGCTCTCAAGGCTATCAAGAACAAGTAGGCGATGTGTGCCGACGATGCGAGTCTTCTTGTGAACATCTAAGTGCTTTAGCCACGCAGCGCATAGCGCGTTGTTCATCTAGCCATTGTCACCGACTGTGATCACCTCGATTGAAGCACGTTGTAAGATTATCTGTACGCTTGACAAAGTTGCGCGGCCAATGGACGCCAGCCTGGTGAGCGCCGCGCGCAGCTAGGAGTCTATCAGCCATACCGCGCACAACTACGTAGGTAGGAAGAAATACACGTAGACATAGACCACGTATATGAAAAAATATCACCTCCTCCTCTAAATTGATAATCTTTCTTGAGGTAACTAGGCTGGTAATTGTATCGGGCAGGTCTTTCAGCGCGTCTGTCACATAGGGTAGATTCAGGAACTCGATAGATAGTCCATAGCAGCGCGTCAATTTGTTTTAATTAGATTACCTTTGATAACAGAGGTAATTACCAAAAGCTTGAAATCGGTATCATTTGGAAATAGTTAAGTGGCGTTGCATTGATCCATTGTACGTTGGCCCAGGAGAGGTAGGGAAACTTGGTGGTGTGCGCGGCTCGCTTGTAGCAAGTAAGTATGCACAACATGCTTGTAAGCAACGTGAGCAGATATTTGTAACGGAAAAATGTCTACAATTATGCATGTTAAAAAAAGCAATAAACAGATTCCTTAGCTTTCAACCAGTCGTGTAGGTTTCATAACTCTCGCTAGTTCTAACATAAGACGGTATAGATAGACTGTGAAGTCTGCCTTTCTCAAAACCTTTCCATGCCATGCACGACCTGCCTCGGCAATCTCTTCTGCCCTCTTCTTTCCATCCTCATGAGTCGTCATGTATCGCATAACTTCTGGTATTTCGTTCATAGATAAGCTAACAGGGATGAAATGCACCCACGGCACAAGACGCTCGTCGTGCCATTCACGAAAAACAGATTGCTTAAGAACGACGCTTCGTGATTGCAGCAATGTATAGAATCGCCCACTGAAAGAGTTGCCGTCAGTATCAAACGCGAATTGGGCACTGAACTGCTGGCTGTGGGCTTCTCTTTTGCTAATTGTAAAGAACTGATTCTGCTCTTCGCAATCCAAAACATCGCATTGAATGACATCAGTAAATTTGACATCAAATAAGCTACCATGATCCTCGATAGCCTGGTAGCTCACCCAGTATCGAGACTTGAGTTCTCGGAGATATGTATAGTTAGTACGATTCAATGTTTGTACCAATTTCACAAAACGTTGTCGGTGGGCATGCCGCCATGTACCATTCCAACTATAACTACCAGTGGTACTCCCGGCCCAATAGAGCCTCCTGGCTTTCTCGTTCCATGCAGGATCGTTCTTATTATCGTAATCTCCTTGGTCCATCTTGTCGGTATACCAAGGACTGGGGTATATGATATCCCCAAAAGAAGTTGGGGCTGCTTGAGATAAGATAGGAAGGCGCCCATGGGTAAGAATTGCCGTCATTGGTGATGAGAAAAAACCATGTGTAAGGGCAAATTCAGGATGCAAGCAAACGTCCTTCTCGTTATACCAATTTCGAACCAACGGTATTCTAAAGTCGTGGGTGATGTAGGCATTCTGGCTAAGCGCATTCTGCGCGCAGCGGCTAATCGTGCGACTCCATATCGATCGGTGATTTGCTTCAAAAAATTGAGGCTTTGATGTATCATCAGTAGGACGCGTTTGTGGTGTCGGGGTAATTCGGGGTTCATCCAATAAATTGAGGAGGAAATCAACATCAGGGATATCCTGCGATACCTCCTTTAGAAGATTCCCAAGATCTTTGGCAAGCCAATGGGGTTCTTGCATGAAGTATTTTCCATTTCGAAATCCGCATTTTCGTAGGGCAAGATGCTCCAAACTAGATGCATAGTCAATGCCATCGTGAAGGTGTTTGGGGTCAATTCCCCAGAGTTGACTCAGGCTCTGATTGATTATGTCGAAATCATCGATTATGACCGAGTGTTTTGATTTTGCATAGGAAAACCATTTGTCAAACCCAGGGGGTGGGTGCCGTGAGTATCTTTTCTGGTATTCAATCTTAGCAGACTCGAGAGTCTTAGACTGTCTGCTGACAAGACGTTGAAATTCCTCTTGGGCCTCACGGATAAGTATTTCAACAGGGTGATATGAGCTCTGGCTAGTTCGCCCCATCCAAGCCACAGTTGGCAGAATGAGTAGATGATTGCCCACTCTGGTATGCTGTAGTAACAACGCAGCTGCCCACAGCGCGAACGGAGCTACCACAAGGCGAATCTTGGTTTTGACAAATAGTCTCATTGCTTGTTGGACGATAGGGAAAGAGATAAGTTGCGCAAATAGTGAAGCGACGGCAGCCACTTTAGGAGCAGCAACAAAGCATGAGCAGGTTCCCTACAATGGCGGAATGGGGGCTCCGGCATATTGACTGGCAAGGGGTCGAGTATGCTGTGTAACAGAAAAGCAAGGCTAAGATAATGGTAGCTCTAGCTATTGTTATAGGGGTGATTGCTTATGCTTACGAGTTAGTAGCTAGTTAATTAACTAGCTTAGAAGATGCATCTTGAGAAATTACGCTACAATCCTTCCCTGCGCCTTTAGTAGTTGCTTGATGTCCGCTACGCCATGTGCGCTTCACACATAGTCATTTATGTCGCTCCTTACGCTGAGTACAGAACTTCTCCAGTTAATGGCGTCGTCCTTAAAGCAGCAAGAGCTTCTTAATTTGTCTCTCACATGCAAGCGTCTACGGTCGGCTACCGAGTCTGAGCTTTTTCGGGAGTATAGCAATGTGTCTCAACTTCGCCGTTCATTCTTGCCTTTCCTCAAACGAATCATCCATCGCCCTGAGCTACGCAGACATACTCAAAAGCTAAGTCTCAGGTCTTGGAATGCGCTCAATACGTTACAGGATAGAGGTCTTGAGTCGAACGAGACCCGATATGAGACACGCAATAAGCGGCATGGACCCATCAGTGCCCAGGGCGCAAAGCTCACCGCAGCGGATTATATCCTGCTCGTCCAGGCCGCTAGAGACGCCGAGGTAATACAAGAGGATGTAGGGCTTGACTGCAGTACCTGCGATAGCCGAATTGTCGATGAGACTAGATGTGGTACTGCTACTGTTCTGCCAAATCTCAACGGCGTGCATTTATGCAACCGCACATTTTGCGACCAGCTGCATGCAGGCAGCGAAGACCCCCTCGTCGTACTCCTAGTCGCTTTGCTTCCGAACTTGAGAGAAATTACTCTTGATGGTGTGCCAGGCGATATGTATGCCGTGAGCTGGCAGCCGAAGCACGGCTTTCCAGAGTTACGGACGCTGGTGGCGTGTGCAGTAGACGGCGAGCTGCAATGGCCTCTTGCTTTCTTCCAACCACTGCTAGCTTCAAGCAGACTGCGAGTCCTGAAGGCGTCCCACGCTACCTCGAGGCTTCCACAGCTCACCCAGCACCAGCCCATGATACAAGGACTTTCGCAGTTGGCCCTTGTGTCCACAACGCTGGCCCTAGAGCGGATTGAATTGGAGAATTGTTGTCTACGAGCATCAGATCTGCAGTCGCTGCTGCAATGCTGTAACGGCTTGAGAAGTTTCTTGTACACAAACAGGAGGTGTGGGTTTCGGCCTTGGAACCCCTCGCCTGCTGACTTTGTTGAGCTACTTAGACCCCATGAGACCACGTTGCACACGCTTATACTTGACGTGGACGTTGGTCACTATGAAGACAAGGTTGATCAAAGGGGCGCACTTATACAGTCTCTCTCACATATGACGGCGCTCAAGGTTCTCGTCACCGCGCCAGAGATGTGGCATTGTGTTGCAGTTGGAGATGCCATGGTCATGAACAGCAACGTGGGATGGGAGGAGCGGCGCCTATCCATGCGAGTTCCCCCAAACGTTGAAACACTCGTGTTTGGGTTATCTGAGGCAGAGAAGACGGCATCGCCAAGTCAGCTCAGCGATCTTATTCGCATGCGTACGTTAATACTCCCTTATCTCACAACTCTTTTTATTGGCGGTATAGATCCGGTGTATGTGGAAGATATCAGGCGACTTTTTCTGGATCTAGAGCCTTTCATATACACTAGATTGCAAGAGCTACAGGCTGATGTTGGCTCTATCTACGTGAGATCTGTTTTTGACACGAGGCAGTACCCCTACAATCGTTCTGAAGTGAGATGGATGGACAGCATATATGTGGCAGTCCCTAGTGAGGTCTCTCTTTTCGAACGATCGTACGAAAGAATTCGTAGAGAACTATCTAGATGAAGCTATTGTGCACACGATCTTTGGAACTATAAAACTGTTGAGAAGATACTGGAAGAAGGCCAATCTTCAGAGCTACATAGTATGTAATCAATTTAACTAATTATAGGCATATGAGGAAGCTGGGTTGTGACTGTAGCTTTTTAATGAGATTTCCCTAAACTTGGATCTCGTCGTTCCAAATGTTCTAAAGACCTTACGCCTGCCGAAGCTCACAAGGTACTGCTTTAGACGCCTTGTGAAATCATAGAGAACTCTGCAAAAGGGCGGTATGAAATCGATATAGAAAACTTGCTACCCCCGGGTGTGCCGCAAAACTTGGCATTTGAACTTAGATGCAAAGGTGTGTTTGAACTGCTAGATATGATCTGCATTTCCAACAAGGAGATCATTGACATAAATTGCAACCACAACAGGCTGAGATACAAGGACCGTGAACACACAAAGATCAGATCTCATTTTCCTGAATTCCATTGTGTTGAGCTCGCATTGGAGGTTTTTCACTACTCTTGACCTAGCTGCTTGTGACCTTAGTTGGTTGTTCTTTAGCCTAGGGAACTTTGTAGCATGTCTATCGCTGGGCGGTGGTCGTATGCCGATTTGATCCTTGGAGACTTCATTGATATATACAGCGTAAAAATTGATTTAATGTAGTTGCAACTTAATATGCGCAGGAATACAGATCAACATTCGCAAGATGTTGAAGTGAACAAGTAACATGCACCGAAGTAATCAAAGTCTAGTCGCTAGCTGAAACCCTATGCAGTTACTCTTGTCCTGAATTTAGTTAGCTAGCCCTCTTAGTTGCATTTAACATGGTGATCCCTTCACGATCATAAAGCGCGCGCTAGAACATCCGTAGTATGTTTCTAAGTGTCCGCACGAGTGTGCGTTACGATTCCTTGATTCCCTGCTTCATTTCATTTGGGCCAGATGTCTGAGCATTGAGATTCAGGATAGTTTTGAGGAACATCAATCGATATTAATGTCACAGTACGCAACTCAGAATCACCCCAATATATAAGCTACATTTTCTCTATATCCGATGCCATTTCCCGGCACAGTTTCAAGCCTTGAAATATGGTTTCACTCTTCGTTCAGATCTGGTTGTGGCTAGAAAGCTGAGGGTCTCCGATGCATTGCGCCGTCACGATGGTAAAGATGTGGAATTAATAGAACTAATCTTTCGAATAGTCTGAAGAGGCTGCAATAGTGACAGTGACTTAGAAGCAGCTTCCAGGAGGGCTAGACTAGGGGTCTAAACATCCAGTTAAGATCTCAACTTTGGCTTCTCGATTGCATCACTCATGTCCCCCCTTAGGTGTTTAGGGTGTATCATGATGACTTGTCTTTCGATATCGTACGATGCATCTGACCTGAATAGAATTGTCCAGGATTGAAAGGTTGCACCTTAAGACTCCAAGATAACCTGTCTATCTGGAGTGTAGATATAGTCAATCTTAGTAGATTTTCTATAGCTAACAACAATGCCGAGCTCAGTGCGATGCAATAGGTTGGCGCCTAGTTGGAGAGCTTCCTTAAGAATTTGCACACGCAGTCTCACCAAAAGAATGAAAATGCTTCAACATTAGCCTCTTCCTAGTCAAAAATCCTTGATAGGTCACTTCAAGATGTTTCCGCAAGCTGATCTAACTAGGTATAACTACAAAGTGGCCTGTTTTCGCACAACATAGTTTGTCGATAGTGTTAAGGTAACCGACAATCTGCTTATGCCGCTCTAGAGGAAGATCGTAGAAACTTATAGTAACTTAGTAAAGTATATACTAGTTAGTTAGTTATTGGATTTTATTATTCTTTTTCAAGCCCGCAGATGTTATACATATCAGTCAAAGTTGTTTTAGTAGTAGATTAGTCCTGGGACGCGACATAAAATAAATAGAACTTTTACTATACAATAAGTAGTAAATAGTAAATGGTGAATGGTGAAAGGCGAACTGTGCAGTAATACGTACTCTAATTCTAGTTTTTGATAAAGTAACTTACAAAACTTCCTCTATCTAGAGTATAGTAAGCTACATAGATATGTATATATATTGAAGTATACTAAAGCCTATCTAACACTCGCAGTTCTAAGTAGTCTTAATTTCTAAGATTTCTTAAATTTCTTATCTATAGTTAGTTAAGGTAAAATATAACGATGTAAAGTGTAGTTATCAGCTATATAAATAATAAAAAGCGCTTTAAACAATACATTTAAGTACGCGTTTGGACCTGTTAATAGCATGTACTCTGGAAATAAATATTCCTATAACGTAGTTCACAAGCAAGCGAACATACCCCCACCAGCGCGTTGAGGTCGAGACGTTATCACGCAATTTTATCACGATTGATAAATTATTGCAATATACCAAATCAATTATCAGAATCGCTGAAATCACTGGCACTATCTATCTCAACTGCGCAGGTATGAACGTTGTGTCCAGTCTGATTGCAACGCCCGCATCGCCTCTCTCCTCTCTCCTCGCATCCTCTTCGACACACCCTCACCACCACCACGACTGCTACGTGCCTGTTCAGCTAACACTTCCTATACCTCGCCAACATCGAGAGCCTCTTCTGTCCGTATGTATCGCCGCTTACGGCTCTTACGCTTTGTTGGTGTATCTAGGGCTGCTTCAAGGCTACCCACTTTCTCGCCTAGTAACACCATCTCATGTGCTATCTGTTGCGCATCTTTACTTAGCTGCACGATCTTTTCGTCCAAAGAGCTTGTAGAAGATGCAGGAAGGCTTCTTACTCTCTGTCGAATGGAAGTACTTTGAGCCTCAACTTCACGCCCGTTGCGTGGTTTCTGCGCCTCCCAAGTAGCTGCCCATTGGTGATTGTTTTGGCGTCTGCACTACCATATCAAGCCTCTATAGAACAGCCTGTGGGACATGTGGGACTATATCAGCGCCTTTGAAGCCAGATTGGATATTCTCCTTCGTAATAGACTGCTCAAAAGCAGCCTTAAAGGCTGGCAGGAAGGTCCCCTTGCTAACATAGTTGGTGCGGTTGCGTGCCAAGCCCGCAACAGCGTCGCCATACTTACACTTCAACGGCGAGAAGCAGGCAACATCAGGAGGCTGCAACAGGTGAGACGAGTGCGCAGGTATACAGAGAAGAATAATATTCTTCTCCTTGCAAAGATCTTGAAAATCTACAGAGCAGTGACTCTCATGGCCGTCGGTAATAAGCAGTCGATACCCACCCACAGTATGCCTCTTTGTATGGGTATCAAAGTGCTTTAACCAGGTAAGAGCAAGCGGGTTATACGTCCAGCCATTAGGACTGACTTTAAGGACCCAGTCGGTAGGTAGGTGCTCAAAACCAGACGTCGATAAGTACCTTGCCCGTGAAGATAACAAAGGGTGGTAGCCGGCGACCTAACGCGCATACGCCTTGGATTACAGTAACCCACTGCCGGATGCCTGGCTGTATCTGATTCTTTTTACCACATTTTTCTGGGGCTGGGATAACTGACTGTGATAAAATCTTGCCCATCGTAAAGTCAGTTTCGTCAAAACTGTAACTAAGGTAAATTGGTAGCTTATGTCACTCATTGCCCCCACAAACTTTGAGACTTAGTACTAGCGATAGTTATAACCTCGTTTGTTAGTGGGTGAATCATCCTAGACGCAGGTGGTGACCCTACTCAGGTCATATGTATAGCGTCACAACGGGAAGCATGTGGATATGCATAGGTAATTAAAGCTATAGAGTTAGGTAAACTATGTACGTTCGATTCTAGAGACACTATATCCCCGCTACTTAGGATAGCCAACCTACCAAAGGAACTACCGTATACTTTGTATGAAACCTTATGTTGCACAGTTCTACATATCAATAATACTCATAGCAGTGAGATTAAACACACACACATGTCCTACCGTAACACTCTTAAGTACCTTCTCCTTTGAATTATACACGAAGGGGCTAGTTTTGTTGCTAGCGTGGGAGGACCCATTACCTGGTGTGTTAGCGAATATGTGACGTGAATTTGGGGCAATGCTATAAGCATTTAGTGACTCTTGATAACCTAGCAACAGAAATAGCTAGACTAAAATTGTGTAGGCAATAACATTAGGTTGTATGTGATTTGTTGCTTGCATAGCATTTCAATGCTTTTTAAAAACGTCATTCTCTGATCTAACCACAAGTTTATGAGGGAAAGAAGAGGTGGGGCATGATAAAGATGTGCGTAGGTTATGCCGTGTAAGGGCAGAGGAAAGGATATCTTTGCTACGTGTTGTTGTATATTGTTGAGCTTCCTGTTGACAATATATCCACATTGGGGAGGATGAGTATACAGTGTGTGACATTTAAGAAGGACAGTGGCAGTGTTGGGGGTATTATTGTAGCTTCGCCTGCATGGTTGGATCATTGTTACCAGCAACTTTTCCGCTGTACGAAAAATAGCAATTGAATTAAATTCAAGAGAACTTATGGAATATTTCCTTCTTTATCTAGCTAGCACAAAAGGGCGCAAACAGGTAGTGGAAGTAGGAGGACACTTTCCCCGCACATAACAGGTCCCCCGGCACCGTGCTCCAAAGCCACTACAACTATTTAAAAAGCCTGTCAATGATAGAAGTCCATCTCAAGCCATTATAGGAAACCAAAAGACGCAACAATGCTAGATATACACATTCGAATTCTCCAAGACATACCATTCGATTGATAATCCATATATTACACTAAGAAGAACTGTGACGCCTTTGCTTAATTAATCATATAGTACGTCCAGAAAAAAGAAGCAAGAAAAGAAAGAAATGAGGCGGAAGGTTTGTTCTAAGACTATTGAGCCTCAGCAGCAGCAGCAGCAGTACTCGCGTCATCACCGATTACAACAATAGCCGGTGCAGCCGTATTCTCGACGTCTCTCTTCTCCTCGGCCTCCTTCTTCCGACGGAAAGTAAACCCATTCTTAGCTTTGCTTGTGGTAGCGCAGCAAAAGCGGTACACAATAATAACAGGCCTGCCAACAGTCTGCGCGATGATGACGAACCACTCGTCGGGGAAGTAGCGGATGAGGGCAGCCCAGGGAATACATACAAAGCCCACAATGATGCTGATAGCCCACTGAGTCCCATCGATTCCTCCAGGCTTGATCTGGAAGGCGCGGCCACCGACGAAGATGATGAGGACTTGGAGGCTAATGATCATGACAACGATGCCGATGAAGAACCAGTTGCGGAGGATACCCTCGAGTACGTTGAGCTTATTGTCAAGACGGCGGCTGTTGAAGATGTTGAAGATTTGCATCCAGACGAAGCAGTTGAAGATGAGCGTGTCGAGCTCGAGCTGCATGTTGGGGTCGGAAAGGTCGTAGCTGAGGATGTCGCCACCGGCAAAGTAGAGCACGAAGATGACAGTAATCTTGTAGATGTTTTGACCCATGATTTGCTTCCACATAGTGGTTGTGATGAGAGGACCTCTGCCTTGAGGTGGGCGGTCGAGAATCTTTTCGGTCGGCGGGTCGGTGGCGAGGGCAAGAGCGGCGAAGGTATCCATGATGAGGTTGACCCAGAGGAGCTGTACAGCCCTGAGCACAGGCTTCATTTCGTCGTTGTATACGGCTGTAACGAATGCGAGTACGACAGCGGTGATGTTCACAGTGATTTGGAACTGTTTTCGTTAATATTGTGAACTAGAGAGAACTGAGTGAAGTACAACTTACCTGAAGGAACTTTTGCACCGCATCGTTGACAGCGCGACCCCACATGAGGGCTGTGATGATAGATGTGAAGTTGTCATCCATGAGGATGATCGAGGACGCCTCCTTAGCAACCTCTGTACCAGAGTTCATCGAGAAACCAACGTTGGCAGCCTTGAGCGCGGGAGCGTCATTTGTACCATCTCCAGTAACGGCAACGATCTCACCAAGAGTCTTGAGACGTTGAACAAGGATGCGCTTGTCTTCGGGCGAGGAACGAGCCAGCACTTGGAGTCGGGGCAAGACCTCATCCAGTTGTTCTTCGGTAAGACGACGGAAGTCGGGGCCTTCCATGACCAGACCGCCCTCAGTATAGATGAGACATTCCGTTGCAATAGCTTTAGCCGTCGTCATGTTGTCACCAGTAACCATGCGAACAGTAACACCAGCCTTTTGTGCCTTGCGAACAGCATCAGGAACACCAGGGCGAATGGGATCCTGAATACCGACAACACCAAAGAAGATGAGATCGCGCAGCAGGGAAGCGAAAGAAACACTGCCACCTTCGGTCATCTCAGCGCTGGCTGGGGGCCATTGTTCAAAGTCGCGGTATACAAGTCCAATAGTCCTGAGCGATCTGCTAGCATACTCGTTGATGGTATCAAGGAGGTTCTGGCGTTCGCTGTCTGTCAGGGGTTGAGTCTCGAGGGTAGCAAAGTCGGCAGAGGAAGAAGAGAAACTGAGAAGAATCTCAGATGCTCCCTTGACAACAAGGCGGTAGTTTCCATTCTGAAGCTTGAGAACAGCACCCATGCACTTCTTTGCTGAATCGAAGGGGAACATGTGCATGACTTGTTGGTTGTCGCGAGTCTCTGCCAGGGAAACGAGGCCAAAGTGGTCCTTGGCGAACTGAAGCAGGGCAGTCTCTGTCTTGGATCCAACAAAGCATGGCTTTCCGTCTTCTTGTCCTTCAAAGGCCGTTGAGTTGATAGCAACAGACTGTGTGATGAGATCCTTTGCAACTGGTGTAACCTTTGATGCCCATGCCGAAATGGGTTCGTCCTTCTCCGAGACAGTATCAGCATGCACGAATCTTGTGTTGCCAAAGGTACCAGCGACGACAGTCATCCTGTTTGTCGTCTACATGAAATGTTAGGATCTTGTTCAATGTATATGATACAGAATACTTACCAAGGTACCAGTCTTGTCAGAGCAGATGGCGGTGGCATTGCCCATGGTCTCACAGGCTCGTAGAATTCTTACAAGGTTATTCTCCTTCAACATCTTGGTCGTGGCAAACGCCAGGGCCAGCGTGACAGCAAGAGGAAGTCCTTCAGGAACGGCTACGACGATGATTGTTACAGCAACGATGAGGATGTTCATAAAAGCGGAGCCTTTAGCCGCAGCATCTCGGGTATCGCCATCCAATCCACCTACGAAGCGGAACAGCAGAACGAAGAAGAGAATACCAGCGGCAGTAGTTCCGAGTTTGGCAATGGCCATAGCGAGGCCGCCCA
>JAODYD010000009.1:1007442-1211470 GCA_026262445.1 Bipolaris bicolor | reverse complement strand
AGCGCAGGTCTTCTCTCGTCCATATCTATCGCGTCGTACTTGTTGAAATATCTGCTCCTTCACCTCCTCTGTCTGCTTAGCAGGTCTACTAGAGCGAGGGGCATCCTGAACGTGGTGTGGGAGGATCTTAAGAGGGAGAACGTTTGGCTCAAAGCCAGCAGCGATAGCTCTACTATAGATACGATCAACTGTACGAGGATGGACGCCAGTCAGCTCTGAGATCTGTGACGTTGACTTGCCAACAGGAGGTGACTTCAACGTCACAATTAAGGTACGGGTGTAAGAATCAGTATTAGGAGCCATAGTAGATAGTTGACTACGACTGATTAACAGCTCAGCTCAAAGGTGGGAGTTGTGCCAAGAATAGTTATGCCGAAGCGCCGAAATTAGCGTCAGACAGAACTTTTGAAAGGCACCTCCGTATATAATACGTTAATAAAGATTTGGTTTGTTAAGCTTCTAATTTGATATAATATAAGCTATAGTATTATTATATATTTATAAGAAAGATGAAAATAAATAATCCATTTATAAGTTCTTTTTTATCTTACTTATGGTTGTATTTATTGTCTCTGCTACTTTAGTTGCTAACTCCTCTAGCGCTAACATCTCTCTTCCTGCCTTCTTACCCTCCTCCACCAAACCTATTATGTACTCTAGGTCCTGTTGTGCTACCTTACCTCCATGATGAAAAGATTGAAACTGATGCATTGGAATAGGCGCCATCGGATCCGCCAAAGGCCGAAACAGGTACTTCTCAGTGAACCATGACCCAATCAACCACCGTAGCACCCACCCGAGCCAGCCGAATTTAGGCAAGCATAAGACGTCTCTTTGAGCACGCATCATGAGCTCCCAAAGCGCTGTATTTGTACGAAATTGATCAAGCGGGCGGAAGCCGTCGACAGACCACGCAGTAAGCTGTACCATGAATACGTCTATGCATACTTCGAGGAATCCAGGTACAATCAAGACTTTGATCTTGCCGTCATGAGAATAAACCTCAGATAGTCTTTTGCTGAGATGCGCGTTGAACTTGAACACTACAAGCCCGATGCCTCCGGCATGAGGTCTATACAGCATGTCTGCCTGGGCGATTACGCCCTTCTCCGCACGTTCTGGGAAGGAAATTTTGGTTGTTGGCTGGTGAGCGAGCATGCTGAGCGCAAGAAGGTGTCTGTTCTTTGGAATTCCCATTATGTCTGCGTAAAAGTCTAGCATCCCGGGGCCAGCAACATTGTGAACAAGAAACGATGATGTTCCTCGGATCATATCGCCAACAGAGCGCAGCGTGGCAGCACCACTTTCGGAGCGTGCGGTATGCATATCAAGTGTGTTGAACACAAGGACGAACTCTGTGTCTTGTACTTCGGCTGTTGACTCGATAACTCGATACTCGGAGAAGGTATGCAGCGCGTCTTCCTCGTAGTCATAGAGTTTCTTTGGTGGGAGGGAGGCAGACTTCCGACCAGGTCGAACGAGGAAAGTCACTTCATTTCCAGCAGAAAAATGGTAGCCATGAGTAAGGCCTGTCGCACCACAACCGACGACGAGGATTTTTGGTTTGGCCATGCCAAGTGAGATAGCTGAAGCTTGAAACCAATGGAAGAGTAGTTGATGAAGAAAGAATTTAACTTGTGGTGAGGTCTATATTGAACGTTGACATGACTTGTTATATAGACTTGATATGCCTGATAGAATTTGTCTGCTGAAGTTCGTCCGAGGAGATTTGTCCGGCTTCCGGTAATTAGTTTTAGCAGTGAATTGGCACTACACTCTTATCGTCTATGGCAAGATATGAACTATAAAGCGTGCAGTATTAATGTATAATGGATGGAATAGGCACCTCCTGTTACTATCTTCTTAACATCGTCATAACATTCAAACTCCAACGTCGGGTCGCAGAACATTGAAACACCGCCTACCGTCATGCCCATTCAAGCTATTGTCCAGACTTCCCTCGAGGCCGTTGAGTTCGTTGACACCCCAATTCCCATACCAAAGTTCGATCAAGTTGTGATCAAAGTAGTCGCTGCAGCATCCAACCCCAAAGACTGGAAAATGACAGCCTGGTAGCTGTTCCTACAAGGCTCATGCAGCACATTAGCGAGGCTGATATCTCCAGGCAAAACAACCCTCACAACTCAGGCGACGACGTTGCCGGCATTGTCCACTCTGTCGGCGGCTCAGTCCGCAACTTCAAACCCGGCGACCGCGTCTTCGCTTACCACCAACCTCACACTACAGATGGTGCATACGCCGAGTACGCTGTTGCGCCCGTGCAGGTAACTTGCCACTTCCCTACCAAAATGTCATTTGAAGAAGCATCTACGATACCCACGGCAGCCTTTACAGCCGCAGTGGGGCTATTCATCGACCTTAACATCCGTGCACCCTTCATCCCCATGCCTGACGAGGAAGCCGGCAAGAAGAGACCGCTCCTCATCTATGGTGTGACCACAGCAGTCGGGGCTTTTGTCGCCAAACTCGCGCGTCTCGCGGGAATGAGTCCCATCATTGGCATCGCTGGGCGGGCTAGAGAGTACGCGATTACACTCGTCGATCATGCTATCGACTACCGCCAAAGCGACGCTAAGATACTTGCCGCTGTGGAAGAAATATTGGAGCAAGAAGGACTCGGGAAAAAGGTTCCTACTGTATTCGACGCCATCTCGGAGCAGGGCTCCCTCGAACTTACCACAAAATTCATTGATCCGAATGGTGGCATAGTAGCGACTGTGTTGCCCCCGGAGATGTTTGCGCGCGACAAAGAGGTGTTTAGGTACCCAGAGGGTGTCAAGGCTATGTTCATCAAGACAACAAGGATTTTTAATACAGATAAGGAGTTTGCGTTTGTATGGAGTACCTATATGGAGCAATTGCTGGAGAGTGGGAGGCTGAAGGGCCACCCTTACGAGGTTGTGCCTGGCGGACTCAAAGGAGTGATTACGGGCCTACAGAATCTACGGGATGGGAAGGCTAGTGCTATAAAGTACGTGTATAGGATCAAGGAGACTGGTGCCGTGGATTTAGGTTTGTTTAAAGCGAAGAGTAATTAAAACTTGCTAGTTAGGTTTCTAGTACACTAGAGAGAAGGTTAGTAATCTCTATATATATTAGGATAAACAATAACGTGTTCTATCAGTAACTATCTCTAGATATTCTAGCATCTTATAAAAGTTTAGTATCTCTAGATATTCTATCTTAGTAAGATACTATATTATATAATCTTCACCCTACGTTAATTATTACCTTCTATCTATTAAGATCTCTAGTAGTTTCTCAACCATTCATCGTTATACCCAGAGAGAGGATCCTTCCTACTGTTACTTATAACATTAAGATATTAATAAAAAGAAAATTAATAAGAGACGCTATATATAAGTAGAGAGGTTCTAGATAGTTAGCTAGATAGCTAATTAGATTAATAAAGTAGAAGATAATAGGTATAATAATAGTATAATGTCTACGAAGAGAGTGCGTAGTAAACGGCGCTATAGGCGTTATAGCTAAATTAGACACAACTCTCGCACTTATTAAGTAGAATTAGCGGATTTAGAGAATAGCAACGCGTCTAATTAATAATACCTTATTCTACTTAATTATAAAAATTATAGTAGTGTTGCGTAATACTATTACGAAGGTGAGGTACAAGGATTTCGTGGGGCGCACACTGGGGTGGGGCGCACACTGGTGAAATACGTTAATGTATAATCTATCTAACTGACTATAAGTTATCTATAATAATTATAAAATAATTTTAATAAAGTTATATATTGGATTATATGTTATAGAAGTACTAGAGTTGTATTATAAATAGTATGTAGCCTTGAGTATAAGAAGTTACATTACCTACACTACGTAGGCTATTAGAAACGATATATACATTATTAATAGATGTTAAAGAGTTTAATTAAAGTTCTTAAACGATATATACCTTTATATGTTTGATCCTAATTCTCTATATGCAGAATGTTCACCTATTCGTTGCTTCTCTTTCAATTCCTCTGTCACATCAAGAGACGTCGATATCGTTCTATCTTATTTTTCTAAAGGATAACTACCCCGTGACGATTAGTGCAATGGCTCAGCCCTCCGGAATTGCTGCAGCCTTTATTGAACGGCAATCATTGCAGAATGTTGTGGCGATGTCCATAAGTTTACAGAGCCTCGTGGTAGGAGGAATTGCCATGGTACCAAGTGAAAATTCTAGCTCTGATGATGGACTAAATCTAACTACATTACTGCTAGGTCATAGGGTACCGTGTGATGCTGATAATATATAACCTATACTTTCACCCACTCAGCAAATTCCCCGGACCTTTCCTGTACAAGGCAAGTAATGTTTCATATATTTTGGATTTGATCAGAGGCATCACGTCCTATATGATCCGTGAACTGCATAAGAAATATGGAAAGGTGGTCCGCGTCAGACCAGACAAACTCTCTTTCACTGACCCTCAAGCCTGGAAAGATATCATGGGCTCTTTCAAGAGGGTCTCAGGGATCAAGTCAGATATGGAGAAATACCGGCTTTTCTATATGGGTGTCACTGACGTCACTACTCACATAAATGCAAGTCATAAGGAGCATGGTCCGCTCAGGAAATAGCTATCATATGGTTTCTCGGACGCAGCACTAAGTACCCAGGAGCCGATAATTCTCTCCTACTTCAACAAGTTCATACATCGCTTGACGGAAATCAGCACGAATTCAGAGGGCAAGCCTCAAAGTATAGGGCTCAACCAGTGACTCAACTTTCTTTTCTTTGACGTAGTTGGCGACTTAGCCTTTGGTGAGCCTTTTGGCTGCATCGACAACGGGAAATATGACCCATGGGTCGCACTCAATGTCCAATCAATCTTTAACGTCATGTGCTTTCTAGCAATCAAGTATCTAGGATTTGGTTTCATCATCCCATTGTTTGGAAAGAACTTATTGAGAGCAAGGGAAATCCATATGCAAAAGACAAGAGGAAAGTTGGAGAGACGATTGGCGCTAGGCAGTGAAAGACCTGACTTCGTGGAGAGATTGGGAAAGAGAATGGACGAATGGGTGAGTTTTTCGATATCTTCGCACGTTTCTATCCCGATGCTTGCACTCAATCGACAAAACCAACTGAAACTGAAATACCAGGGAGGAAACATGGATAGGTTGGTGAGCATGACGAGTGGTCTACTTACAGCCGGTACGGAAACGACATCAACGACACTCTGTGGAACGATATTCCTCGTTCTCACTCATCCGGAAGTGCATGAGAGACTGAAAGAGGAGGTAATTTCAACGTTTGAAAAAGCAGAGAATATTAACTTTTCCTTAGTCCATCGCCTCAAGTATATGATTGCAGTTATTAGTGAGGCAATGCGGATTGATCCGGCCGTTTCTTTCGGCCTACCCAGAGAGGTATCTGACGGAGGCTGTATGATTGCGGGACACTTTGTACCTCAGCGGGTGACTACCTCCAGACTGAGAAATTGATGCCATATCACTAATAAAACGTGTGCTTAGTCCGCTGTCGCAATCCATCACTATGCAACGTACCGATCACGCAAGAATTTCACAGATCCCGACGACTTCAAACCAGAGAGATGGATGAAAGAGACTGCTATTAAGGGTGACAACCTTGGCAGTTTTAAGCCATTTAACTATGGACCTCGGGATTGCATTGGACAAAAGTAAGTAATCGTCACCAAAGAGCTGCTGCCTCTGCACTTAAAGGAACGATAATTATTAACCGGTATTGAAATCTTGCCAATATGGAGATTAGAACGGTTCTTGTAGGGCTGATATTTGAGTTCGATCTGGAGCTAATGCCTGAGAGCTACGAGTGGATGCATCGTCAACGGGCATTGCTGGCGTGGGCAAAAGGGCCGCTGATGACACAAATCAGACCCATCCAGGCCCCGGTATCCAGCATGACACGAGATGTAAACTATGCATAAGTATGGTGCTTGGAAAAATGGATTGAAATTCTCCCATGGTTGCGGAAGACATGAGATGATTGCCCAAAGGCCTGGGCCTGGGTAGGTCTCTTTCCGAATGCATCCAGATACGATGTCTTACTTATAGCTGAGACCTGCGACTGAGTACTCATCAATCCCCACGACGACCAAGCACGCAGATATTTCTACAATGATTCAACCGTCAAATCATACTTAGAAAGATAGCCTTCAGCAGCATATTGCCCCAGATTAACTTACTTCTAAAAAGGAATCAATCAGTGTAGGAGCTACTTAATCGTGTTAATTCCACTTTTTCATGGGTTCTATCGCTTATCCTCATAGCAGAGTTTCGTCCGACATGTCGGGCTAAAGTACATGGATACGGTGCGAAAGGGCACGATCACTCGGAGAATAACTCCCAGGACCCACTCAATCGCAATACCAAGACCACAAGAGACAAACTGCGATTTATGCACTGCGGCGCGTCCTCATTGGTAATCATAGTGCATTGTTTCCTTCTCTGATAATTAAAGTTTTCCCCTCTCAAAAAAACTGATTTTCCTCATCTTGTGCAGAGAAAGGGGACAGCCATTGAACCGAGCCAGATCTTGTGTCGCCATGCCGAACCTCAAGGACCTCGGGGCCCTAAGGGGAAATTTCACATCAAGACTGCTTCTGATCTAACCTGGTGCTCAATCTTTCCGTGTTTAGCTTCGGTTTCGACGACACTGTTTTCTCGACTATTCAGGCTATGCCTCGTAAGTCTCCCAATATCATGCAAACAAGCAAGACAGTTTTTTATGACGCGGTTTAACTAATTATGCCACCCCGGATTTAGTAGCGTACGCAAAGTTTTTTGGGACATATAACGCGAAAACCAAACAATGGGGCTTCAGCGCCAGACACTTGTCATTCCTCAACTCGCTGGGGCATCCGGCCAACGTTGTCGGTACTGTTCTGGGCTACCTTGTTGACGAGAACTTTGGCCGCAAGCCATGCTTCATCAGTATGCAATTCATTGTCATAATAGGCGTTGCAGTAACATACTCTGCCACTACCTTTCGCCAAGCCCTTGCCGGCCGCATGATTGTGCAGTTGTACTCGGGCGTCGAGAATTGGTTAACTCCTATGCTCTTAGCTGAGCTATCCCCAGCGCCTATCCGCGGCGCCTCGGTCATCCTCTACGTCCTCAGCCACACGCTGGGGTCGCTAATCTGCTCCTTCATCACTCTGGGGACATCCAAACTCCACGATAATCGCGCATGGCAGATACCGGTTGGTGTCATGTGGGTCTTTCCCGGCCTCTGCTTGGTTTTGTCTTACTTTATCTCCGAGAGCCCTCGCTGGCTCGTCCGTCAAAATCGCAATCATGAAGCGACCAAGAGTCTCCTGAATATCCACGGCTCAGTAAAAGGATACGATGCCGATGCTGAAACCGCACAATTAGTAGCTTCGATTAAGCTCGATCGTATCACCACTAGATCGTAGTCTAACCTGCTTAAGGGAACTAATCGGGTAAGCAAATGTCACTGCAGCGCTGAGATATAACTGGATGTTAACAATTTCACAACCGACAGCGGAGACTCTATATTGCACTTGCAGTGTCTGTTTTCAGCCAGTTTACGGGTGGTGCCTTTGTTACACAATATGGAACAACTTTCGTCAGAAGCCTGGGGACGTTTGACCCGTTCTCCTGGACGGTCTTTTTTCAGAGTCGCCGTGATGATTGGTCCGATGGTGGCTTTTGCTACAATTGACACATACGGTCGCAGGCCAATATATCTTGCCGGTGCTTCTATGGCAGCCGCCTTGATGTTTGCCATTGTTGGATTAGGAATAGGCCACATAACCACGCCGGAAAAGAAGGGCATCATTGCAGCTACTGTTCTCTGGGGAGCGTGTTATTCTGGTGCCTTTGGGGCATTGTAAGTCATCTACTATTCTCTTGCTCTCCCCGGCCCATCCCAGCTTTACATGTCTTGATTCAAAGCCCAAAAAACTAACGATTGAAGGGGTGCGGTGATTGCTGCCGAAGTGCCTCATGTAAGGCTGCGCGACAAAGGCAGCACATTGTCCAGCACCATGCGTATTGTGTTTGACTTTATCATCGCCTTCAACTTGCCCTATTTTATGAATGCTCCGTATGCAAATCTTCAATCCAAAGTCGGCCTGGTCTTTGGCTGCACAGCATCAACCGCTGTGATTTGGGCTTATTTCTTTATGCCTGAGCTGTGTCAAAGATCCCTCGAGGAAACAGAAGCAATTTGGGCTGCCGGAGTACCAGCGCGAAGAATGAGAGGTAAGTCGAGCACTAAGCAATCATAAACGAGCCATCTTGTTTTTGTTCTTTGAACTGCTATTTATCAATGACATTGCTGACGTTTGTCCCAAACAGATTGGAAGGCTCCCGCTCTAGTATCATATGAATCTGACGTGGTGGATGAAATACGTGTATCACCACAAACCAAAGGTCAAGACAACAAAGAAGTGACTATATAGAGAATGGAATACATCTAAGATTTCTCTATCTAGGTGTTTGTAGAGTTGTGATAATCAAAACAAGTGATGTTTTTCCTTATTCAGCGATCTGAAGAAGAGCCTGATTGTCATTTTAGCTTCTCCATAACACAAACTTCCTTCCCTGTACCATAGTAGAAGAGCAGAATCCAGATGCCATGTCCCGCATCTCGACTCTATCGAAGACGCCTGGGAAAGGTCGTGCAACCTGCTGCACCAAGCACCGCCCTTGGAGAGATGAATAGGTCGTCTGCTACATCTCGCATGCTTGTTTACATCTCAACCTGCTCTAGTAGATACGCTTATATACAAGCACTCTCAACCTAAAATGTCCATCGTCTTTATATCGAAGCTCGCGGCGGTTATTATGGTGCATCCAACAAAGTTTTCACTGCTGATGGCCAGGTAGGCTAATTTCCAGGTTCTTTCAGAATGATGCCAACTATATTGTAGTGTTTCGTTTTCCGAGTAGTCCTTTTGCATGATGGATTTGCGAAATGCTGCCAAGGAACGAAACAAAGGGGACATATGCTATACGCAAAGTGCGGGTGTTTTCTATTCCGAATCAGAAAACTAGCCGGGTGTTTGCAATTAGGGTTGGGGTCTGGATTTGTTGGTAAAAATGTGCAGTATTGTAGTAAGCCAATCACATATTGTTGTTATAGACCTGCTGGGGTGTCGAGCAGCTTAGGGATGTAACTATTTATAGTAATCTCAACACATGCTAAGCTGTACCGTGATGAAGTAGACATGTCGTGAGATAGTATCGCCATGCTTTTTTCGCAACGTCGGCGTTTATTTGTCCAGTCAGGCGACGTGCAGAGAGCTTGCCGGTTGTGGCTACGCGGTCCAGCATTCTGACCCCAGCGACTGCAACTGCACGCATCTGGCCATGCGACTCCAACGCACAAAAGCATCTGCTCACGCCATCTGAGCTGACAAACAGCGCGTAGTCTGCACGTCGCGTTACTACAGTGGTGCGCTATTCACATACCCACCCAACGCATTCGTACCATAGGCCCAACAAACCGTGGCCGGCAAGGACCGGACATGACCTCATGGCTGCAGCGACAACTGTTTGCAAACCTTTAAAGGGAGCCGCACACCCAACAACCAACTCACCTCACCACAGCATATTCATCCAAAACCCAGGCATTCTCTAGCCAAAGCTTCGTCCCAATTGACATCTTGGCAATCATGGCTCAGGATCTGCGCTCCCAGGAAATCAAGAATCCCATTGATGTAGCTGAGGTGAGTGTGTGACATTGTCGTATGACATTGGCGCTAGTAGCTGATTCGGCGATACTGCTTAGTACCTCTTCCGACGCCTGCAGCAGGTTGGCGTCGAATCAATCCACGGCGTGCCTGGCGACTACAACCTTGTCGCTCTCGACTACATCCCAAAGCTCGGCTTGAAATGGGTCGGCAACTGCAATGAGCTGAATGCTGGCTACGCCGCCGATGGCTATGCCCGAGTAAAAGGCATTTCTGCTCTCGTGACGACATTCGGGGTCGGAGAGCTCTCAGCCGTCAACGCAATTGCTGGTGCCTACTCCGAGTATGTGCCAATTGTACACATTGTTGGCTATCCATCGACCATCTCGCAAAAGAATGGCGCTCTCCTCCACCACACGCTCGGAAACGGCGACTTTACCGTCTTCTCGCGCATGTCAAAGGAAATCTCATGCGCTGTTTCCATGCTCAACCACCAGCACGAGGCTGCCATGCTCATCGACGATGCTATCCGCGAATGCTATCTCAAATCACGACCAGTCTACATCTCGCTGCCTAGCGATATGGTGACGAAGAAGGTTGACGGTGACAGGCTCAACACACCTCTTGACTTGGAATACCCGCCCAACGACCAGGAGGCCGAAGACTACGTAGTCGATGTCGTCCTCAAGTCCCTCCATGCCGCAAAGAACCCCGTCATTCTGGTCGATGCATGTGCCATTCGCCACCGTGCCCTCAAGGAGACACACGAGCTGGTCAAGAAGTCCGGAATCCCAACTTTTGTCGCGCCAATGGGCAAGGGCGCAGTAGATGAGACGCTTCCAAACTACGGTGGTGTATATGCCGGAGACGGATCCAACGCCGGTGTCCGCGAACGCGTTGAATCATCCGACCTCGTCCTCAGCATTGGCGCCATCAAATCCGACTTCAACACTGCCGGCTTCACAATTCGCATGTCGCAGCTCACAACCATCGACCTGCACAGCTACGGCTGCAAAGTGCGCTACTCCGAATACCCCAACGTACGCATGAACGGCGTCTTGTCCAAGGTGGCCGCCAAACTGGGCAAACTCAACATCGAATCCGGCCCCAAACCCAACAACGACGTGCCCCATGCCGAAACCTTGTCCTCAGACGACAAAATCAAACACGCCTGGTTCTGGCCCAAACTCGGCCAATGGCTCAAGCCAAACGACATCCTCATCACCGAAACCGGAACCTCCAACTTTGGCATCTGGGAAACGCGCTTTCCCGCAGACGTAAAAGCCATTTCACAGGTCCTCTGGGGCTCCATCGGCTACGCCACGGGCTCGTGCCAGGGCGCCGTCCTCGCAGCCCGCGAATCAAACATCAAGCGCACCATCCTCTTCACCGGCGACGGCTCCTTCCAGCTTACCGCACAGGAAGTCTCGACCATGATCCGCAACAAGCTCGCCCCCATCATCTTCGTCATCTGCAACAAGGGGTATACGATTGAGCGCCTGATCCACGGCTGGGAAGACGCGTACAATGATGTCCAGGAGTGGAAGTACAAGGATATTCCCAAAGTGTTTGGTGCGGCCGAGGGAAGCGTCTTGACGTATCGCGTTGAGACGCGCGAGGAGGTGGAGAAGTTGTTTGCCGACGAGGAGTTTTCGAGTGGAGAGACGGATAAGATGAGGTTTGTCGAGTTGGTCATGCCGTGGGATGATGCGCCGGCTGCGCTTAAAGCCGTTGCTGCTGCGGCCGCAAAGACGAATGCTGCATAGATTTTTCCTTTTGCTCTCTGATAGAAATGCGGATAACCATGTAGACGATTTCTCTTTTCTCTTTTCTTTTTCCCTTAGTTAATATGTAAGTAGATTAATTAATTACATCCCATCACTCTTCACATCCACATTCCCTATATACTTCATCTTCCCATCCGTCTATTTACAACACCCCCGCAACCCCAGCAACAACCCCCAAAACCCCCATCCACCCCAACACCACCTTCCCCCCCTCATTACTCTCGGGCCCCGTATACCCCGTCTGACTCGGCCTGGCCCCCGCCCCAGACGCCGTCGGCATCGCAACCCCAGTCAAATTCTGCACCCGCAACCACCCGGACGCAAGCACACCACCCAACCGCGCCTCGCCCACAAAAGCCCTAACGTCAAACCCCACACGATTGCTCGCTAGCGCCGCATACCGCGCTGGCACTTGGAACCCGGTTGGCTGCTCGAAGAGAATGAAATTGTAGGCGTGCGGTATGTCGCCTACGGGAGGCGAGGGTTGGAGGTAAGGCACGGGGTTGGGGGAAGGAATGATGAGGGAGGAGGAGGATGAAAGGGAGATGTTGGGTGCGAGCCAGTGGATCAAGGGGACGCGAGTGTTGTTTCGGGGCACGTCGATGTCGATCATCAAGAGGAGGTAGAGGCTCGAATTTGAGACTGACGAGAGTTGGGGGGCCGAGAGGGAGGGTGCTTGGGCGGTTACTTTTTCTTTGTGTTAGTTTTCGGAAGATTTTTTTTTTAAATACTACTGGGTGGGGGACGTGGTTTACCGGGACGTGGGAGGAGTTCGCCCTGGGGAGAAACCGTGTCGTTGTTGTTGTAGGTTATGGTTAGGTTGGTTGGTCCGCCGGGGAGAGGAAAGGCCGGGGCTACGTCTGCGATTGTGGTGGAGAGCAGGAGTGCTACTGCACTCAAAAACGCCGTCTTCATGGTTATCTTTCTTCTTCTGATTCTGCGTAAAGAGAGAAAGAAGCTGCGCAAACAAGACGCATCGTCGAGAAAAGGACAGCCGCCATTTTATGTAACATCTAGAGTTACAGATGGTTCCCGCGGCTTGATTGGATCTGCCGGGCGTTCCTGATACATGACGTCGTTGAAGTGTGATGATCGCTTGTCACTTGCAGCGCGAACCAGTACCAAAGCAGGCCTTATGCCGCTCCGGAAGTAATTATCGCTCTCCCAGCCGCAATCTTCGTAGAGCAACATTGGTGTTGCGATATTGCTGCTGTTAGTTCGAATCGCCATGTGAACTATTCTCTCGACATCCAACGTGTCTGTCAATGACTGCATTTCGGTCTAGCTCTATTTCTAAGAGGCTTTTTTTCTCACCATGTTTTCTTTGCCAAGAGTACCCTTATTTTATCTGTTCCGCACTGTCAATAGCATCCCAACCTACGCCCTGGTAATCATGTGTTCTCGCCCAGGTCCAACACCGATCCATTTTACCTTGACACCCACAAAGTTCTGAATGTACTCGATATAACTCCTCGCCTGGCTTGGTAGGTCATACCAGTTGGTGACGCCCGTCGTCGGCTTCTGCCAGCCAGGTAGCGTCTCGTAGTGTACCTCGACTTCGGCAAGCATCTCGGGGTTGGCCGGGAAGCCATCGAGTGTCTGACCCTTGTACGAGTATGATGTTGCTACCTTGATTTCGGCAAAGTCATCGAGGACATCGAGTTTGGTCAGGTTGATGGCGGTGTAGTCGTTGCAGGCGTGCGAGTGCTTGACTACAACAAGATCGAGCCAACCGCAGCGGCGTTTGCGGCCAGTTGTGACACCGACTTCGTGGCCGACTTGCTGGAGCTTCTCCCCAACCTCGTTGAGCTGTTCGGTGGGGAAGGGGCCACTTCTCATGTCAGACGCTGCTCAATCTTTTGCCAGAATATTCAACTTACGATCCGACACGGGTGGTGTAGGCCTTGACCACGCCGATGACTTCGGTCAGTGACCGCCATCCGAGATTGAGACCTGTGATGACACCTCCAAGGCCAGTATTTGACGATGTGACAAAGGGGTATGTGCCGTAGTCAATGTCCAGCATCAGCGCGTTGGCACCTTCAACGAGAATCTTCGCATTCTTGGCCTTTGCCGAAGCCAACAGAGGGATCTGGTCGACGACATATGGAGCAAGTTTTTCGCGAAGGCCCTTTGATATAGCGTCAGCCATTTGTCATGTATGCCAGCGACGCGACTACTCACCTTGTACCTGGCAATTTCCTCCTCGACATTGTACTTGAGCAGGTCACCAAAGCGTCTCTGGAAGCCATTGGCCAGCCTCCGGAGCTTTTCCTCGAAAATAGCCTCATCGAACAAATCGCACATGCGAAGACCGCTCCTGGTCATCTTTGTGCTGTAGGTTGGGCCGATGCCTTTCTTTGTTGTACCTATGTCACGCCATCAGCACTGTGTAAAGGCACAAACATGGTCGCCGGATGCTCACCAATCATGCCGCCACCCAGCTCCACCTCCTCGAGGCCGTCGACCATCTGGTGCACGTCAAACACGACATGGGCGCGGTCCGAGATGAAGATGCGGCCATCGGTGTTCAGGCCGTGCTTCTCGAGCGCCTCGAGCTCCTTGAAGAAACTGGGGACGTGGACAACGCAGCCACTGCCAATGACGTTGATACAGCCGGGGTTGACGAGGCCGCTGGGCAGAATATGAAAGTCGTAGGTGATGCCGTTGGCGACGATGGTGTGGCCGGCGTTGTTACCGCCCTGGGCGCGGCAGCAGATTTGCGACTCGTGGGCGAGGATGTCGGCGAGCTTGCCCTTGCCTTCGTCGCCCCATTGGGCGCCGAGGACGACGGTGACGGTCATCGTGAGAAACGGAGAACAAAAAACGGGCGAGGAGGCGACGGGGCGGCTGGTGGGTTTTCAATCTGCCCATGGAGAAGCCGACTTGGCCGGGTTGCGGGTTAGTTAGTCACATAGTTTGGCCAACAAAAATATTTGCTGCGTGCCGTAGATTCATTGCGAGCAAGCTGCCCGGGCATTTGCTGACCCTGGGATTGCTACGGGCGCGCCCAGTGTGGCCCGGCGGCACTGCTTGCTGCACTCTTCCAATCGACGCGCTGCCATATGTTAATACCCGCACACTCAGTGGCATTCTTGGGCCTCTTCACTTTTCCTCTTCACTGCCCCGCCATGCCCCGCCATGCACGGCGAGATGCCACCATTTTCCGCACGAGCCAATGACGCACTGACAACTCCCACGTGACTTATCGAGTTTCCATGTACGTATGTAAGTTTGCAGTAGATGGAGCATGACCAGAGAACATGACTTCAACAAGATGCCACAATTCAGACACTTTTCATTAATAATTACCACACTCATCATGTCACGGAATCTACACATGAATGCGAGGGAAAAGGTTGAAAATTCCCCAGTCTGACGCCTATTCATGCTATTACGCTAACATTCGACTAAAGCGAAGAAAAAAAATAGACAGCGCGTTGAAGTCATTTTTCCATAGTCAGTACATCCAAGCACACGCTTAATGGATGTATCGGAATTCCGGATGCCTATATCCCAGGTCCTTGATCTCTGCATCCGTCTTGCCCTGCAGACGGTGATCCCTCTTGCCCATGTCACGCTGCCTGTTCTCCCACTTGCAGTAGACGATGCCGAAGACAGCAAGCAGGCACACACAGATTTGACCAGCGAGGTTGATAGTGTGGCCAGTTGGGTAGCGGGGCGCATCTGAGCGAGTATATGTCCTGCAGTTTTTGCGTTAGTTCAAGTCAATCAAGCACGCAGCGAGGTGATTTAACATACCAAGTTGCCACGATACCACCAGCGGTACCAAGAGTAACAACGTAAGCGGTAGACACGGATCTGACGGCAGGTCCAGCGGCGTTGTTTGCTGCCCATGCAAGGAATCCAGGACCTCCGGGGAAAGCGCCAATGGTGATGAGGAAGATGCCGCCATATCGAGTCGAGGGGTCAGTTGCCCAGCGCATGATGCAGAAGCCAGCAATAGCAGGAAGCGTGAAAACGGCCAGGTAGATTCCACGACGGTTCGTCTTGTCTGATATAAAGGCGATACCAATGGCGATTACGCATGCACACACGTACGGAGGTACAGAGTACAGCTGTGCCTTTGTCGCAGTCCAGCCAAGATCGGCAAGAATAGTAGGCTATTGCAATGTCAGTAAGCCATTCACAATTAAGAAGATACGAACTTACCATGAACAGAGAGATACCCTGGACGGTGATGTTGATGAAAAAGAAGCCCAAGGCACAGAAGTAGTTGGTGATGTTCATCACAGCCCTCTTGATGTGGTGTGGCTGCGTCTTCTCGTTCTCGTCGCCTCCACCCCGCTGGATAAGTCGCCTCGAAGCAATCATTCGTTCGCGCTCGTTCAAGAACCAGCACTCTTCGGGGCTACGGGGCATCACGAAGGGAGCGGCAAGACCAACGAGTACGGTGAAAAGTCCCTCGAAGAAGAAAATGTTTCGCCAGGTGTGGATGATCATACCTGATGCGCCCCATGGAGGAATACGGGCAAGACTTATCACACGTCAGTTCCCGTTTGAAGTTTCATCGTAAAATGAATACATACCCAGTAGCAAGGAGACCACCAAAGGCTCCAGCCATGGAGGCTGCTGACACGTAGATGCCGACGCGGAAGAGAAGTTCATTGCGCTTGTAGAAGCAAGTAATGAAGAATGCAAGACCACTGTGATGACTCAGCAAGAAAACTTTGAGAATGCGCATCGGGTAGTACTTACGGCATGACACCACCTTCGAATACACCCAGGAATCCTCTCGCCACGAGCAAGCCTGCAAAGCTGTTGACAAAGGCAGTGCAGAGCGAGACGAATCCGAATCCGCACACGAGGAGAGGCAGGTACCACTTGGGGCCGAGTTTCTTGAGAAGAAGGTTGCTGGGTACTTCGACAAACATGTAGACAATGTAGAAGATGGATGTGACCCAGTTGAACCGCACACCCGTGTTGAGGTTCAGGTCCTTGCCCAAACCCTGGATACGCGCATTTCCAATGTTGATTCTGGTTGAAAAATTAGTCACCGACTCGTCACAGCAGAGTGCAAACTCCATACCTGTCGAGGAAACACAGTAAGTACAGAAACGTCGTGAGCGGCACAATGACGCGATCTAGTTTGTGTCGGACCTTGGCTTCTTCCTCAGGGGTCCAGGAAAATTCGCCTTCGGTGGACCTGTCGCTTCCATTGGCCTCGTCGTCTGAATGAACTTCATTAGTATCTCCTCATCGCTTCAGGAAAGAGCAGCCATACAAAGAATGTCTTGCCCCTTTTCAATCTCCGCAGGTGAGCGTTCATCCATAGCACTGATTGGTTGCACCATCTTGTGGGAGGAGGCAAATATCGCAGCCAGTGGTCCAGTCAGAAGAACAAAAAAAATTCTCAGTCGACTTGCTGTCGCCCCACACTATCCGGGAGTCTGGGGAAAAGAATCTGGGGAAGAGCAATGCCCATATAAGGTGGTACGACGGATCCTGTGGCCGACGGGCGTCTTGGTCCAAGAGGCGCTATGAGGCGTCGCACGGGAACAGGAAAAGGGTGCCGGCAGTTGCTTTGGTTTCTGCTCGCAGAAGGAGGGCAGGCAGAACATACTTAGCTTCAATCCTCTTGTCCCCTTTAAGCTGGCGGCAACGGGGCCCGGATGCGCCTCCAGCGGGGGAGGATTCAACCGCGTCGATACAACAACCCTATACCGGCCCGCATTGTTGCAAACCAACCTCTCTTTGGCTGACAACTTGCGGGGCGACTCTTGGCCGACAGGGGTTGACTCGTGCAATTTGAGCCGATGGCGGGGAGGAATGGCGCTGTGCTTGGCAGAGCGGGACGACATTTTGTCGTCAATACCTGGTGCTAGTTGGTGGCGAACCCGGCAGTTGAGGTACCCAAGCCTTTGACTAACAGCTGCCATTGTCGCACGTGTTGCTGGCTGTAAGACCATGGTGTATCCTTGTGACCAAGTCGACTTTCTCGGACGTGGGCGTGGGTTGAAGAAATGCGCCGTTGCTAAGCAAGTCCATGTGTGCTTGCTAAGTTTTGCATTTACCCACAGGCTCTTTAAACCTTGTCCTAAGCGAGCCCTTCATTTCCAAGCCCACTGACAATATCAGTAGGTACGTATCTATGTACGCATTTGTTCAGCGTGCATGTCCCTGATTATGCAAGTTCATATATGTAGTTAGTAACTATGTATGTTGTTTGAAGAGACCCATGAGCATACGAACGTTTTGACATCGAGTCGGCCCTACTTTTGTGCTTATCTTGCCGCACGAATGCATGTAAGCCTCCTGCCTACCCAAACATTCCCCAGATTGCCATCTGATGTCAGTGCAGTCAAACTCTCGGATACAGCCGACTTTACTAGCTCCATGGGGCCGAGTGCCGGATCGTCGACTGCTTCTCCTAGAGCCTCATCCTCTCGAATGCGTCCAGGTAAAGTGAACGCGCCCGAATTCTTTAGACACCTGGAACAGCAGTTGCCAAGCCGTCACTGCCTCCTTGGGAAAGTCGTATGCTGATCGCATGCATCATACCACTCTAGCTATCGCAAAGTACGCCCGTAATCACCAAAGCAAAAACCCCCGACACTCAACCTTCTTGGCAAAGAAAATACTCCGACACTCTGAAGTTTAAACCCAAGAATCCCCTAGTAGCACGAAGATTGCAAAATCATACCGTGTACACACGTATACGGGCCTCCGGAGACTCCGCAACAAAAAGCCATAAGTTCTACGCTACGCCTCGTAAAGCCGTCTACAAAGGGGCGTCCAAGAAGCTCACAACACATCTAGCGCGAAACGCCCAAAGCCATGATACTTGTTACAATTACGCAATGACCGTCATGGGACTCCACACAAACGCACCTGCTAAATTGGCGGCCTCTGCTGGCTTGGATGGCTGACTTGCGGCTTTGGTTTCGGCACCTCCTCGACCCCAGACTACGCTTTGATGATTATTGGTGCCTTTGCAATACCCTCGGTTGCGGCTGTTCCGTCACGTGACCCTCACTACCTGGCTTCGATTGCGACACCCACATACTCTGCTCGCCCCTTACCCTGTTTCTTCATGTGGTACGTTTTCCGACGACCAAGAAGAGTTCCTACAACCGCTGCATCAGTCCTTGCTATCAGTATCCACTCACAAAGTGCGCGCGCCTCCTTCTTTCGTAACCACCCATACAGCGCCTGTACCTCCTCCTTTCGTCCATCACCATCCGGGTTACCGACGGGAAACATCTACATTTGTGGTCTTGCCGCCATCCGCTGCTTCTTACTCTTGGCCATCTCCACAGATTTTTCGGAGCATTGCCTTGGCACTCTGCATCAAGCTTCTTCCTTGCACTTGGACATCTGCACTCGTATCCGGTTCTCAGATTGGTCACAATGGCCGTTTAGCTACTATTGGAAAGCTATTAGGAATGATTCGTCGGATCTGCAAAACAATGCGGGCAAGAATCGAGTCCCGACAAGTTCTCGCAGTGACAGAGCAGTGTCTGAGTGAGCTTGCACAAGTACTACTCACAACACGCACGCAAGATGAACAACTCCAACCTCATGAGCCTAACAAACATGATGGTTTTAGCTGTGAATGCACACTGAAACTGGTTGAAGGCTTATAAAAAAATTCCCTATATGACCGATGGACTATACCATACAACTAACAGCCATCCATCACAATAAGCGAACAGACAAAGCTGCCCCTCACAATGTCGGTAACGCACATCATTTACTACAATTGCCTTCACCTTAGACTTATCGCAACTCACGAGCATGACGGAGACGAATGCCCCACTAACATGCCAGATACCACTACGACACCAGAAAACTGCAACCGCTGCATGAGCCCGAAAAACGGCAGCGACAGCGAAGGCGCAAGCCCTGATATGTACTTTGGAAGTGGTTTTTCGAGTATATCACCAAGCTCTGGCGACGCTACTGATTCTGACTACGATGGTGACGACGAGGATGATGACGGAAGTGACGACGAAGGTACAGATGAAGGTGCACACCAAAGTGACGAAGAAATGCTGTCTGACAACAGCAATGCTGTGCCAGCGCGTAGACTGACAAACGTAAATCCAACAGAGGAGTGCACAAGCTCCTGGTCGGACATGTCAGAACTCTAGACAAGGTATGGATAAATGTTTAACTCGACGGAAAGTCCAAGACGGGGGCTGTGCAAGAGCAGCGTGCCAATACTTTGCATACGAAGTCGAGAGCGCTATGATCCATGATCGTCTAGAACAATGATAAGTCTCTCTCTTTGGTCTAGAATGACTGACACAACTACTGGCGACTTGGCGCAGCTATTCACGGTCCGAAGCAACCCAGCAAGCGTCGCCAAGCTCAGGAATGCACCTGTTGCGGTCAACCTTTACGATACTGTTACCCCCCGCCTTACGGTAAGCTTAGCAAATTGTTTATAAGGGTAGAGAATCGCGATTTGAATCACTAAGACCCGTTTTGTGCATACTGTTACGTTATGTCACAACCATTCATGAATTGCATGTGAGCTTATTCCGGGCTGTGCAGTGGTACTGATTGATAATATGCCAATGTCCTCCATCTTCACTGATGTATATATAGAAGACTAGAATTCACGTGGATGCGAGGAGAGGCAGATACCAATGTGATTGCTGTGCGTCTTCAGGAGTACTCTGAGCCTACTCTGTCCCTTATTGCATTCCGTGATATCTACAAAGCACAAACTACTATACCTTTTCGTCAAGCCCACAAAGGTTGAATAGATCCTAAAAAGATTTCAAGACAACGGTAAAGTATTCATAAAGCTTGAGGTCGATACGAAGCCATAATGACGACTGATATTGAATGGTCCAACATGCGATGAGTCGAATCCGACGTGAAATGAAGAGCAATGATTCAAACTCGGTACACCCATGATAACATTTCCAACACATATCAATTCAAAAAAAATACGCTCTTTTTAAAATCACCCATCACCTGCCAGTCCCATCAAAAACGAGTCCGATGCGCGGCCGCTTAGTGGCGGCAGCTACTACGTTATCGATAACATTGGTTCCGACGGATGTTCCGACAACCTTCACCTCGGATGCCCACCTTCAACTCCCAGCAAGGCAAAAGAGCTCCCGCTGTCTCCAAACATACCACGTCGAACTCGAAAATATGCAGGTAGCTGAGGGTGCTCCAGCACACGGCGCGGTAGCGCATCTCCTACCGCAAACGTACAAGAGGCTTGTGTCGGAATGGCTCGAGGAGGACACGCCGAGCTTCGATTATGGCGGGTTCGTGGTTGGGGAGGAGGTGTCGGAGGCAAAGCTACTGGGCAAGAGCGAGGTAAGTGATTCCATTCTCTAGAGAACCATCTTGCTGAAAGAGAGTAGGGCATAGTAGCCGGCGTGCCATTTTTCGATGAAGTGTTCCGTCAACTAGGCTGCACGTGAGTCTTCTACTATCCACAATACTCGGTACTGGGGATTGACATGTTGTCAGGGTGGAATGGCATGTCGAAGAAGGGACATCTTTCCAGCCCATTACTCACTGCGCCACGGTCCGCGGCCCCGTCCGCCACCTTCTCCTCGGCGAGCGCGTAGCTCTCAACACGCTTGCCCGCTGCTCCGGTATCGCTACCAAGAGTCATCGCCTACTAACTCTTTTACGTGGCGCGGGATATCCCAACATCCTCGCTGGTACCCGCAAAACTACCCCTGGATTCCGTCTCGTGGAGAAGTACGGAATGCTGGTTGGTGGTGTGGACGCGCACCGCGTTGATCTGAGCGCCATGACGATGCTAAAGGACAACCACATCGTCGCTGCGGGAAGCATTACCAACGCTGTGAAAGCTGCCAAGGCTGCAGGTGGTTTCGCAATCAAGGTCGAAGTCGAATGTCAGTCTTTTGAAGAAGCAGATGAGGCAATTGCCGCCGGCGCTGATATCGTCATGTTGGACAACTTTACTCCCGAGGGCGTCCAGGTAGCTGCTAAGGACTTGAAAGATAAGTGGGGGCGCGGCGTCGGTGATAGGAAGCAGTTCCTTGTCGAGGTTAGCGGAGGCTTGACAGAGCATAATGTCGAGAAGTATGTTTGTGGAGACATTGATATTGTGAGCACGAGCAGTATACATCAGGGAGTGCCGCATGTGGACTTTTCGCTCAAGATTGTGCCGAAGAGCAAGAAGAGTGGTTGAGAGACTGCAGCAGTATGGACTGGGCATTTAGTTAGTGCTTCTTGGGTGACTGGGAAATAACTAGCTGATGCGCAAATAGGATTAGTCGGTATAGCACCGGTACATATCAATCCAATCAAAAATCTCGACAATTTCAATCAGAGTAACGTTGTTCAAAGCGCATACCGTTGCTGCCATTTCATCTGCTTACTGTCACTAATTACAAGCTCGTGATACTAAGGTGTGTCGAGAACAGAAATCACTTTGCCACATTCACTGCTACAAAACATGAATAAGACAATATAAAGACACATAGCTATTGTGACCTGTTAACGGGAACCAGTAAAACTCCTACATCATCTCATCACAATGTTCTTTTGTCTCCAAAACCAACCAGTACAAATGTTTATTCATTTCTCCTACTCACTTAAACAGTAATACTGGAGCCAAAAGAGAACTCAGAAACAGCATAGAAACATCTCAATAACCCAAACACCCAGAACACGCCATGTCTTCTTCAAAACTCTTTACAGCGGCCCTAGGCGTCCTCTCTCCCCATTCTAACCACCGCACACGCCACGCCCACCGCCAATACCACCAACACCACTACATACACCCTCACCGACGACCTCAGCTCCAAAAACTTCTTCCCCTCCTTCTCTCTCTTCTCCTCCCCGGACCCCACCAACGGCTTCGTCCAATACCAGAACCTCTCCTCGGCCGCCTCCGCCTCCCTCCTCGGCCACCTCTCCCCAACCAACTCCATCTACCTCGGCGTAGACCACACCACCAAAGACGCCTCAGGCCGCGCCTCGTTGCGCCTCGAAAGCAACAAAAGCTGGAATCGCGGACTACTAGTTGCCGACATCCGACACATGCCTGCGTCACAATGCGGAGTCTGGCCCGCGTTCTGGATGCTATCTGCGTCCAAGACGTGGCCGGAAGGCGGGGAAATTGATATCCTCGAGGGAGTAAATGAAGCACGGGGGAATACGGTGACATTGCATACGTCGACGGGATGCGTGGTTGATGATCGCACTGGCGCGGGCGAGTTCTCGGGCACAATGGTGACGCGGAATTGCGATGTCGATGCGCCTGGTCAGGGCAAGAATGCCGGATGCTCCATTCGTGCGCCGAATAGCGGGGAGGTACAGATGGGGATTGTGCGGGAGGATATGGGGGAGGCGCGGGCTCCGTCGTATGGAACGGGGTTTAACGACGCGAAGGGCGGCGTGTATGCAATGGAGTGGACGGAATCGAGTATCTCGGTTTGGTTTTTTCCTCGTGATTCACCTGGGTATACGGAGCACTTCTCGCAGTCGAACGACACGCCTGTTGCGTCGCCGGATCCGTCGACCTGGGGCCCCCCCATGGCCCGGTTTAGCGGCTCCGGATGCGATTTCAGCGAGCGCTTTGTCGATATGAAGATTGTTTTTAACACGGCGTTTTGCGGTGAGTGGGCCGGGAAAGTGTGGGATGAGGAGTGTGCGGCGAAGACGGGGGTCGAGACTTGTGAGGAGTATATCAGGGAGAATCCAGATGCCTTTCGCGAGGCGTACTGGGAGGTTGAGGGGTTACGCTGGTTTGAGAAATCGTAGTTGTGGACATATTTTGGTTTTTTCTTTCGTTCTCTCGTCATCTTCTTGTTTTTTTGAAAACTATTGTAATCTCCTGTGAATAGAAAACGTTTGCCTATTGTATCAGTGGAGTAATTGACGCGTGTATGTTTTCAAATTCTGCGTTCGTTTCCGGTGTTTATCTACCATATGTAGAGTCAACACTAAGGTAATAATTCCTTACCGCTAGAAACTAGTTCTAATCAAGTTAAACTGACACTAGTCTTATAGTCAGTCTATTGACTAGAGGTAAATCATTGTTTACAGCTATTAATATTAACGCGTGAGATGCTTCTAATTATTACAACTCTACTCCCAGAATAAGGAGGTACATTAATTGTCCGCAGTGCGCTGCGTCTGCGTAGTTGCTCGTACTTCCTCTCGTCCTAAACCTCCCGTATCGCTCATAGTAAACCACATCCATATAGAAATCAAAATATAGTATCCTAGAAGAATGACTAATTGCGTGCTCATGAATGAGGTCCGCCATCGATTGTTCTTGCTGGCATACCACAATACAAGGCCAAAAAGGTACTCCACAATAGCCACATCCAAGAGCACTAACGGTGACCATGCAATCGCCAGATCCTTGCGCGTCGCAGAATCTCGTCCCTCAAATTTGAACAGAAGCATGGTAGCTATCATGACCGATATTACGGAGGTCAGCGCGGAGCTGCAGAGCAGTTCCTCGGCGGCTCGAATGAAGGCTGTTTGTGTAGGGTGGAATTCATCGAAGGTGAGCACGGCCAACGAGAGGCCGGCGAGCAAGGCAGATACGACGTTGAGCGTCAAGTAAAATCTTTGCAATCGCTCAAAAACTAGAAAAGCTCGAGTGTCCAGAATTTTGTTTACTCGGTCTGGTCAACGTCGGCCCTCTGGCACGGGAAGGGTATGACTTACTTTTAAGCGTTCCAAAGAAGGCAAGCATGGTGGCAGCGGTTTGCTGCGCTGAATCTAGAGCTGGATCTTATTAACAGTATGGATGGCGTTATCTTGGATGCTGTCGTAGGAATGACGATTCGAACTGGAAAACCAGATTCCCGCTTCAACCCCTACTTTGAATTGTGCAGTTGTTTTGGACTCGCACGTCATGCATCAAAAGACGTGCGCACAATTGAAGAGACCCCAGCGCGATGCAATTGATGATTTGTCAAAACACACATCCACTATCTCAGCTAATACTATCAATCGTCATTCTGGAATGGCCTTCAATCACACGAGTGCAAACTCCATTAGATTTTCTTTGCCCCCATGGCCTTTTTCAAATGCCTCCCCCTCCATGTAGCCGTGGAGGTAACTTGGTGAAGGACAAAAGTAAGCAGATTGTGATGCGCAGAAAAAGGGAAGATGTGGCTTACCATTCACCAACAAGCTCGTACGTCTTGGTATCCATCTTTGTATTTGTAGCACGAATACACAAAAGGACTTGTCCGCCAGGAAAAGCGCATATCAGATCACCGTCTTGAACAGGTAAGTCGACTATACCTAACGAGTTGTTGTCTGTAACAACCAATGCTCGTCCGCAAAGAGCAGTGAAGAGCCCATCGTCATAAGACTTAGCGGGACTATCGATACCCACAATAGATTTGCTTGCTTGTGCGGACCATGCTTCCCAGAGTGTGTCAGCCTCATGCTCACTTAGGATATTAGCTGGACCCCGGGGTCCATTGAAGCGAATCCTCGAAGCGACGATTGTTCTCCGAAACATGTTCAGCCTATTGGCTTGATCTAAGCCGATATTGTCCCAGTTACGTAACTTCTCTTGCAACAAATGCAATGTGTTGTACACGGATGTGGCCTTGTAAAATTTCTTGTCTGGAAACCTTTCTAGAACTTGTACGCGAGCAATAGGCACACCGAAAAGTGTTAAGACACCTTTCCTGACCAGAGCTTCCGCTCTTTCTGATGAACCACAGGCTTTATGTCCATTGGGCCAAAGTAAAATCCTCTTTCCTCGCCGTATTGTCCAATCGGGACACCAGCTCGGCAACATAAGCCGAGACCGAACATTCCGGTTGTGATGTGACAGAATCTCCAAGGTCCCTGATTGTTCAATGGTGGTCTTCACAACGGCTTGGTAAAGATCTTGGACAGACTGTGCGTAATTTGGAGCCAATTCGGGTATCTGGCCCATGAGTTTGTACAGGCTGAAAATCTTATCCCGTGGATCTAACGACTGTGATGCTCTGAACTTGTAGAGTATATCTATAGCCCGCTTGCCTGGCTTCAAGCCTTTTTGGTATTCTTCTCGCGTGAACCAAAGGTGATGAATCGACGTGGTCGCGACATTTCGGATTAGGTACGCTTGTTCTGGTGGAACTATGCCCTTGTATCGATAATCTCTAAGAAGACTGACTGCTTTGGAAAACTCCTCGCCTTGTAAAATGCACGCGCCACATAGGAACTGGATTTTCGTTGCAACAACATATTCCTGAATAATCCATGCGCGACCCCACCATTGTCGTTGCGTCAGTTTCAAGAGGGCTTTCCAAGATGATGCCAGGCTATGATCGCCCACCATTCTCGCCACTGCATCGAGATCACCTGGAGGGAGTTCCGAGATCGTTTGCAAGAGATTCAGCGCTCGGTCGCTGTCATCTGATTCATCGCCCAGAAATATCAGAGCCCTCTGACAAAAGGTAAACACCGCCCACATACGCGGGACTTGAAGGCTTTTATCCTCCGTACTCGTTTGATCAATACAAAGCGCGTCAACCCACAAGATTCTAGCCGATTTCTTGTGACGGAGGCGCCGTAATGCGCATTGGAGGTTTCGAGTAACAAGTACAGGTCGTCCATCAAGGATAACGGTGTCTGTAGCCGGGGGTGCGCCCCAAACGTAAGATAGGGCTTCATAAGCCCCCAAACTATCTCCTATCGTTGAAACCGATAGAATACATTGAATCGTAGAATCTCGGTCGCCTGGTAAGAGTAGAAGGAGGCGGATTCCCCAGTTTAGGTGCTCATCGACATCAGAGCCCGATGATGCCGCATCTTGGAGTGGGTGATATAGCTGGGTAGACGACTCTGGTGCATCTGTGAACCCCGCCATGAGTACTTCTACTATGAGGAAAACTTGATTGGGCTGCCTAGATACAAGAAGCGCCACGTCAAGCGACGTGTTGCGACTAGACACAAAGAATTGCCCAGCCTCCTAAACTGCCAAATCTTAGTATCCCATAAAACTACTTATTCAGAACAGTGTGACCACATTACCAATCATTTAACAGCCTTACAGTGGCGTGATGGAGTGCCGAAAGAAAGGGATGTCGATAAGGACATGAGCGTGATTGCAGTGTGCAGAACAGCGGCATGCGAGTCATGGGCAGAGCCTCAATCCATCTTCAAGCAGCAATTGCAACGTACCAAGGTAAGTAGTAAAACAAATGTTTCACGGGCTTGAAGATGGATTTACTCGGTAATGTAGAGGGGCTTGGAAGTAGATCGGCGCATCGCTAAATAACCGTTTCTGCACGTTTTACCATGCAAAGCCATCGCAATTGGCCGGATTCTTTATGCGCATGCTGCAATGAATTTCGTTTTCAGGCCACCTGCATATGTGGCGTTTATTGCAGCTCTAGCTGCATTGTACGATCTGTCTTCAGCGGGGGGAGGTTTCGTGCATGAAGAAATGCTATTTAATCAGCTCGCTACAGAAGCTGCCAAAGGAAAAGCGTGCGACGCAGGTGCGCCTTACATCTGCAACCCCCTTCAGCACCACTAGCCGAGCTGTGACTACCTGTCCTTACAACCTCGCTTGTGAGATCTGCTCCGCAATCTCTCTTTAAAAACATACTCTTACATTTCCACGGTACCATCACCTATCCACCCAAGGTTAATAACCTTCGAATTGTAGCGGCCTAAAATACCATTGGTTTCTGAAGAGAATTCCCAAATACACGTACATCCTGCTTACTACTAGGAATCTAGCCATGCCATCCTCTAGACCAGTCAAGCGTCTCCCATAGGCGATCTATAATAGTGAACCTAGAACCACGAAGAACGCGTCTTCGAAAAAGTCAGCCACAGGACTTGCTCTGCTCACAACATACCGGCGTGACTGCGCCACCTCGGCTTAAGAAGGCCTATCGTTACAACCTCATCTTTCTACGTATCAGGTGCCTTGATAGAACTGCTAACTGGCATTAGGGTTGTTCACGGTTCCTTCTTGTAGATGTGTGACTTTGGGTCACAGAAGCATGTGAATAGGAACATGCTTTGTAAAGGGCACCTAGGAGTAGAGGCTAAGTTCCGATACGTCGAAGCGTATGTGGCTAGGGTTGTCGATCGTATCAAGCCGCATGAGGAGGTGGGTATGTCCAACTATCGTAACGTTCTAGGACGTTCGAGTCTTATCAAGATCCATCATGTTCCCATAGATGAAGCCATTGCGGGCGTTCCATCGCCTTTCCCTTAGTATCTATAATCTCATCGCGTCTTGTGAACTATACGCCGTATAGGTGGTATAATAATAATCTTATTAAATATAATGTTTTTTTTTCTATCGTAGCTAAATGCAGTAATTTTGGGTTAAAATTCTATGTAGTTAGTGGTTAAACAAAGAGAAATACCAAGACAATTTATTGAGCGCTAAAACTTAAAATTCCCTTCCTACAAATGGAAGGCTTGAAGAGAATTTAATTCAAAACAAGAAATAGTCTTGACAATATTTTCTCTTGGTCGCGGAGTCAATTTCTGTTTTTCAAGAGAGGGAGGGATTTGCACTCTTGATCTCATGAATTCCTCGGCATTGTGGTGAAGAGAATTTTGGCACTCAGAAGAAAACCCCACTGAGCCACCCTTCTATAGGTAGTATAGGAAGAAAATTTCTTAAGATGTCGCGTAATGTGACTAAAGCCTAAATAACTGCTGGTCTTCTTCCTCTGTCTACTCGCGTTGCTAGCACTTTTTCTCCGTCTTAGAATTTGTGTCGACATCTCCTTCCTTACATTAGTTAGGTGTGTAACCTAAATCGAACGCTTATAGCATTGCCATTAACTTACCTATGTTATAACTTGCGAATTGGAGTACTATAATATCGATCTAATAGGGCGTAAGCGAAGGCGCTAAATCTGCGTGATTAATCTCTCGTTGCACTTCATGCGAACGTTGTAGCTCTTGCACGACTGAAACAGGAGAAAGCTAACATACAACATGGTGAAACTAAGCCTATATTGGTACAACATGTCCTTATAGTTACGTACTAAGAGCCACAATTCCAGATATCAGTGCCAGCAGCCTCGAAACCTATCTATTCACACTATAATTCCAGTCCTGTCTCGAACGATCCTTCAACAGCCACCTCACTATCCAACTCTGATTCTGGTCCGCTCCGTCATCATTGAAATTTTCAAGCCAGGCCCGGAATACCATGGACATTAGCATCTTTTTGAAGACCTTACCTATGAACATCTCGGCAGCCGCATATGAATGTAAAGCGACAAACGCAATGTCCAGCTTGGACAATCCTAGGTGCTTTTGTGTCGAAACAGCGTATACTGTGATGAGCGCTAGTATCACTGCTTCCCAGGATAACCAGATCCATAATACTATCATTACCAGTGGAGTATTTCCGAGTCCGTCCATGATTAGAATCGTTATCGCCGCTGCTCGTGAAGTTATAGTGAGTTCGTCGAAGTGCTTAGCAAGTATGACAATGAGAATGATCATCCCAGCAGTCGTCAATATGTTGGCGTTTCCAAAGAGAAAGGCCATAGCTATATCTTCGGGTCGAGTTCTTGTTCGAGTCTTCAGAGGTAGTTGCATTGAAGGGGGTTCTTGCTTAGTTGTCAGCCAGTGCACTCTGAAAGTGTCTTCATAAACAGGAAGAAACTTACTGCAAACGATGCGAATTCTCCTGGCGTCTATCCAATCACCCAAAATCGTTTTCATTGTAAAATCTTTCACAGCAAACGCCTCGGCTTCATTTTTGGTGTTAGTTACAGATTTGGTGGCATCGGCTGGGTTGGATGGAGTATGTCGCAACACTGAAATGAAGACTGGGCAGTCGAATGTAGCCAGTAGCCCATCGGACCTATCCGCACCTGCTTTGCTGTCTAAATCCACTCTCGTTTCCGAGCTGCTCCGAGATTCGTACTCGGGCATTGACGTGGCACTGGTGAGAAAACATGCGCCTGCGCCATTGTCTCCGGCCGAGTCGTCTTCCCAGATGATACATATTGGGCCATTATGATCCTGGTAAAACGTATCATTATCCTCACGATAGAATTCTATGCGGTAAGTGTATGTGAAACCATCCTCACTACAGACTTCAACCGCTATGGACCCCGAGGGCCACTGAGCCAGTTCTCTTGGGTCACATAACAGCGCTTTCTCGCGTCCGTAAAATCGCAGAGTATTCATTTCGTCTGTATCAAACCGTAACCAGTTGCCGCAGACCACGGTAGTATTGGGATAGAGAGGCAACCAGCGGTTTGCATGATATTGCTCCGGGCGGTCTCTCGGTCCGGCTGCGGAGCAGAAGAACGAGAATGGGACTCCTCCGAGGCTCCAAAGAATAGCGCTTAGACGATCAGCGGGGTTACTCAGCTGGCAGAGTTTCTGCACGTTGAAACGAAGCAAACTTCCCAGAATGATGTGAGTGTCTTTCCGTTTGGTTGTTGTGCGCACACTCAACTCCTTCCAGAGCTCTCCGAAAAGATACTCTTGAGATTCGGTCAAGAAAAGCATATGATCAAATCCTATCTGAGACCTCCTCATCAGACGTGAGAAAAGGCTTGTCACGCGCAGATCAAAGTCAGGCCATACATCTTTGGCCTTGACTCTGGAAGTGCCGTAGCTAATCCAGTTTAGCGGCAACCACTCAGGGAATATTTGGAGTCCAAAGAGAAAATCCAAGTCACAGCCAATCATACGGGGATTGGTGCCAGTGCTGTTTAGAAGTTTTACTTGGCAAGTAAGATTGAGTGCGCCTTCTTGCAGAGTCCAGCATCGTCCCATCCAATCGCTGATATTGATGCGAGCCAGAACTTCGCTGGCTTTTGCCCGGCCAGCATCAATTCTTAACAGCATATCGTCCAAGACCATTACATGGTTCGCTACAGCGTAGATTGCTGCCATCTTATTGATCGACATAGTCTTAAGGCGCCGCGTCTCAGCATCTCGGCCAACAGGCACGCATAATGTATCCAACCAGAACAACTCGTTCTTCTTGCTCAATCTGAAGCGTGAAAGATCCCAAGCTACCCCATGGTGATAAGCTTGACTGGAGTTGGCTGTGGATGCAGCACGAACTGATTTATAGGTGTCGACACGGAGCTCAGCAATGTGAGCAGCAACTCGGCGCAATTGACAGCAAGGCAACGAGTTGTCGTGAGGGTTGCCAAGTCCGTGAGACCACACATGAGATATGGCCACGTACGGTGTGTGTTCCGTCAACTTCACGATCTCGATCTCAGGCAGTCCAAAGCTGTCATGATCTTTGACTTTCACTAGTGGTATGCCTCCTTCATTAATGATTTTCTCGATTTTTCCACTTGGTACTCGAACATGGGGGCAGGAACATCCTTCTTGCGTATGGCGAGATGTGTACTTGGTTGGATCGATATCGTTTGCGACACAAGTCTCGTCGGAGCAGGCGGCGTGTGTTATATGTAGGGGAGAGCGATTGGCGAGCCTTGTCATGTAGTACGCCATAGCATAGTTGTGATTTTCGCATATCTGACGTCTCCTATAAGGGCACCACTCGTGTTTTTCAAAGTGCTCTAATAACACTTGAGCCGTGGGAGATGGTAGCTGTTTGGCGGGACAGAGGACCGGTTTTAGTTCGAAGTGATGATACATCTTGCGGTCGAATCCGTCCAACATCAGTAGGTCCCACTGTAGGCCTATGATAATGACTACCAGTATCCGGATTGAGAGCTGTATCACGGGGAGAGGGTGTATTCTTGCTAGAGGCAAGGAGTCCAAATCGTCAAGAACATTCCAAACAAAGGCAAGGCGGCCCTCCATGACATGAGATCGTTGAACTGCTCCTGGTTGACTGCTTTTATTCTTGAAGAGCCGGTTAGTCTCTTTAGTGCCCTTATTCAGCAAGCGACAAATCTCTCTAGACGAGATAAATGACCCAACACCCGGAAATGCAAATGGAGATTCCCCTTGCTGCATTATACAAGCGGCTAGATCCACATGACTGTGTGTAAATGCCTCGATCGTGCCGAAATAGAACCAACTCTGGATGATTGAGGCGAGATGTGTCGCCGATATATCCTCAGGGATCTCCTCAAGTCTTGTGAAGTTGATACCGTATCTTCTTGAAGCTGCAACAAATTCTGCATGCTTCAAAGGTCCTGGTGTCGGAAATGTATCGCTGCTCACCAAAAGCGGTACCAGTAGAGGCTCAGCGCTACAATCAGGTTCAGGGAAAAGGTCCATGGTGCATAGCCATAGAAACCAAGTTTGAATATACAAGGGCAAGTCACCGAGATGATATTGATGGGTCCGATGAAGTCAAGAGCATACACTCCATTTTCTATCTGTAACTCACCCTCCGAGCCCTGAAACAAGAGAATAATTATAATTTTGGACCACCTCTTTTGGCGCCGGGCTCAGCTTCGTCAGGCGTCCCACAGCCACACACATCACAACAGGACAGTGATGGCCAATCAATGTAAGCGAGCATCGCTTTTTCGCTTCGCCAGACCAAATTAAGAAGTCACACTTATCCTCTACATTGTATCCATATTTAGATCCTCGGTATAAGCGCAAATAGCAATGTCCTTCTAAAACGTCACGAGATTCAAACCCAGAGGACGACCCGAGGGGCTCCACTGGGCACTCCTCGGGACGGTCCGTTACCGATCGACGTGTAGAACAGGTATACTAATGGTGTCGTATTGGTATGCTACGTAGTTATTTCCAAAGTTGCTAGATACACTAATATTGCCTCTAAAATTAGTGTAGAAGTCTAAAAAAGGGATAATAGAATAAGAAGGTTTCTTCGGTACCAAAACTGATGAATAATAGCTCTTTCCTATAAAAGGCAGGATTAAAATAGATTAATTTAAATTACTAAGATATCTTTAGATTTTAGATATTACTTTTAGTAGTAGTAGAGGCGGGAGAGATGTAAACTCTCGACGTTGCGGATTCCTTAGCATTGTAGGAAAAGAATTCTTGAGATCCTTAAGAAAATCGACTACGCCACCCCTCCGAAGAGGTATATAATCCCCATAAACTATAAGGAAATTGCTTAATGATTCGTCTGAACTTTATCCTTTGATATGTATATATCCTGTGCCTACTCGCGAAATACCTTACATAAAACCACACTACTAGTACGCAACGTGCAACACAACAACACACTCAAGCTGACCGCTTTGCAGCTACCTTTCTTAACTCTATATCTCTCTTTTCGTGCCAAAACATCGAGCCCTATTTAATAACAAAAGATAACACGATGAGTTTGATTAAAGTTTATTATCGAGTAGAAATCTACGCATAGATCCTATAAATTTGCTTCTTCATGTCCCACATATATATACTATTCAGCTCCATATACTCGCATTTAGTATACCGTACCTTTTCATACCACACAGTAGAGCTAAGCCGCGATATCATCACATGAGTCCAATCTACATCTAACACAACTCTTTCATACAATAACAAGATCTAATCTTCCTAGCCCTCCCCAGACCATACAACTCTCCCTTCCAGTAAACGACATATTAAATCGTATACCTAAACCTCGGACTATCATCTCCCAGCTCAGCAATTTCCTCATCGCTCAGACTCTGCACTGCAGCATCCTCGTCACCCCGCTCTCTCTTCGCGTTTGCCCTCGAAAAATGAAACCACAGGATACAGTAGCACGAGCATGCGAAGCCCACCATTGCCATCGTGATGCCGTGGCCCTTGATGAAGCGGGGGCGATCGGCGGTTGGATAAATCTGTTTGGATCAACATCAGCACTCGCAGGTCAAAGAACGCACGACGGAGAGGAAACGTACAAAAGCACTCATAATGCCCGCACAATTCCCAATACTAAGCTGTAACCCCGTCGCCGTAGTCCTCTTGCCATATCGTGGCAAATTCGTCGGCAACCACGCAAGCGGCAACCCGACACAAACGTACAATCCCATGGCCACGAGAAAGCATCCCGCGTAGTGTACTTTGGAGTTTGAATCGCTAATCAGCATGGCATACCCCACGATACTGACAAGGCCCAGGAGAACACTGTACAACCCGCGTTTCTGCTGGCGATCGGAAAAGTGCGCTACGAGCAGGTAGGTAATTGCGCCGAGGGCATAGCATGGGATAGTCAGGACCTGCACCATGGCACTACTCGCTGTGGTATTAATCGAGCGGATGATTGTAGGCAGGAAAGTCGAATAGCCGTAAAGCATGGTATCAGACCCAAACTGCGCAAAGCAAAACGTCCACACTTTCCAGTCTTTGAACGCCTTCTTCACGTCATCCCAGTGGAACTCGGCCGCTTTCTTCGTGTACCCCGTTTGCCGCTTGAGACGGGCTGCGGCAAAGGCTTTTTCTTCCGGGGTGAAGAAATAGGCGGTTTCGGGAGAGTTGGGGAGGACAAACCATGTTGCGATGCCGAGGATAAGGGTGGGGATGCCCTCGAGGATCATGATCCAGCGCCAACCGCGCTGGCCGGCGGTGCCGTCCATGTGGCCGATTGCATAGGCGAGGAGGCCGCCGCAAGCGCCGGCGAGGGCGGCGGAGACGAAGAGGTAGCCGATGCGGAGGGCGAGTTCGCGTTTGGTGTAGAAGAAGGTTAGGTAGACGGCCATGCCGGGGAATAGTCCGCCTTCTACGGCTCCCAAGAGGAGACGGCATGCGATGAGGCCGCCGTAGCTTTGTACGATACCAGTGAGGGTTGCGATGATGCCCCAGGCAAGGGTGATGAATGCGATCCACCGGGAAGGCGTAAACTTTTTCAGAACCAGGTTTGAAGGGAGTTCCGATAAGATGTAGGTAACGAAGAGAATCGAAACTGCGGTTTGGAATTGTGAGTCATTCATGTTGAGATCCTCTTGAAGACCGTAAAGACGGGCATTTCCAATGTTGACTCTGGTATTACAGTTAGTACGTCGATGCTGCCAAATCCACGGTTTTTTTAATAGTCTAGTCTCTTGTAAGCAAAGAAATCTCTTCCAACTCACCTGTCAAGGAAACTGAATAAGTACAACAGCATAACTACTGGGATAATGTAGATATCCAGCTTGCGCACAAGCTTGGCCTCGAAAACAGGATCAATCCCATCCCTCTGGTCAACAATTTCCTCGCTCTTCTTCGCACCACCTGGTGTCGCCACATCGTACTGTTTCTCAACGTCGCTCATCGTGCCGTCAGAACCGTGGTGTTGTTTCCTCGGAGGACCCGAATGACTTGTCGCAAAGTTGCAGTCACGCTGGATTCTTTTTTTTTTCTTTGGTTGATTGCCGTGCGTTATCCTGGACCAACAAAAACAAGAAGAAGAGAAAAAAAGAAGTTGCTTCTTAGTTCGCAAAATCAGCCGAAAACCAGACCCGTCATCGTGTCGTTACCCTGAATGCATTGCCACGAAGGGGAAGAAAACGGAAGGCCACTCGTGCTTTAAATCCGTTGGATTATTTCGAACATTGGACGACACAGACAACTTCTGCAGGGACCCACTCTAGAGCGAATTGCAGATCCGTGGCGGGGCTGCGACTGGAATGGTCTGAGGCGCTAGCCCCTTGGAGTATGACGTGAACGGCTTCCTTGCTCATGGCATAGATACGCCCGCTGGGCAACTGATAACGAGCCAGCGGGTGGATGGACTTGCCTGCTTACAAACTCCAGAGGTTACAGATAATACTCGAATGAAAAATGGGGTTTGGCATGGGTTGAGTTGTATCGTGTTCAGCCTGTGTAACTGTACGTAATGACCTCATTTATCGGTTGGTGACTACGTTGCATTAGTTTGGAGTAGTAATGTGTTGATTAGCCAATCTGATTTGTCTCTAGTTGTACTGCTGCCATCATGCTGTCAAACCAAGAATTGTTACATCGATCTCGTTCGTCCACGGTTGACCTCATAGCTGATCGGTCGTCTTGCGCTGATCACGGCTGGACACTGCTGATCCCGAATCTGGTCGGGTTACACAGCATTAGCTCGCTCTTCGCCAATATACCTGTCTTTCGCCTCATACAGCATGAATATCACAGTTTGGGTAGTATCAACGATATCCACTACATTCCATCTTTAAACCCAATAACTTGGATAGCCAAAAGGTGTCGTGCTCAAATCAACAGGAAGCGTGAGACCGGCGTAGATGTCAATCTGAGCTGAAGGATCAACAGGAGATACCACCTCATCGCGCGGTAGTTCGATTTCCGCAGCCACAGGTTCCACCCCCATAGATCCGGCATGCTGAGTACTTGTATTGGAGAAACTCAAGCGAGCAATGGCTCGAACCTCCGTTGCCATTATCTTTCCGAGAGGCCAAGTGGACCCCATGGTTTTCAGAAAGCCAATGCTGAGGCTAACACGGTCGCGCGCTATGGAAAGGGCATGGCCGTCAAGCAGGTATATGCACGCAGCTACCTGTACGGCAGCCAACTGTGCCGTCATGCACGCGATGAATAGATTATGTTTTTCAAGAGCACAAGGAATTGCGAGTAGTCTCGTTGCAATCTCTGTGGCTTTCAACACGCGCGCAGTGTGTGCGTTGCGCCCAGCTTTCGGCACGAGCGTAAAGGGCGAGGGCGCTACAAAGCCTCGTGTAGACATTTCACCAGGACAGTAGCCTAGTGACGAGTAAGGCCGATGAATTGTCGACATTATGCTGTAATCATGTCAATGTGTTTTCAAAAAGCGAAGAATGAATACTTACATGGCGATGGTCATATGTGCCATGAACCTGTGGAAAGAAAAGTATCAGCAAGAATTCTAGGCTCTCAACACAGCTGTTCTCGACATACATGATCTCGTCCACCTCGCCGTTGATACGAAGTGGGTCCTTCTTGCAGGATGGTAGCAAAGACGTCCAGATGGCAAATTTAGCATCGCAACTCTCAACAAGAGCTTCATTTATCACAGTGGTATGGATAAACGTGTTCATGACTAGTATAGTCAATACGATGCCCTATGTCAACACTGCATCTTCGGTTCAAACTTACTAAATGCGACAACCATGGCAGCATCATACAAGTAAGTGATTGAAGAATATACTACCTCAATCTCTGCGAACTCGCGGAGCTGGTATTCGGCCCATGTTGACACTGGAGGGATTTGCTAATTCTGTTACCACTTGAACAATTCTCAGCACGTTGGTATAACATACCCCACATTTGTAGTACTCGTCATCACAAGGCAAGTCAACATTGTTTGGCACTGCCAGTAATGCGTGGAATGGGGTGTTGGTGACCACAGCAAAGTGCTGATCCACAATATAGAGCATGTAATAGGTTCTCCGCCATGACTCCTCCAGCACAGGGTCCCCTTCGCCATACGCGTGGGCAAAGTCCCTTTCGTTCATGGAAAGCTCCAAGGCAAGGGTAACAGCTGTTTCTAGCCTCTTGCGAGCCTGGCTCTTGAGATTGCAGTAAAACTCTGCAAGCGCACATAGCATCAGCGATTGGACGTTAAATGGCGTGCGTTCAAGTGTAGGTGAAGCAACTGCCTTGAGAGCTGCTTCACGATAAGGCTCTGATGGCACCCAGGGCGCGTAAAATGAGCCGATCCATTGCAAGACGAGCAACAAGTCTGACATGCCATGGTTCGCTTTCAGGCGCCTGGTTTGCAGATAAGAGTATGGCAAAACGATGGGAAACGAAGGCCAGAAGTTTTCGAAAAACAGTTCTAGAAGGCGATCGTTGTCGATCGGGAATGTCACATGGTTTTGCTGAAGAAGGTGTGATGCGGCGAGCGAGAACGTCTCGTCTGTTGTGTTGTCTGGAAGGAGATTCGACGATGACTGAACGCAGGTTATGTCTGTCGGTGGGTGCTGCTCGGAACCCTCACTGCTTTGAGAAGCGGGTGTGTTGCGCTGCGCGCTTTCAGCTTCTCGCTGCAATCGTAACCGTCGTGCTGCGAGGGCTGCTTTATCTAACCCTCCTCTTCGTGACTTTTGGTAAACGCATTCTTTTCCATCGTGCTTGCATCTTTTGCATACAGGCTGCTCGGCATCGCACTTGACGTGTCTGCTGCGGCATTGAACACATGCCAATACAACCCGCTCAATACGCTTTTCCGCCGATGTTTGATCCATCAAAGATCAATGGTGTGACGGAGTAAATGGCAGAATTACTTGGCTGGAGGCGCTGAGGCTGACGTTTTATGCAGTGCAGGGTGATGTTTTTTGGGTGTTCATATGCTTTGACCAAGTACTGTTATTGCCAAGTGAAGGGTAGTTGTAAGGCTGACCTGAGTGTCAGATGTGGTCATGGTTGCCTTGTCGGTAACTGTCGGGATGACAGTCGGGGCCGCATTTTCCCAAACAACCTCGCGTTTATGCAATAGTAACGACATGCAATACGTTGAACAAGTAATGAGATGCTTACGCTGAACACAATTCATCTAGCAGAAAGTGCGTAATGGCGTCATTAGATTTTTGCCGTTGCCCGGCCTCTTCTACCCTAACCTTACAATAGAAAACCACACTAATACATTTGTACAAAAAAGAAACTGCAGTGGAAGCCAGCCTTCGACATACGATGGGCCAACACAACATCCAAACGGGGTCTCAGAGCATAAAGCATGTCATCGTATGCGTTCCCAGACCTGACGGATCTGCATCCGTGCCAGCTGGAGGTCGCCGCTTTTCCATCGTATATCTATGTTTTGAGATGAACTCGTTCGCGTGTGCGAGTCCGGAGGTACAGGTCGCGGATCTATCGCAATTTTCCCTGTTCCTGAGCTTCTTTCACCTGCTCGAAAACCTGCAATCTTGTGTTAGTTTCAGGGATTTATGGAACGAATGGGGTCTTTCGTACCTTCAACATCTTCCTACGCGCGCCAAGAGCGTTAACTCCGCGCTTCTCCAAACCTTCATCGTCAAGCTCGATGAGCTCCTGCCACTTGAGGTCCTTAAGGTTATCCGTGTACTTGTGCAACCGGAGACTGCGGAGCCAGTTGGGAATATCCGAGAGCAGACCAGGGTCGGTAGGATCTTCCGGAGGCTTGGAGCTGCCACGGCGACCTCGGGGAGATCGACCACGATCAATGTTGTCACCGAGGAAGCCGTGACCATCATTGTTGCCTCCGCTACCCAATCCAAACTGAGCAAGGTTAAGGGCACCCATGCCGTTGTTCATCATTCCACCTCCATACTCAGCAGCTAGGAAACCGTTGGCCTGGGGAGAAGTGAAGCTACCCATGGCTCCCATACCCATACCCTGGCCCTGCATTGCAAAACCGGGGGAGCTGGGTCGAGATCGGCGGCCGTTCATGGCAGCTAACTGCTGGGCCTGCAGAGCAGCCGCTTGCTGGGGAGTCAAGACCTGGCCCATCTCGTTTGTCATGAGAATGTTTCCATTGCCCATTTGAGGCATACCAGGCGACATGGGACCGTTGTCTGATGAGCGAGCGCGACGGAACTTGCGCACATCGTCCAACTGAATACGGTTGTTAACAGTAGAGAGTGCAGCAAGCTTCATAGCCGTGGCATTGGCAACCATATCAGCTTGGTTGTTGGACTGGCTAAAATTGGCGACCATGGGGGTGCTCAACTGCGATGCCCAGCTGCCACCTGGCTGGTAAGAAGGTGAAAGGAGTGGCATGTTGGAGTTTGCCTCGAGAGCATTCAGAGTAGTAGTCTGCACGTTATTGGCATCGTTCTGGAGGGGAAGACGCGGAGATCGAAGACCGGCAGATGGAGGAGGCTGCGAAAACTGGCCCATGGGCTGTTGCTGCTGTTGCTGCTGCTGGCCAGAGGACTTTGGACGGTTCGTGCCTTCGTTCCAGGGAGATGCCGGCGGGGCATTGTTTTCCCTCTTGTTGTCCTCGGGGGCAGAGATGGTGGGAGCTGCCATTGAGCTGCGGTCGCCGACAGTGCTGTTGCGGTTTGACGCCGGTGCGACGCCTACAACATCGGTGAATTCAGCTTTCTGCTTAGCAATAGCTGCGGCCGCATCTGGGAACATGCGGTTGATGGTGGAGGTTTCCAAGCCCGAGTTGCGTTTTCCAGCACCCGGGGATGGCGGGGGGCGACCGAGGCCCATGGAATGGCGGTTTTCGCCCGTGTTGAGCTTGCTCATAGCATCGCTCAATTTCTGCGTCATTGGATCTATCACATGTCAGGATGGGAAAGCATTGATAAAAAGGACTAGAAATTCTCACCCTTTTCTCCAAAGTTAGCAGGCGAGAGTACTCCAGACATGGGCACGTTCTTGGACATTTGCTGCAGAACCTGGATAAAAAACCTAATCTGAACCTGGGTTGTCTGCTGCAGGAGAGCGTAGAGGGCAGCGGTCCTCTCGGCCTCGCTAAGAACGCGGAACCACTGCTCGATGGCGCTCAACTCGTCCTTGAAGTCCTGGTCGAGGGTGGCTGTCGCCATCTCCTCGAGCGTGGTCTCATACTGGTCAATGTCCGCGAGCCACTGCTGGGCAGCACGCTCCATCTCATCTGGGTTGCCAGATTGAGTGTTGTTGCGGCCAAAGTAGATCTCGGAGGCGGGGCGAATGCCGCGGTTGGCCAAAGGCGAGGGGAAGCCGCCCAAATCAGCTGAGGCGCGGAGATGGTGGTTTGCACCGAGCGAAGAGCGGGCCTGGGGCGGGCGGAGGGAGGAGGAGCCCTCGGGGGTGCTGTTCCTGTTGGCGGCGATGTGGCTGGCCGACATGATGGCGGTAGTGGTTGAGCGTGGCGGGCAGTTGGTGGGTTGAAATTCTGGGCTGACAGTGAGCAAGACGAATACGAGAGGGTGCGGGCAGGCGAGATGAGACGTACAGTGTCGACGGATGGAATTCACCGTCAGTCGGTCGAAGTAATGGATGCACACGAGTGTCTCCTGCAGTCCTAGCTGTGCCTCAAAGGAGAGCTCGAGGTGCGAAGTGTCAGGGGAGAGACAGGATCGCGGACGGGCTGATAGGCGCAGGCGAAGGCGAGGGGAGCGCTGTGCAAGAGGGGACGGGCAAGCAGCGCTATAAGAAGAGAGCGGGTAATATATCCAGCAACAAAGAAGGGAAAAGGTCCGCGATAAGGAGGCAGACCAGCGGAAGAAGGTCACTGCCAGAGGTAAAGAAGGGGACAGTGAACTCTTGTCAGGACCTCAAAAGGCGTTGGTTCGTTAGCGTGCAGCCAATCACGGCACCCTGCGCAAGACTGAAGCAACGGCACGACTGGTCCAGCGCTAGTCCTCAGCTGTTACAGATGATGCGAATGCCTGGTGGAGCCAGGTGGTCTTTGGGGCCTTCCACGGCCATGCCCCAAAAGCTTGTCCGCCTGTCTTTGCCTGCTCGGGCGCCCTGAGGCGAGGGTGCGTGTGCGTGTGCGTGCGAATCCCCGTGTGTGTTGTATGTACCTAGTAACCAAGTACACATACCACGCCTCCGCATCCCCGGCACGCCGCCCAACCAACCGACAACCATCACCAGCCACGCTACCATGCCATCGTCGTTTCGAGTACTGGCCAACCGCAATTGCCATGCTGTGCTTATGTACTGTGTAGGTGCCTCATCAGAAGTACCACGGCTGGTTCCGCTGTCAGTTTCCGCCCGGCATGCCATGTCTGTGTGCTCCTGCGAGGCATAAAATAAAAATAAAAAAAAGGGCACGATCCGCAAGCCTTCTGTAACATGGTGCTGGGCCCTTGCCGCGCCTCCCCATTGGCAACGCCTGCGCGGGGGGGGGACCCATCAAACGCTCCGGCAAACAAAAGGAAATGCTCCGGACTGGCTGTTCATGCGCCGCCTGCAAATAAATGCCTAGCCAGTATCATGGCTCGAGGGGCCGACTTCCTTCGGCACCCTCGACAACTACACAACCTGGCCCTTCCGACGACGTCGTATTTTGTTATTGCAGGAGCACTCGCCTAGGTTGTAGACCCGACACGGCTTACCTTACCCGCTGCTTGCCTGTTCCGGGGGTCCCGGCACATACCACCCACCCAGCACTCGGCCAGACCACGTGCATGATTCGAGTCGTGCCAAAAGAAGCGTCGACTCGTGCAAAAATCGATAAATCCTTATATTGACATCAATTGCTTTCCTCGACGCATAGACCCTTCAGGGCAGCCACGGCTTGGCATCCATCGCGGGCACTCCTGGCTGTGTCTACTAGATATTCCCCGTCCATGTAGACACACTGTCGTGTCAAGGCCACGCTTCTACGTTGACATCTTGCTCATCAATTCATTTCCCAGGCCGTTCACAAGGGACATGTTCTTGCCCTTGTGCGCGTCAGCGGTCAGGGCTTAGAGTTTGGAGTTTATATGAAGCCCGAGTCGTCAGCATCGGCCTTGGCTTTGGCCCTTCACGACAATGTAGCGTAGGTGGCAGGACCCAACCAAGTCGAGTCAATTGGGTATCTCATTGATTTCTCTCGTCTTGTAGCCAATTATCTTATGATGCTGCTGCTTGAGATTGCTGCGCCGCCGTCTGGATCTGGATAATCTAGTCGGCAAGTCAGCGTGCCTACCCGCGATATCAGCATCGAACAAACGTACCTCGCTCTTGATCTTCTCGCTGTTTTCCTGTATGCCCTGGATTTGCTTCTCAATGTCCTTACTGCTACTTGTTAACATCGCAGCTCTCCGTGAATAGCGATTCAGACTGACATCTGCTTGTCAATGAATTCCAGACGGCCATTCACTGCCATGACCGCCTCTGTCTTATCCTGCTTCAACAGCACCGGGCCGATCTGCTTGTAGATGTTGGCATCGTCGTCGAGGATGTCGAATTCCTGCAGTAGAGCGTCTCAGCGTATATCGGACATGCGTGCATCTTGATCGGCTACCTTCTTGACGGTGCTGTTCTCCTGTTGTTGCGACTCAAGTTTTTGGCGTGCCTCAACTTTGGTTCCGAGATCTATTCCGACGTTAGCAGTCACTCTACTTTGGCTGGCAACAACTGCTTACCCGCTTGGAGGCTTTGGTACTTTTCGGAAAGTTCCTGCAGCTTCCGTTGTACTTCTGCCATGGTGTTTGTGATGCTGAGTAAGGTTTGACTGAGAGTTTGGTCGTATGCTCGCAGGTCGCAGGTGGGAGAATAAACTTTCCCAAAACGGTTAGAAGCAACGCGGGGCGGGCTAGGTGCCTTGGCTATGGCCATACGCCATGGCAACTTGACGGTCTCCTCCACGCCCGCTGCCTGCGACAACAACCGACCGCAAACAATCCCTCGCAAAACTTACTCTATCGAGTGCCGCAAACAGTCTCGGGACCTCATACTATCCGCCGTGTGCGCCCAAATATACCGTCTTCAACGGCTCGTGAGTGCCCCGCCTACCTGCTCTCATCTGTACATAAACGCGCCCACCCACAACAACGTCCTTGAGCACGGTTCACGCCCACGGTACAAGCCATGAGCAATGCAGATTTCCTCGGTCGGGCCATCGAAACGGTCAAGAAGGCCATTGAGACTGATACAGCGGGCGAATATGAAAAGGCCTACCAGCTATACTACAGCGCCTGTTAGTGACACAGAACGCAGTCTGAGGCTTTCGCATACTGATGAGTACCAGTGGAGCTCTTTATGCTTGCTTTGAAATGGGAGAAGAATCAAAAGTCCAAGGAAATGATTCGTGGCAAGGTTGCCGAATACATGGAGCGCGCCGAAAAGCTTAAGCAACACTTGAATCAAAACGACGCCTCGAATCGCAAGAAACCAGCAGCGATGGGTTCAAATGGCAAGGCAGCAGGCGGTAGTGGCAAGGGTGGAGGGTATTTACAACTGCAAGCACAAGACTAAAGTATCGTCTTGCTAACATGTGACAGTGATGACGACGAAGGCGAACAGGACGCCGATTCCAAGAAGCTCCGCGGTGCGCTTGCGGGCGCCATCCTCTCCGAGAAACCTAACATTCGATGGGAGGACGTAGCTGGTCTCGAAGCAGCAAAAGAAGCGCTCAAGGAGGCTGTCATATTACCCATCAAGTTTCCACATCTATTCACCGGAAAGAGACAACCATGGAAAGGTATATTGTTGTATGGACCACCTGGTACCGGTAAAAGTTATCTGGCAAAAGCTGTTGCGACCGAAGCGAACAGTACCTTTTTCAGTGTATCCAGTTCGGATCTTGTGAGCAAGTGGATGGGTGAATCAGAACGGCAAGTCACAATAACGCTCATTATGCAAGGCGCATGACTAACATATCTTCAGCCTCGTCAAGCAACTTTTCGGCATGGCACGCGAAAACAAGCCCTCAATTATCTTCATAGACGAAATCGATGCTCTCTGTGGCCCCCGTGGAGAAGGCGAATCAGAGGCATCCAGACGTATCAAGACCGAGTTGTTGGTACAGATGGATGGTGTAGGCAAAGATTCAAAAGGTGTGCTTATTCTCGGAGCAACAAACATTCCATGGCAGCTCGATTCGGCTATCCGACGACGATTCCAACGACGAGTACACATTAGCTTACCAGATCTTCCCGCGCGCATGAAGATGTTCGAACTTGCGGTCGGAAACACACCCTGTGAACTGAACCAGGCAGATTACAGGAAGCTGGCAGAACTTAGCGAGGGATATTCTGGTTCCGATATTTCCATTGCAGTGCAGGACGCGCTCATGCAGCCTGTCCGTCTGATTCAGACGGCAACACACTACAAGCCCGTCGAAGTCGATGGCCAAACGAAATGGACGCCCTGTTCTCCTGGCGACCCACAAGCGCACGAGAAATCATGGACAGATCTCGATGGCGACCAGTTACTCGAGCCACCTCTCAAGGTCAAGGACTTCATCAAGGCCATCAAGGCTTCAAGACCGACGGTTAGTGGTGAGGATCTGCAGCGCAGTGCTGAATGGACCAAGGAGTTTGGAAGTGAAGGTGCTTAATGCAACGTTTTTTTATGGGATCAAGGGCGGTGCTGTATACCTTGGAGGCGCTTTTGGTGTTCATGTCCCTTTTTAGCATAGCGATTTCAATGTGTCAAATAAATGGATACGGTACCAACGTCAAAGCGCTTGTACACTTCTTAGATGAGCATATCCCAATTGAGCATTTGTTGTAAGAATTTGAGATTAGACAATTTCAAGGTGAGATCCGAGCTTGGTAGAGGTCGGAGCATTGAGGTCAAGCGATTGGCTACTTGGTTAGCATGGTGATGCTGGGTAGTTGGACGTGATACCAGCACGCTAAGATAAGCATCCCTGTCGCAGCTCTCTCACCAGCAAGCCATTTATTCCATTGCGCCCGGCACGGGACTCGTCTTAAGCTGCCGCCATGTCCAAAGACGACGCCGAACCCTCATACATTGACTATGAAGCCTTTCTCGACCCAGACTTCTCGGCAACGTCCTTTGCCAACACACTCGTCCTCTCGACCAACAACCCCTCCGACACCCCGCTAGACCTATCGACACCGCTGTCGCGCGTTCTTTTCGATGTCCAGGAAGTCGACACACATATTGACACACTTACGACCAAGTCGGCATTGCCGCTGCTAGAACACACACGCGAACATGCAGACTCGAGTGCACGCATCCTGCACGAGGTGGAAGGCCAGGTCGCCAGTCTGACCGAGTCGTACCGCACGCTCGAAAAAGAAGTCATTGAGCGGTACGAAGTCGCCGCCCAGGTCCAACTCACCGCCGAACGTCTATGTGAGACGGTCAAGCTGGGGCGCGCAGTAGCCCGCTGTCTGATGCTCGGCCGCCAACTCGAGGTCCGCATGGCAGAGCTGGGCGGCGTAGGCAGTGCGAAGAAGGAAGACCACCGCGCCATGGTGCGCTCAACCGACACCATTCTCTCGCTCCGCCAAATCCTCTCTGCCTCGAAACCAGGCGAAGAAGGCGAAGGTCTCGACCGCATCAACGCAATCAACACTCTAAAAGCCGAACTCGTAAATCCAGGCGAACGCAGCATCGCCTCGCGCGCCTCCCAAGTAATCAAGGAATTCTCAATGTCCTCCCTACTCTCCTCTTCTGCCGCCGCATCCTCCGCATCCACCTTTTCCCAAAACGAAGACACAAAAGCTCGCACAACTTCCGCTCTGCAAACACTCTACCTCTTATCCCCCTTACCACCATCATCTTCCACCAAAACCTTCGAACCAAGCCTCATGCTCTCCGCACTCCAAGAACACGTCCAAACCCAACTCAAATCCTCCCTCGCCTCCCTCGCCCGCGCTCTAGCTCAACTCCCGTCTCTCGACCGCGCACTCCTCGAGATATCAGCCAGATGCCAGAATATAGTCGCCCTGCAGTCGCTTTTGGAATCGATAAAGACACCAGAGCATCCCCTCCTGCCTGCATCACTCCTGCAACAGCAACAAACGAATCTATTACAACCCTTACTCCAAGCCCTGGATACGTCATCCCTTCCTAGCTACTTCTGGCGTACACTCGCGTCCAATATGGCGCCGAGAGTCCAGGATCTGATGAATAGAGGGGGAGTCTCTGCGCGGACGCTTAAGAGTAACAAGGAGAAGGTGAGGGATTTGGTGAGGGAGTGTGTGAATCGGGGGAGTCAGTTTCCTGGCAATAGTAATTTGGCAAAGGGTGCTGGTAGTAGTAATGCGACGGTGACGTGGGAGCGAGAAGCTGCTGTCATGGTGAGTAGCATCGTTGGGCAGATTAAATAAAGAGAGGTTATAGAAGTCACGGAGAACAAAAAAACGTCATAGAATTGAGGGAAGAGAGATTTGCATTGGAAAAGATGTAGAGACTAGCTTTGAGCTCATCTAGATACCATGTCAGACAATCAATTGTTGCTTGGTCGCTCTCAATAGTAGCCGTACCATGACGCCAGTCGCCATGCTCGTAATCCCCTCTTTTCCAGCCGGGCCCCCAAAAAGGCTTTTCTTAATTTTACTGTTACGTATCATGTAGAGACGGGGTTTTGTTGTTTTTTCCTTCTACGGGGAAGAGTCTTCCAACATCCACGTTATAGTTGTGTTCGTGGAAAGCATACGCTGATTCGTGCAAGTATGTCCATAATCCGACATACTGCCCACCAACGCAATTTGGAGACAACTCCCAGACTAGTCAAGTTCTCTCGCTGGCAATGCCAACGAGAAAATGACCAACTTTGAAATGAGCCAATTCGTAGCGCTCGTTGGGTGCAGTTCCTAGAGGAGGGAGAGAAACTGCAGAATTTCCATAACAAATGACATGCAAGTCAACATGTAACGTATTGGGTCGGATCGAATGTAGAGGTGTGGTTCGGCCTCGGACAAAGAGTATGTGTCCAGGGCTGATGACGTTAAAAGATATGGTGAGGAGAAGGGTCCTGTAGCAAAAGATGGGCTACAGATATTCTGCAGGCATCGAAAATAGGGCAGGGTCGAACAAAAGGCGATCGTACTAACTGTAATCCTGGATGAAGAAAGGATCCGAGCTTTTGGAAAGACTATACCAACCGTCGATGGTGCTGAGTAGAGAACGGAAATGAGGACTAAGGGAAAACTAGATGATGCAGTGTACGAAAACCGTTGAGATGTACCGTCGACAAGGCGGAGACAAAAGCGTCTCAAGAAAGTAAGTCGGCAAGACCAGCCGACCGACAAAAAGCAGAAAACAGTTACGACCCAGGCAACCCTTGATATAGTACATAGAAGATGGTCCAGATCGTTAAAACCGTATTGCGCCAATGATCCGATTCGTGGTACCTGGGAAACAAAAGTCCAGGTGTCCCGTATCGTGTCGTCAGCGGCTGCTTGCATAATTGCATACAAATGAAAAACGCCAGAATATGTATGTGCAAATGACACCGCCAAGTGCTGTTGCGACCCCCGAGCAGGAAGAAGTTGCGACATGGGAAAATGTACCAGTTGTTGAAACCAAAAGACTACTCAGATGGCCAAGTCCCGCCAGAAGCGGCAGCCGGCCTTACGAGGCCTGTGGTGGGTTTGCGGGCTGCGGCCTGGGATTCCGCTGGGTGTTCTGGCCATTCTGTTGACGGTTTTGCTGGTTCTGTGGAGGTCCTCGGCGTTGTCCCTGGAACCCACCACCGCCGCCGCGTCCACCGCGGAAGCCGCTACGGGCATTGGGGTTTCCACGCGCGGCGCCTTCCTGCTCTTGCTGCTGAATCTGGGCAGGAGCACGCGGTTGGTTGGACATGGGACGGGGGATCGACTCGGGCGACTCATAAACGTAGAGGTTCTTCTCAATGACCTGGGGAATGGGCTGAATCTCAGTACCAAGCTCTTGTTCGATCCTATACAGGTTGAAACGGTCTTCCCAGTTGATCAGGTTAATAGCCAGACCCAGGTGTCCAAAACGACCAGAACGACCAATACGATGCAGATATGTCTCTGCGTTCTTGGGAAAGTCGAAGTTGATTACAACGTTGACTGCCTGAATATCGATACCACGGGTGAGCAAGTCGGAGCAGACAAGATTTCGGCATACACCATTACGGAAGTCGTGGAAAACGCGGTTACGGTTGTGCTGAAGCATGCGAGCATGCGAATAGAAACAGGAGTAACCGAGTTCAGTAATCTTCTTAGCGAGGAGCTCGACTCGGTTCGTGGAGTTACAGAAGATGATGGACTGGTTGATCTGGAGCTTGTTGAAGAGGGTGTTCAAGCAGTGGACCTTCTGCTTCTCCTCAACGAAAGCGTAGTACTGCGTAATACCGCGAAGTGTGAGTTCGTCCATCAGGTTGATCTCGTATGGGGAATTCATGTGCTTGTCCTGGTCTGTGTCAGTAGAGTAGTCATGGCTGGAGCGTCATGAAACGTACCTTGAAGCTCTTGACAACAATGGGGAACGTGGCACTGAAAAGCATGACCTGTCTGTCCTTGGGGTGGAAGCCAAGCAGCTGCTCCACAACCGGGGTGAACTCAGGGGAAAGAAGCTTGTCGGCCTCATCCATGACAAAGGTCTGGCAAGCTGAAAGGTCTGCTACGCCCTTGCCAGCCAAATCCAAAATCCTACCTGGTGTTCCAACAATGATGTGGACAGGGTCGTTTAATCGTATGATGTCGTCTTTGAGGCCCGTACCACCGGTCGAGACCATGACATTGATTCCAAGGTGTTTTCCCAGCTGCTTGCATACCTGGGAGGTTTGTAGGGCGAGTTCTCGAGTGGGTACGAGGATGAGGGCTTGTGTCTTTGGGCTCTTGGGGTTTACGCGCTCGAGGGTGGGGATGACAAAGGCGGCAGTCTTTCCGGTACCGTTCTTCGCTCGTGCAAGGATGTCTCGGCCAGTAAGTGCTACAGGGATAGTCTCTTCTTGAATGGGCGACGGCTTCTCGAAGCCAGCCTCGAAGATACCCATCATCAGCTCGCGCTTGATAAAGAAGTCTTCGAATTCAAGTCCCTTGGTAGCGGTAACATCCTACGCGCGTGTTAGCATGTTTCCCCCCGCATTGCATGTGCGAGCATGTCGTACCTCTGTTTGTGGTCGCGCATCCTTTACGGGCGCGTTCAGTCCCGCCTTCCAATTGGCCTCTCCTGACGGTGTGGCATCGCTAGACGTGTCAGCGCGTGTGCTTGTAGTCTCTCACTTACTCTCGGCCGACTCACCTCAGCTGCGTTGCCGCTAGTTGGTTCGTGATTTCTGAAGTCATTGTGTATGTGTAGAGTCCACCGGAGGGTGGGGTCGCTGATCAAGACGTCAAGATTCGCAAGTTATGAATGGAGCACGGGCTGAAGTGGGGGGCTTTCAAGTGGAAGCTCGTATCGTGTATGCCGACGAGAGTGGGGGCCGACAAGCTAGAGGAGTGATCAGGTCTCGTGACTGATAGAGACGCGAATTCAGATGTTTGGCGGTGCGTTTGCTGCGTCGAGGAAGCCGAATGAACCCCGAGAGAGATAGTCGCAGTGGTGGTGTTTCGCCTGTACGTGGTGCGAATGGCGATGTGTATGTGTAAGTGCAGGTTCGCGCGAGTAGTGCTGCGAGTAGTCGGAGGCAATGAGAGCCTTTGGAGGTTGAGCGCAAGAGCGGGCGTGCAATTTTGGGTGGGCGAGGGGTGGTTTGTGTGGTGGTGGTGTAGCTGAGCGGGCCGCTTTATGCAAGAAGGAACTTGAAGATGGGGGAGGGCAACGGTCCGTGCGTGCTTGTCATTGGGCTTTCTGACGTCGCTGCCTTGACTGTGACAAGCTTTGTGAGTAAAGTGGTTATTTCACTTGCATTTCAATTCACTCTTTACAGCTCTTCTGTCTAGGCTACCTCAATCGGCGTCGCCTCGTGTACGATACTAATATTGGGACAGACTCACCGGTTTCCTGCGCAACGCCGCATCTGGATTAGACCAATATTACATTTCCTCTGGTATACCAAAACGCACGTGAGCAAGATATCTGTAAACTTGTTCGATAAAGCATAGTCTAATATGTACAATAGAAATTACAATAAAAGTCGCCACGTTTCTATCAGACTGCACTTACCGGGGGGAGCATCAACCCGAAAGAATTTGGACTTTACCATCTGGAACACTTTTCTGATCGGACCACTATACCGACACCCCCAAACACCACCCAACACCTCATAACCCCTAAACCTCACCATGTCTTCTCTCCTCCGCCTCTCCAGCGCTCTCCGCAGTCTCCGAGCCCCCACCACCAAACCCCCCACCTTCTTCTCCCCCACCCGTCCACCCTCCTCTCTCAACCTGCCCCGTTCCCGGCACTACTCCTACCGCAACCCGACCTTCTCCCAAGTAAGCGCCAACAACAAAGTCCTCTACGGCCTCATGGGCACCAACATCGCCATCTTCAGCTACGCCACATATCTGCAACAACAAGCCGCACAAGGCTTTCCCGGTCCCTGGCACCGCTTCCTCCGCACCTTCACCCTCAACTACTCAGAATTCAAAAACGGAAATTACATCCCTGTTCTCCTGGCAAATGTCACCCACATACAAGTCTGGCACCTCTTCTCCAACATGCTCTCTTTTTATTTCCTTGGTCAGTTCCTGGCGTCGGCGGCTCCGCTTATTACTCCAGCGAGGTTTTTGACCATAGCGTTTGGATCGGGGCTTTCGGGGAGCTTGGGCTATCTACTCTCGCGGTATTATAAGATGAAGGATCTGAGCCCCCGTGTGCGCGATAATACGAGGGGAATGGGGTTTTCGGGTGTCGTCATGGGGGTGAGTAGTGTGGCGGCTTGTTTGGCGCCGCATGCTAAAGTGCTGATTTATGGGATTGTGCCTGTGCCGCTTTGGGGCCTGGTGGCGGGCTACGCCGTGTATGATGGGTATTTTGTTAATAGTGCGAATACGATGATTGCGCATGGCGGGCATTTGGGGGGTTTGGCATTTGGACTTCTGTATTATTTTGCAAAGCTGAGGGGTGTGAGGTTTTGAAGGCAAAGTAAAATAAAAGTATCAGCCATGCAAAATCTCTTGTATATTTTTTTCTCTTTCACACGTCGCTTTTCAAGGAAGCTATTGATCACACTCATGTCCATAAACGACAATGAAAACTGCAAACAACATAAATCTACTACCAGCCTCAAACGTGTTATAATACACACGGCCTAGTGCTAACATTTCCTCAATCCTATTTTGCATGCAATCCCCCTCAACAAAGAGAAACCAGGGGACGCCACTGTATTAGACTACTCAGCCACACCAATCGTAGCCATCTCTCGAAAAACACAATATTCTATCCCCTCAAGGTGTGACAAAGGAAAACAAAGTGAGTGTCTGAACTCGACAACTGTGAAAACATATTCTGGAGTTGTCGTCTTAGCAATGTGATATTGATACGTGCTGAAAGCGGTTGACCACTTACAAGAAAGCCGTTGAAAAACACCTCAATCAGCTTTTTCGAAAGGGGCTAGCCATCTCCTGCTCATCATCTATCTTGGGAGTTGGCTCATCTTTTGCGTGGTCGTTAGGTAGAAGTGTGGGATTTGGTAGACCTTCGGGTGTCCACGATCGGTCTTGCGGACTGGCTGGAGCTACTGGGACTTCTTCTTTCTCCTCCTCTTTCTGCTCCTCTTTCTGCTCCTCTTTCTGCTCCTCTTTCTGCTCCTCTTTCTGCTCCTCTTTCTGCTCCTCTTTCTGCTCCTCTTCCTCCTCCTTCTGCATCTCTTCATCTTTCTTCTCTTCTGCCACCTTTTCTTCGGGTTCTTTCTTCTCGTCCTCCTCCACCCTCGTCTCCATTTCCACTGTCATTACTTCTTTCTCCTGCTCTTCTTGTTCTATCTTCTGCTCCTTTTCATGCCCGATCATCGCCTCCTCTTCGACAATGGTCTTATTCTCAACTGGTACCTCCTCTTTGTCTGCGATTTCCTTTTCTTCTTCATTTTCCTCCTCCACTTTCCTTTGTTCCTCGATATTATGTTCTTGCTCAGCTGTATTCTCAGATTGTGCCGGAGTCTCTTCCACGATAGTCCTCTCCTCCTTGTCCTCCTCTCCACCATCCGAACTATCCTGTATAATTTCCTCAGACAACGCGCTCTTGCGTGGAAGAGGCTTCTTCCGCTTTATATTCTCTTTGTCCTCGTCAGTATCTTCACCAACAAGCTCCTCAGAACGACCGCTCTTCCTTGGCCGACCTCGTTTCTTTGGCACCTGGCCCTTTGCCTTCAACTTCGCTGCTTTTGCTGCCTTCTTCTTCGCAGCAAGCGAGTAGTCCTCGTCTTCATCCGAACCTTCTTTCTTCCAAGCGCGTCCCTTGCCCTTGAAGTGTTTCGGTTTGGTGGGTTCCGACTCGGCTTCTTCTTGTAGCAGCGCTATAGCTTCTTCGTCCAGCGAGGCTAGTAATGCATCGTCAACATTCCTGCCAAGCGAAGCGATGGATACTCTTCTGCTCTGAACGACAGGAGACGACATAGTCTCTTGGTCATGGACATCAACGTTACCTGGCTCCACATCCTCAAACAATTGTGAATCATGGTAGTAAGGTCTCTGTTGAGCAGGCTTGCGAGTGCGTAGGCCACGTCGGGTTGAGCCTGGTGCGCTTGTCGAAGCAGGCGAAGCAGTAGCGGAATCCGGATCGCCATTCGATTTGGGTGTGGCGTCTGTATGAATAGAAATTCTCGGCTGGGTACCCTTGCCAAACGTGCTGGGTGTCGCTTGCAGGGAAGCATTGGCCTCACCAACGTCCTCTGTTACAGTTTCCTCAGACTTTGACTTGTTAGTAACGAATCTGCAGTGCTGGAATAAAACTTACAAGTTCCTGCTTCTTCGGTGTCTTCCTGGTGCTGAGCTTGAGAATATGGCTCTTCTTGGGCGGATTTGCAACAGGTGCTGTGACTGGAGATTTCGGAGCTGTAAACTAGTTAACCATTTTTCAAGAACATGAAAATCAAGATAAACGGAATTTGAAAGTCCGCAGCCATAGAAAAACGATGGGTGAGGGTCCGAGGTGAATAGGCGGCAGCGCATTACAATGTGGGGTACGAAGTTTCACACATGGTTTTGTGCAACACATACCAGAACGGACAGGCAACGGAGACGCGATCGTGGACTTGGTAACCTCATCAATCGTGATGTCCATAGGGTCATCGAGCTCATCCTCAGGCGAGATGGTTTCTTCCGACTGCACGCGCGTTAGTGAGTGAAAGTAAGGATCACATTCACACTCACAATAGGCTTCTTCCTCGCCTTACGAGTAGAAGTCTTGCGTTTGCCATTCATGGTAATGGTAATGGTAGGAGCCGCGGGTGTTGCAGTCTCAGCTCCCGGTGTTGAGGTTTCAGGGTCTTTAGCAGCGTCATCACTATCACTCGCTGATGCGATAATCTCCTCCGACTGACAAAATTAGCAAATTTGAGCAGTGTGCGTGGAAAATACGTACAAGTGGCTTCTTTCGCGCCTTTCGCTTCTTCTTGGCGGAGGGACTTGAGTCCTCAAGATTACCGGCCTTGGACGGCGTTGCGGTTCCAGCCGAACGCGGTTGTCCATTGCCATTCATGGCTGCTGATTTCCTAGGACGGCCAACCTGACCACGTGGTTTGGTGGGTTGAGGTTTAGCTTTGACTGGCTGACCATTTTCGTCCTGGTGTTGTTAGCAAACATCAAAAAATGGACTCGATGATGAAATTTGACGCACACTCGAATCCGACTCTTCAAAAATGCGCAAAGTCGTATAGTACAGCGAAAGTCCGCTGGCATGTTGATTCGACTGCCTCCAGTCATCGTAGGGAAGGCGAGTGTCGGGATTTGCTTCTTTCCAGGCCTCGTACTCCTCAAAGCCATGCTTGTCCATCCACGATGAGGACTGGGCATCGCGAGACTTACGAGTACCCTTCTTGCCAGAAGCCAAATGACCGTTCGGTGCCATGATGATACGGAGAAAAAAGTCGGAGAGATAGTAGAGGTTGGGCGACAAATAGAAAACTGCAAGGACAGACTAAGGAAAGTGGGTGTGAATGAGCGGCGCTGAGCAAAAAATGCGCAGTAAGAAATCCGGGCGACTGAAAGTATGAAATGAGCGCGCGCGGGTTTGCGCGCGCAATTGATGAATGTGGAGTGGAAAGTCGGTGTCGTGAAGAAAGAAAGTCCAGGTCCCAAGTCCCATCCGAGATGATCCACGCCTCGTGGCACGTTAGCTCAAAACCAACAACTTGTCGCCGGGGGGCGCGAGAAAACAAGCAGCAGAACTCAGCTGCTCAGAAGAAAAGCAAATGACGTCAATGGAAATTTAGGTTGAGCTGATTCGCAGCAGGCATGACGAGCTGGAAGAGGGAGTGGAATTGTAACGGAGAGAAGGGTCCGCGTACAAGGGAAAAGGCAATGCGCTAATAACAACCTCCAATTTCAGCTCGGCCACCTATCGAATCGAGGCATATCATCGCCTCCGGATCCACTCCTTGTGGTGAGACACTGCAAACGCCAGGCACCCTGCTTGTATCTTTCGATAATGTGGCTTTTTGAGACTAACCCCTAAAGTCGCATTTCAGCTGCATTATGGTAAGGATAATTCTGACTTGATGATAAGGAAGCATGCATCCTCCTCTATATCCTAGAATTGCATCTTACAACATCTCGCGTGTTTTCTACCTGCTATCTCACATCTACCAAATACCAACTGTTTTTTTCTTCCAATTCGTGGTGATTGTTGTGTTCACGACAGCTATCATTCTTCGGTGATGCATTCGCACAAACATTGCACTTCATTTACATGCTACTCAAACTCTATTAAATTGATTCAGCTACGGCAACGCGCAGCTGAATGTAATTGGACTTGGTATTACACTTTTCAAGATTTTTGGCTTGCCAGCTTTCCACGATACTCTGCCGTCTTCGTTTGTTCTCTTTGGCCCAGCAGGCATCCTAGCAGCTCTGCAAGTCGCCACTTCTCCTAATATTGCCTTGGCCGCTGAGGTGATCGACAGACGATACACGTGAACACTGAATAAACGCACAAGGGCACAGTCCACGTAAACACCACTTAACTTCCAACATATCCGTAGATCGTCAGCACCTAAACATCGAACCCTGCAAACACACACGTAAGTACAGTCACCCTGCATGCCCGAAGTCCCCGCATCCATGGCCAGACCGGCCTTGAAACGATACATATAAAGAAGGTCACTCATCACGGCATTCACTCTCAAGAACCTAAAAAATATGTTCAATCCAATGTTCTCGTAACGCACCCCGACGTAATCAAAGATAACCTATACGTGAAAACCAACCAAACACACTCACAAAAAAGGGGGGCACCACAGCGCGAAATGCAAACATGGGTATACAGGGTCCACAAAGTCTCCCCAAAGTTTCTCTCTCTTTCTCCCTCTCAGTCTAGTAAGACAAAAAAAGCGCTCAGCTGGACCAGCAATGAAGTCAGATCCCCTGTCAGCTTTGTGAAAATATGGAAATAAAAAAAAAAGAGACACAGACGCACAAGGACAGGGGAAAGCAGAGAAAAACGCCCAGAATAAGGTGATGGTACCGCGAGATTGGAAACAGAAGAAGAAGAACAATGACATAAACCCGTAATGAGTCCCCAAATTTCGTCGTCATCGGAAAGAAGCAGCAAGAACAAAAAACTTTCTCGGTTGATTAAAGTAAAATGATTGCGAAAGAAAACGCATGAACTCTTGTCCTCTCAGAGTCATCGCAGCATTTTTAGAAAGAAAAATACCCTGTGAGAGAGACTTGGCCAGATGAGACTGGAATTCCTTATCAAGCCGACGAAGTTTGCTAGACACTGATTGTTCCTAGAATGACTCCGGTGGACTCGGCATCCCGTGTGCACTGCCATCTTCCTTTTCCGGCTCTTGCAGGTTGTGGTTGTCTCTCTGCACTGGTTCAAGTTTTAGTTTACCAATAGGCTTCCCAATGCCTTTCATGTAACCACTCTGGTCATTACCATTCTCATCCTTTTCTTCATCGAGCTTGCGCTTCTTACGCGCCATCTGTTGCTGCTCTCTAAGCGGACGCTTGCGAGGACTCGAAATCTTGCCAGTGGGTGGCAAACGAGGCTTGGGAAAGCGTTGCTTGGGCGGAAGATCATCATCTTCAACAAGCGGCTGGCTGTTATTGTCGTGAAGCTTGCTGTAAAGCCAGCTCTGGAGAAGGCCGATTTGATGCTCGGCTGTCTGAAGGGTAATGGGTTCGAATTTGGGTGGCTCAGGCATGATGACACCAGTGGTGGCAACGTTGCTGTTATGGTTAGCAAAATCATAACACAAATACACTGTAGTACATACCTGTTGTCCTGTCTAGCATAGGCATTGTGTACCCTGTTCTGGAGCAGGTGCAATGGTACACTGGCAGTAAGTCCAAATTCGACATCGAGGCCGAGTTCCTTGAATCCAAAGAAGTCCTCGCCAATGTCTTCGGCAAAGTCACCTCCCACAAACTGTTCACTGCCATCATTGAAAGCACCAGCACCGTCAGCGCCAGCATTCTCAATTGCTGGTCGCAGAAGCTCGGCATAGTATGACCGCATTCTGTCATGCATGCCGGCCAGCTTCGTTCCAAGCCTTTCGACGTCGTCCTTGACGTAAGCCTCCAAAGACTCCAGGTCGACACCGTTGGCATGCAAAGAATGAAGTACTGCTTCTTCCTGTGTAAAGCGCGGAGTCCAGTTGGTAGTCTGACCGTTTGGAAGCGTGATTGGAACATCAGACTTCATCTTCGGTGTTTCACGGTAGACCCCAAGACCGGCAACAACATTGTGGAAGAACTTTGCCGCAATGTCCGTTACTGCATCCAGAGCCGAGGGCTGGAACTCTTCGAAACCAGCATGATAAAATATCTTGCCGACACTTCGTTGAAGAGCAGCGCGACAGATATAAGGAGCCATGATCGGACCATCTTCTGAGGTAACCATTGGCTCGATGTCTGCTTCCATGAATGGCTGCGGCTCATATCTTTGAAATTGGTTCTGATACAGCTACGGACAGTCAGTGATCAATACCCTCTTATCCATTGATGGAAATCTTACCTGTGACTGAAGTTGCATTTGTTTGACAATACCAATTTTTGCACAGATCTTCCTTGTCTCTTGCAGTGTATGATTGTTACTGTCAAATTTATGCACAAGTGCACTGTCTGGCGAGACGAATTGTCCTTTCGGGAAGACGCGCATGTACTCTTCGACTTGCGGAATCACTTGACCCTCGGCGTCTTCAACCCATTGTAAACGCTCGGAAAGGTCAGGCATAGCGCATACGGGGTCGTAGTAGTCTGGGATCTGACGCTCTTCTTCACCCTCAATGCCTTCGGCGAGTGACTCGCCAGCAATTGTCTGAACACCATCTTTGCCGTCAAGTGTGGTGGCTGCTCCGTTTGCAGACTCCTCTTCGATGGCTTGCTTTTTGTGTCGTAACCATCTCCGCATACCGGCTTTTGTGCGCAGGATGGCTGGCTCATCGGGCTGGAGGTGGTCATCGCGGAAGAGTCGATGTCGTTCTGATGCTATGATAGCTCGGTCTTTCTTCGTTACTTGTTTCCATGTTTTGTACTCCAAGTCATCCAAGTCGGCATCCTCGTCCAGAGCATCACTGACTGAGACACCAGTGCCATCAGCCTCCGAGATGTCTGCTTGACTGCCATTGATGCCATTTTTTGAGATACTGTTTGGTCCCAATGGGGTTGCTGAGCCGGGTGGGGGTGTTGAGAAACCATTCACGCTACCTTCCATTTCCGAGTCTGCCCGTAAGAACTCATTCTTCAGGTTGGAGACTGCGTTGTTCAAGGATGGAACTGCTGGTTTTGTTTCGGGTCCTGGTGTGTCCTCCAGGCCTGCTGGATGGGCTTTCCTTGTTGTGCTTGAGCCTTTGCCTCCTTTACTTGGGGCTTTTCTGCCCCGCGAAGCCATGATAGGCTCCTCGTCTTCACTATCGTCTGCACCATCTGCATCAGCATCGCCATTGCGCATTCTCCTCTCTTCCGCCTCGACCTCTGCACGATCGCGGACGGTGATGTCTGGAATAAGCGGCACAAGCTTCTCAGTCTCTTTCTTCATGTGTAGAGCCTTCTTGCGCAGAAAATGACTTGGGTCAGCATTGTACTTTAGGCAATTTGACCAGATGAGCATGAGATCATCAACAAACTCCTTTTTGGACTTGTATTGCAGTTGTTTGAGCTTTTTCATCATGGTGCCGATATCCATCGGGTGTTTGATGACGTTGTAGTAGTCGGGGGCTTCCCGTTTGTTGACACGCTGGAGGAATGGGTGGGCATGCTCATTGGCTTTGAGCTCCATGAGAACCTTCTCTGTGCTCTCGTATAGTTCCTCCTGGCCAACACGGTCCTCGTTGGCCCATTTGCTCCTGTTCTTACGAACCTCACTGATGAGACTGCGCAGCTGCGCGTCCGTCGCATGGACGCGGTCTCTTTGGGCATCAATACGCGAGATGAGGTGCTTGAGGGTCAGGCTGGACGCGCCAAGGTTGGTGGTGCTCAAGGTCCCTTGTTGGGGGGCAGCAGCGGCAGCAGCAGCTGGGGCATTTGCAGACGCGCCAGAAGTCTCTGCTTCTACCTGTCGGTCGAGTTCGTCAAGCTTTTGTTGCTCCAGCATCGCGTCCCTGTCGCTCTCGAGGGTGTAGAAAAGGGTGTGGAAGCTGCGCTTGGCGGCATCCTCGGCGGCCTTCTTGTCTTGTTGTAGTTTCTTTCGCACATCGTCTGATGACTTTGTATGGTCTGAAGAAGGTGTGCCTGTCCGGTCGTGGCCGGATTTGTTCGATGTGGATGGGACGCGGAGGAGGCTTGGCGTGCTGGGAGTGGTGGCGGCAGCAGCAGCAGCAGCGGCACCATTGGTCGCGCTTTTGGATTGCAGCGGTGAGGTCTGACTATCGTCTTCGTCATCCTCATCGTCGTCGTCGCCGTAGTCGTCTTCGTCAATTGCGCGGGTTGGCTTTCTGGGTGTGATAGCCGGTCGCGCGTCATGCGCCGCCGGGACATCATCGGATGACGGCCCCGGCGCATTATCTAGAGCATCAACAGCATCGCCCTCGAATGTTCCTCCGAGTACTGCTGCCAGACGCGCTTCGGTGCGCCGATAGTGGTCTCGCCAGCGCGTGGCTCGGGGGTCCTCCTCGGTCGTGATGTCTCCCCCGTCCCCTAGGTGGTTCGCGTTGGAGGCGTTTGACATGGCCTCATCGTTCAGCGGCGCATTGGGGGTGCGCAAGTGGGTCGCGTTGGGAGGCTGATGCGGGAAGCGGGCATGGCTTGGGCGGTCTCGCGAGGATGGCGGACATGATGATGATGATGCAGCGAGGGACATAGTCGTCGTCGTCGGTTGTGGGGGGGTCTTGGCAGTTCGCGGCCTCACGGGGATGGCCCGCCTTCAGGGCGACGTCCAACCTGGTGCAGGTGTCGCGACGCGATAAAATCAAGCATGGAAGGAAGGTCTACGTCGAGCGAGTGGATTTCTGATGGCTGCGAGATGAAAGACGTGGTGTGGGCGCGCCTATTGATGGCCGAAGATGCGGCTCGTGAGTTTGGCGTCGTTGTCTTAAGCAGGTGGTCCAACTGTCCAGTCTGGCTAGGTAGGCACGCCTTAGCTCCGTTAGCGATGCTCCCGCCGCGAGCCCCATGCTTCACCCACGCCCCAATATCAAACGGCCTCTGCCACCACACCTCCCCCACAACCACACTTGCGCGCGCGCAGATGCTTTCGAGGGCACCTGCAACGCCTTTGCCGGGCTGCTACGTATTTTTATGCAGTCGGCAAAAAGCCATTGAGCGTGCTGGCCGGCACTAGCATTCAGGGCGCAACCATGGTAACTCTGTGTCTGCTACGTCAAATGCCTCGTATTTCTACCAAAAGCCAGGCATGCAACTGTTGGCCAGGCCACATGCTATGCCCAAACGACTGTTCAAGTGGCTGTGCGGACAAAGGTGTGGTAATGCGAACACGTTCGGGCCCTGTGGAGCGCCGCCTTGTCATACGTACATAGCAGCGCCCCTGCAACTGCAGCCCTACTTGAGGCCATTCAGCTAGGTCCATGCATGTATCCTCGAATTGAGACGAGTCCAGCACAGAGTACCCCAGGTTTACTGATTTTCACAGGTTCCACACGTGATCGACAGCAACGTTGCCCGACCGGGCCTAGCTCATCCGGCCACGGCCAGGTTCGCCAGATGCCAGCTTGTGACATGAACGTTGCAGTTCCGCGCTGCGCCCGAGTCTGACAGTTGTTTTCCCGTACCGTGAGCATGAAGTCACCCGTCCGGACCTCCTAGCCTACTTCACCTGCCCACAATGCGCATACGGAAACCCTTTGCTGGTACGTAGCTTCGGACGCCGCAGACCCAGCGAGCTTTGAACACCTTTCCGACCACGGCGCATATGCGCGAGCAGGAGATGGCCATGTTCTGACCGTCCCACTGTCCATGCTGTTCGCTTGGATTTCCTCTCTCAACAGTTGCATAAGACCATGCTAACATCTCTCAAGGCGCCTTTATTGGCCTCATCTTTATCAGCGCAGCCGCGGGCTTTTCCCCACCAGACTACAAAATCCCTACGTACAAGCAGTCGGATAAAGCGCTCCACTTCACAGCCTTCTTCTTGCTGACCCTCTGCTTCTACTGGATTCTTGAGACAAACAGGAGAAAGGTGGTGCAGCTAACCTTTACCGTCTGTACGCTCGGTCTGGGATTTGCCAGTGAGGTCATCCAGGGATTGTTGCCTGTAAGTCTACCCTGGACTCATACAAGGTTGCTGGATTTTCCGAGAGCAGCAGTGCGCATATAGGCACTACAGGAGAATTCCAAGCGGTGAAGATGACGAACGAAGCTAACTCGCGTCCAGATACATCGCGACTTCGACTACTATGACATTGTAGCCAATGTCCTCGGCTCTCTCCTCGCACTAGGCCTTTGCAATTGGTACCATAAGCGCATGCTCGAGCGCAAACGAGCTGCACGCGGATACACTGCAGTTGCTGGAGACGAAGAGAGAGACATTGAGTTGGGAGAGAATGTCGAAGGACAGGAGTCAGGCGTTGTCAGACCCACGGTAGAGGAAGAACTCGATCGCTGGGATGAAAATGCTGAAGATTGGGAGACAACGGAGCCTGAAGCCACCAATGGGAGGAAGAGTCTCGACGACGACGGAAAGAAACGGAGTGACTGAGACCGAAACTGATATGATACATGTGGATCTTACCATCGCTGGTGGGGTGGAAGGAAACATGCTCTTGGTATTGCAGCAATTGATATTCCTCGTGTACGCCACGTATGTTGCAATGCTTGACATCACCTTGTGTCGCGCAATCCGCCAGGCAAATGTCTCTCTAAAACCACCATAGCCTTGGAGCCCGGATACAAAAGACCTGCTGCCAGGTGTCGTGTCCATCCGTGTCGAGCAAACACATATACATCACCAGAGCGAATGAGAAGATGGTGCAAGTCGACTTGGATATTCGTTTACAAGTTCATAGCTAGCTCTCGGTGCTCAAGCAGGCAATTCCGAGCGAGCCTTAACCATGATTCGTCATTTGGCCTGCCCTATCTTCCGTGGATTCATGCATTTTCCAGTATGACACTCCGAAAGAACCATAAGACCCACACCAAGCGCCGTGATCAATTCCTTTCCATACCCGCGCCCCGCTTAAGCAGTGGTAGTCTTAGCAGCAGCCTGGTTGGGGTTGATCTTCTTTCCGTCCTTGTTGTACCTAACACGTGGGGGAGGAGCACGGTTGCGGCGTCCTTCGCGCGAGCGGACACTGGGCATGTTAGAACACGGGCGCATCAATTCCTCGTGGAGGCGTCACGTACCGGACAATCTTGCCGTGGATAGCGCATGAGACGCAGTACTGGAGCTTCAGGTACATCTTGGGGACAGTGTACTCGGGGAAGACGGAGGCATCAGAGATATCACCTGGTTTTGTCAGCCTTGGATATCCAAATTTCGCTCGCCACCTCGCTGTCTATGGCCGTTTGGTGCGGTACGAGGGTCGTTTGGGAGACGTACGGATGGCGGCGGACTCGACCATGTTGCGGATGGTGAATCTCTTGATCGCCTTGTCCTTGGGAGTGCATCGCGAGCAGTTGGAGCAACGGATGGGCTTGACGTGGCCGCGACCCTTCTTGTTACGGCCGTTGGACGCTCGCTTCTTGACCATGTTGGGCTGATTCTGTCGAACGATGTAAGCGGATGTCTAGGTGAGCGAGGCACGGAGTGCGTACTGAAGATGTGGAATCTAAAAGTCAGCAGTGGGGTGTTGTCGTGAGAGTCGTTCCTGACGTCGGATTCGTGAAGTCGGGATGCACGAGTGTCGAAATTCGCTTAGAGAGGTGCGGATCTAATCTTATCACTTGGCACTGATGGTGCTAACCGCATGGGGCTGCACTGCCTCCCCTCGACTGTGAATTGAGGACCGCCGAATCACTTTGGAGCGTGGACGAAATGCTGTGCATAATTCTGCAGATGCATGCTGTCATTCGATGGTAGCCCCTATTTTTTCTGTCTGAGCGTCGTAAATTCGGAGCTTACTATCGCTGACATGTGATTGTAAGTTTCCTTTATAGTGTCGCATGTATATGTTCAACGCACGACAACTTTACTTCTTGAACAAGACTGTACATAATTGTTACCAAGGTGAAAGGGCGGCTGTCTTAGGCTCATGACTATTCCGTATAAGAACACTGGACGGGTTAAATCGGGAAAGAGAAGACTGGATATGTTCCGATATGCAATCGAAAAGATACAAGCGTTGTGGTCTCACGGAGGCAGGCTTGTAGATATGAGTCAATGCGTGAATTTTCCATGTGTAAAGGGGTGCATCTGCTTCTGCTGCGTCCACAACCTCACGAGAAGCCCGATCAGGGAACCAAAACACATGACTTGAAAGAGATTGGAGATGCGATCTTGCTTGTATGGCGGCGATTCCTGTTGCTGCACGAGACGTGGACACGTCAGGTGCCGCGGAAACTGGGAATGTGGTGAGTGGCGGTCTGGGCAAGGCGCTTGATCCCTATGTAGGGATTGTTTTCGTCTAGCAGCTATACCCTGGCAACCACATCGACCTCCGTATAGGCCGCTGGAATCCTTCTTACTGGCCCCTCCTCCGCCAACCAGGCAGAACCAGCTTTGCAGTAACAACGCACACGACGTCGCCATGTCGCATACTGGTGCCATGCGGGGGACGCCCAAGAACTCGAACCGTAACCAGCCACAGCATCTCGGCCACAGCCCTTCTGCCATCCCGCGCCCCTCTGGTTTGGAGAACCATTCGCATGTCACCCAGAGCGATGCGGGCGGCTCTTCGCTCAGCGCCAGCCGGGCCAAAATGTCCAAGAGGGACGACGTGAGTGGCCCTGCTGCATGTGTGCGACTGCATACTGATTTTGCGACAGGCCATTCGGCGAAAGATTGAGACGGATCTCAATAAGAAGAAGAATATTAGCGGACGAGTTCGGCCCTCCAAGAAAGCCCCGCCCGGCACCGTCCTCGCCCTGAAGCCATCCCCAGCACTCCAAATAAAGCCATCGACTACGGTCGCTGAGGCGGCACAGTTGATGGCGGCCAAGCGGGAGGACTGCGTTTTGGTAACAGATGATGATGACCGTATTGCGGGTATCTTCACAGCCAAGGATCTTGCTTTCCGTGTGGTTGGCAATGGCATCAAGGCTCGCGACGTCACCATTGAGGAGATTATGACCAAGAACCCCCTTTGCGCAAAGACTGATACAAGTGCGACGGATGCGCTGGATCTCATGGTCAGGAAGGGCTTCCGCCACCTTCCCGTCATGGATGAGAACCACGACATCTCAGGTATTCTGGACATCACAAAATGCTTTTACGATGCCATGGAGAAATTGGAGCGGGCGTATGCCTCTTCTCGCAAATTGTATGATGCTCTTGAGGGTGTGCAGGCAGAGATGGGCTCGAGCCAGCCGCAGCAGATTATTCAGTATGTCGAGGCAATTCGCCAGAAGATGTCTGGGCCTACTCTAGAATCTGTCTTGACGGGTCTCCCTCCCACAACTGTATCTGTACGCACTTCGGTCAAGGAGGCGGCGGCACTCATGAAGGAGAACCATACAACTGCTGTTCTTGTGCAGGACAATGGCTCCATCACTGGTATCTTCACTAGCAAGGACGTGGTCCTCCGTGTTATTGCCGCGGGGCTTGACCCAATGACTTGCAGTGTTGTGCGAGTAATGACTCCGCATCCCGACTTTGCGCCAGTGGACATGAGCATTCAGTCTGCTCTGCGCAAGATGCATGGTACGTGGATTACAGGGAACCCTTGTCTAATGCATGCACTAATAACATACAGATGGACACTACCTCAATTTGCCAGTTATGAGCGATGCTGGTGAAATCGTCGGCATGGTGGACGTTCTCAAGCTGACTTATGCTACGCTTGATCAGGTATGTCTGAATCGTGGGTGAAGATGTTCGCAACACTAACTAGGCAAAGATCAACAACATCAGCACCACGGATAGTGAAGGCCCTGCATGGAACAAGTTCTGGCTCTCTCTTGACAATGAGACTGAGTCGGTCATGTCTGGCGAAGGAAGCCGACATCCTGACCACCGCTCCTACATCTCGCACCATGACCGTCCAGGTCTTATGGATCGCGGCGACAGTGTGATGCCAAACGAGTCTGCATCTCATAACGGAGACGACTCACCGCCCCCGTCTGCCGTCGCTAGCAACCACCCTGTCCACATGGAAGACATGCCATTCCCATTCAAGTTCAAGGCTCCAAGTGGGCGTGTCCACCGCCTACAGGTAGTCATTTCTGCTGGTCTCGAGGAACTCATCAACAGTGTGGCCAACAAGCTGGGCAGTGAGGTTGAAAGCCTAGGAGGTGCGCCGAGCTTTGAGGGCGGCAGGCTCTCCAGGGAAGGCTTTGCTCTCAGCTACCTTGACAATGAAGGCGATACTATTTCCATCACGACCAATGACGATCTTGTAGAGGCCGTCAGCCTGTCACGCATGGCACACCGCGAAAAGGTCGACCTCTTCGTCCACCACCCTGACAAGCCGCCCATGTCTGCTGAGGTCAACCCTCAGCCAGGGCTCTCCAAGCCCGTCACGCCACCCGAGTCTACACTCCGTGAGCGTAAGCAGTTCTTTGACGACGACGCCGACGAGAAGCCTAGATCGAGGGGCCGACACCAGTCGATCCCACTGTCGCAGCAGCCTGAGATTATTGCCGGTGTCCCGAACGATCTCCTGCTACCTGGAGCCATTGGTGTGCTAGCCGTCGTTATTGTTGGTGTGTTTGTGCTTGGCCGTGCTTCGAGCCGGTAAAGACATGGCTGGTGAGGGGTGGGTAGCAGTAGGGGAGAGATTGAAGCGTCAGCGAGAGTGTATTATTTCCTTTGTCAGAGTTTGATATCCCATAGATCCCTGGGTAATTGATAGCAATGTGGGTAGCCGAATTTATATACATGGCCTACCCAAGCATGCAGCCACAAACACAGGCCAGGCACAGCCGCATATGTATGTGCATATACGTGGCGAGCGTGGGTGAAGAGAAGCCGGTGTTGAGACAGCCCCGGTCAGCGCAGCCAGCCAATGACGAGGCGGGGCAGGCCAGCCTTCTACGAGCATCCTTGCCCGTGGTTGGACAACATTTTTTGGACAAGGGCGCGGGCTTGCACGCAGCCCCGCCAAAACATTGCTGTGAAATTTCCACGGCAACCCTGAAGCTACGGCACACACACTCGCACTCACACTCACTTTCACAGACCCCCTAGCTGTGTTGCCTCTTTACTTGCCCACAAGACTGCACTTGGGCGCTTTGCATCTATCTACAGCAGTAGGGGCGCGACGGTAACCACGTCACGCGCGCTCCGCAACCACTTACCGGCCAACCCACCACCGCTCCATTCTTGGTAGGCCCTTGCTTGCGAGCAAGACTACATGCAATAGGGCCGCCTGCCCATAAATATACCTCACGCTCACGCACACGCACGCCCGCATCATGTCTGTTCTACCCGCAGAGGTCCACACGGCGCTGGCCACCCTGCTACAGGGCCTCCAGTCGCCCGACAACGTCCAGCGCACCGCAGCAGAGCAGCAGCTAAATGAAGAATGGGTTGCCCAGAGGCCCGAAGTGCTCTTGATGGGCCTTTCTGAGCAGATTGAGCTGGCCCAGGATACATCGGTAAGATTAGGTCTTTGGCGGGGGGCCGGCATTGTGGGCTGACGGAGATGCTGTAGACACGAACATTTGCCGCCGTCATCTTCAGGCGACAGTCATCCAAGCCTCGAAAGGCACCTTCAGGCCAGACGGCCGACCTGTTCCTGACCCTCAATCCCGCTGAGCGAGAGGCCATACGCGCCAAGCTGCTCCAATGCCTGGCCAACGAAACCGACACTTCGGTACGGACAAAGGTGGGAGATGCCGTAGCAGAGCTCGCCCGCCAGCACACCGACGAAGGTAGGAGACCTCAATGCATATTCTGTCGGCTCGTCTAAAAAAAACATCCAGGTGTCGCATGGCCGGAGCTGCTAGGCGCCTTGTTCCAGGCCAGCCAGTCGCAAGACCCCGCACAGCGCGAGAACGCCTTTAGGATATTCTCAACCACCCCACAGATCATTGAGAAGCAGCATGAAGATGTGGTCATGACTGCCTTCAAGGGCGGATTTGCCGACAGCGAGTCGTCGGTCAGTACTTGTACATGTGTTGTGCGCTCACCGACTTACGTGCATAGGTTCGCATTGCTTCTGTTGAGGCGTTCGCCTCCTTCTTCCGCTCCATCACCAAGAAGGCGCAGTCCAAGTACTACTCACTCATTGGCGAGATTCTCAACATCCTACCACCGATCAAAGATTCCGGGGATGCAGACCTACTCACAAAGGCTCTCATCTCTCTTATCGATCTGGCCGAGGTCGCGCCAAAAATGTTCAAGCCGCTGTTCAACAGCCTTGTGCAATTCAGCATCTCGGTAATTCAGGACAAGGACCTCGGAGAGACCGCTCGCCAGAATGCCCTGGAGCTCATGGCTACATTCGCCGACAATGCGCCAGTCATGTGCAAAAAGGATCCCAATTTCACAAACGACATGGTCACTCAATGTCTGTCTCTTATGACCGATGTCGGTGCTGACGACGATGATGCGGAGGAATGGAATGTTTCTGAAGATGTGAGTTTGTTCACTTGGAAAACTTGCGCTTTTCTAACATGTACCAGTTGGATGAGGAGAGCGATTCGAACCATGTTGCTGGTGAGCAATGCATGGATCGTTTGGCCAACAAGCTTGGAGGACAGGCTATTCTGCCCCCAACCTTCAACTGGCTCCCCCGTATGATGACCTCCTCGGCTTGGCGCGACAGGCATGCTGCTCTCATGGCCATCTCCGCTATCTCTGAGGGCTGCCGCGAGTTGATGGTTGGAGAGCTCGACAAGGTCCTTGATCTCGTACTTCCCGCGCTTCGTGACCCCCATCCTCGTGTTCGATGGGCCGCCTGTAACGCTGTCGGTCAAATGTCAACCGATTTTGCAGGAACTATGCAGGAGAAGTACCACCAGGTTGTCTTGCCAAACATCATCCCCGTTTTGGAATCTGCAGAACCTCGCGTACAGGCGCACGCAGCTGCTGCTCTGGTCAACTTTTGCGAGGAGGCTGAGAAGAACATTCTTGAGCCATATCTGGATCAGCTACTGAACCACCTGTTGATGCTTCTGCAAAGCCCCAAGCGTTTCGTCCAGGAGCAGGCTTTGTCTACCATTGCCACCGTTGCCGATTCTGCTGAGGCCGCCTTTTCCAAGTACTACGACACTCTAATGCCACTATTGTTCAACGTATTGCAAGAAGAGCAGTCCAAGGAGTACCGTCTACTCCGCGCAAAGGCTATGGAGTGCGCCACCCTCATTGCTCTTGCTGTTGGCAAGGATCGGATGGGCCAAGATGCGCTCAACCTCGTTCAGCTCCTTGGACGTATCCAGAACAGCGTTTCCGAGCCCGATGACCCACAGGCGTCGTATCTGCTCCACTGCTGGGGACGCATGTGCCGTGTACTTGGTCGCGAATTCGTACCTTTCCTCGCCGGGGTCATTCCACCACTCACCGAGCTTGCCGGTGCCAAGGCCGACATCCAGTTGCTCGACGACGAAGACCAGGTTGCCCAGATTCAGGACGAGGAAGGCTGGGAACTCGTGCCGCTCAAGGGCAAGGTCATTGGTATCAAGACGAGCATTCTTGATGACAAGCACATGGCTATTGAGCTAATTGTCATCTATGCCCAGGTTCTGGAAGACGCTTTCGAGCCATATGTTAACGACATCATGGAGAAGATCGCCCTGCCAGGTTTGGCCTTCTTCTTCCACGACCCTGTTCGAGTCGCCTCGGCCAAGTGTGTGCCCACTCTGCTTAACGCATACAAGAAGGCCCACGGCCCTGAGTCCCCACAATTGGGCGATCTCTGGAAACGTACAGTGGAGCGCGTGCTCGAAGTCTTGAGCACTGAGCCCGCTATTGATACTCTGGCAGAGATGTACCAGTGCTTCTACGAATGCCTCGAGTGCATTGGCCGAAACTGCCTGACTGACGCACACATGACAACTTTCATCGAGTCTGCTAGGAGTGTGCTTGAAGACTACAACGTGCGCGTCAAGGAACGTCTCGAAGAGCAAGCCGAGAACGAGGACGGAGAGGAAGCGTCTGAAGACATTCTCTTTGCCATTGAAGATGACCAGAACCTGCTTTCCGACATGAACAAGGCATTCCACAGCATCTTCAAGACCATGGGCACCGCTTTCCTCCCACATTGGGCTGCGTTGATTGAGTACTATAGTATGGCAGCAGTCAACCAGGACCCTACTCAGCGCCAGTGGGCCATTTGCATATACGACGATGTGCTTGAATTCTGCGGTCCAGAGTCCTGGCAATACAAAGATCAGATCATGCAGCCACTCATTGATGGCATGCAGGACGATGTGCCCGCCAACCGTCAAGCAGCAGTATATGGTGTAGGTGTTGCCGCTCACAAGGGTGGTGAGAACTGGTCGGAGTTTGTCGCTGCCTCGCTGCCGACACTCTTCAATGTCACCCAGCGACCAAACGCCCGCACTGATGACGACATTTTCGCAACTGAGAATGCTTCGGCTGCGATAGCTAAGATCTTGCACTACAACGCAAGCAAGGTCCAGAACTGGGACAATGTTGCTGCGGCCTGGATAGATACCCTACCAATCACCAACGACGAGGAGGCTGCACCATACGCATACGCTTTCTTGGTGCAGTTGATTGAGCAGTAAGTATGATCGATTCATAGGGAACACATGTATGCTGACAACTTTCCAGGCAAAACCAAGCTGTCTTCTCTCAGCCCGCTAAGATCTTCAACTATGTGGTGCACGCCCTTGAGGCCGAGACCCTACAGGGACAGACTGCCAACCGCATAGTCGCCTCTGTCAAGGCTCTGGTCCAAGCCACAAGTACCGACCTGGCTCAAGCCGCCGCGTCTTTGACCCCAGATCAACAGCGCACAGCACAGGCGTACTTTAGCTAAAAGATGCATGACACAATGGTCAGTTTTGACTAGACCACATGAAGAAAATGAAGCACATGTGACATGTTGCATGAACGGCGTTTGATTGGGGATGTAGCACAAGGACGAAAATGCAAGCATCTTGGTGGCTTGAAGTCACGTTAGTTGTCGGAGAAGGATGATGATATAGATATCACTTTTTTTCTCCTAACATGGGAAAGGAACTGGGTGCCGGTTTTGGCTTTAGGGTAAGTGACACGTTATGTTTTCTGCACAGATTCCCCCTTCCCACTACACACATGCCCATTACATTCCCCTTTTCCCCGCCATTATCCCCCGTTACCACTCCTCACATCGTGTGCGTTTATGGATAGACTGGGTTGGGTTGGTTGTAGTGGAGAATATAAAAGCAAATTCAAACCATTGCTGGTTTTATGCATGTATTGCAGTGAGTGTTCATTGTGCATGTCCAAAAGATCAAGGGAAATATGGCCGGCTTGGACAGCTCAAGTGTGCCCCAATCGATACATATCTTGGATCTGTATAGATATCGAGACGATACACTATTCCGTCGTGATTTCTGCCTGGCCAAAAAAGTCTGTATCTGAAATCTAGTCTTTCCAACTATCATCATTGACTTTCTATCAAAGTACACACAGATTAGGCAGAGGAGGCCATCTTATCATCATAATATGAGAGGGGCGGGTTTCGTTGATATTTAGCAAGGAAGAGGGTTAGGCTGTGTATGGGAGGATGGGGATGTAAAAGGGATAGAGATGAGATGATAACCCGGGGGTTATTCCGAGGAATGGATTGCGTTTGTTCAGACGTACAGGTGGGTTTGTATGAGTGCTGTACTTGAATTTATCATGTCTACAATGCCCTTTTTGCTTATAAAACGCGCGAAAAGCGTACACCTCTTGCCTGCTGCTTCTAGTATCGCCATGGATGCTCCCCCCCCCCATAGCAAGTACATAAGAACCGTCTTTGTGGCGGATTTCCCCAGTGAAACTTCTGTTGAGTAATCCCTGGTACTCCGAGGAATGAGTGTATTTGTGGATTAGAGTAACGCGCTGGGTGAGATTCGCAGGTCCGTTAAGCCCCCGCAAGATCAGTCGATCTCAAATCAAAAGACGAAGCACTCGCAAAACCACGGGGATGAACAAAAACATGCACAAAGCACACCTCACTCGATCACTAATTATGAAAAGAATCCCACTCCCCAGGTCGCGGATGGATGCTTGGAACGCGTCCGTGGACCAATAAGCGGGGTGCGAGATAGACTTACGCACCGGGGTGGTTCGGCGGACCTCGGCATCTTCCCCAGAGCTCCACCTTTTGATGCAAGTGCAAGGCAGACGACGTGGAGGGAACGGAGGCTAAGCTCGCGTTGGGAAGGAGAGGACCGAACCGAGGTTTGGAGGGAGAGGGATGTATTGGCAAAGGAGAGGGGGGAAGCTGCATCTCTTTTATTTACTTTAGAGAGGTTCGCTGTATTCCTTGGTTCCCTCGCCTTCTTTTTGTACTTTGACTTGGTTTCCATAGCCACATCTAACGTTATTATTCCCGAGGTATTCCGCCCGCCATGCCTCACGCAGCGCTTACACGCGAGTCCGTTGCTTCGCATAACAAGCCCGATGACCTGTGGTGCATTATCGACCACAAGGTGTACGACCTCAGCGAATTCGTCGATGCGCACCCCGGCGGCTCGGTCGTGCTCGAGCAGGTAGCAGGCCAAGATGCCACGACGGCCTTTTACAACTTGCACAGACAGGAGGTGCTCGAGAAGTACAGCGAGCTCTGCATTGGCACGATTGAGGGCGAAAAGTCAGAGGTCCTCATCCAGAAGCCTGGCGAGCTGAGCCCGGTCCCGTATGCAGAGCCGCTGTGGCTACGGCCGCAGTTCAAGAGCCCGTACTTTAACGAGAGCCACCGCGCGTTGCAGAGGGAGATTCGCAAGTTCGTCGACACGCACATTACGCCCGAGGCGCAGCAAAAGGAGAAGGACGGCACGTATATTAGCCAGGAGCTGATTGACAAGATGGCGGCAAACGACATGCTGGCCATGCGTCTGGGTCCTGGAAAGCATCTGCACGGCAAGAATCTGCTGGGCGTGGTTAAAGGCGAGGAGTTTGACTATCTCCACGATCTCGTGCAGGCGCAGGAGGGCGTGCGTGCGAATGCGCGTGGGTTCCAGGACGGAAACATGTCGGGCATGACGATCAGTCTGACGGCTGTGCTGCAGTGGATGCCCGAGTCGGAGCTCAAGACGCGCGTGGTGAACGAGGTGTTGAGCGGACAGAAGAAGATGTGCCTGGCTATTACCGAGGCGTTTGCTGGGTCGGATGTCGCTGGTATCAGGACGACGGCGACCAAGACGGCAGACGGTAAGCACTACATTGTGCGGGGCACTAAGAAGTGGATCACCAACGGCATGTTCAGCGACTACTTTGTCGTCGGGTGCCGGACGGACAAGGGCTTCTCCGTGCTGCTCGTGGAGCGCGATGCGGCGGTTGAGACAAAGCTGATCAAGACGAGCTACTCGACGACGGCAGGCACGGCATTTGTCGAGTTCAACGATGCAAAGGTGCCGGTAGAGCATTTGCTGGGCGAGGAGCACAAGGGCTTCATTGTGATTATGAGCAATTTCAACCACGAGCGCTTCATGATGGCTTGTGCCGTGATCCGGCAGTCGCGAACCGTGGTCGAGGAGTGTCTCAAGTGGTGCAACCAACGCATCGTTTTTGGCAAAAAGCTCATTGAGCAGCCCGCTATCCGGCAAAAGTAAGTACACACACTAGACTACACTAGAGTCGACGGCCCGGCAACATGGGCAGCAAAAAAACGTGGTCGGAGATAGCTGACAGCCAGAACCAGACTTGCAAAGATGATTTCGCACGTCGAGGCCAACCAGGCTTGGCTCGAGTCGATTGCGTATCAGATGACGCACATGTCGTACGCGCAGCAATCCAAGCTGCTGGGCGGGCCGATTGGTCTGCTCAAGTCGTATGCTACACGGTCGGCGCACGAGATTGCCGATGAGGCCGTCAACATTTTCGGCGGCAGAGGACTCACGCAGAGCGGCATGGGCCGGGTGATTGAGCAGTTCCACCGGACGTACAAGTTTGATGCCATTTTGGGCGGCACCGAGGAGATTCTGGGCGATCTGGGCGTCCGACAGGCCATGAAGAACTTCCCAAAGAGCATGTTGTAGACGGAGAGAGGTAGTTTGGGAACCATGGTTCTAAGGTAGGCTATGGGCGTGTTACTTTACATGGTCGGCCTTTTTTTTTGTTGGGTGGCGTAACCGGGCGAATGAAGAGCGTGTGAGGCGGTGTAATGTATATAATTTTAGGGTACCAGCCAAAAATGCGAGGCGTTGGTTGAATGGCACCTGTCAGCAGTGCCACATGCGGAAGGGCAGTTTTTTCTTTTTCTTTCTGTGGTTGCAAACCTTAAAGCTGGGGAGGGGGAAGAGTGGCGTTTGGAAGGATTCTAGAAGCAAATTGGTAACATTGCAGGTCGAGGGCGATGCATCAAGTGGCTGGGGGGGTCGACCTTGTTGGGGGGGTCGTGTGTTCGGGTACCAGGGATGGGGTGATGCAGGCCGAGTCCGAGCGGGTGGGTGTGCACAGGCAATGGGGAACGACATGTGTATGTAAAACTATGTGCCTGGCCGATGACAGCATTGGGGGCTGGGGGTGTGGGTGTGGGTGTGGAGGCCGAGCGTACTCCGAAAGCATAGAGCGGCGTGCATGTGCGGGTATGTATGTACATGTGTGTGTGTATGTATGTAAGTGTGTATGTGAGTAGGGTGTATGTACATATGTATGTAGCATAGACGTACATAAGGGCATGTAAGTAAGGAGAAGGAAGATACATACTTAGTCATCTCAGACGAGATGAGACGGCGGACAAGAGAGGAGAGGTGACATGCAGCGTCGGGCCAATCAGGGGCGCGGGGTGGGTCCGGTGTTGGACGACGAGGCTACGCAGATAGTGGCACACACGGTGTCGAGAGGCCAAGGCTGGACTGCACAGTCCACCGATCGCAAACACTGGCGCAGGCGGGTTCAGGCGCCTCATTCGACATGAGCGGGCGTCGTGGTCGACGTGGTGTTGCTGGTGTGGGTGTTGTTGTCACAGGTACCAGGGGCGGCGAGTGAGTTGAGGCAGGGCGGCGAAACGTGTCACATGCAGAGCAGAGGGCAGGCAAGTCGGGCGAGCACGATGAGTTGTACATGGCTGATGGGATGGAGATGACATGTGTGGATGTGTGTGCAGTATGTATACCGACATGTGCATCGTCATGTCTGGACGCGTAGTATTGAGGAGTGGACATGATGGATGGGTGAATGAATGCGTGCCATGTGGAATTGCAGGCAGACAGACACGGTGACAATGGCGTGCTGCTGGTGGGATAGCCAGAGTAGCAGAGTCAATGGTGCCCAGGCATAGGCATAATCATGGCATGGCATGGCCAAATCGCCTCACTGGCGCTGGGATGGATAGGGAAGACTATCGAACATGGGCCATGGGCGGCTAGTGGCACCCGCCCTGCATTCGGCGGCGAGGGAGGCGAAAGAGGCGAAAGAGGCGCTGCGAACGCTTGTCGGCTCGAGTCGTGTGTGCAGGCAGGCAGAACAGCCCGGTGACAGCATGCATGGCCCTCTCGCGAGCCTTTCTTTAAAGAGGCCCGGCCTGCGTCACCTTGCTCCGGCTCGACATGCTCTTCTTCCTCCTCCTCACCTCTTGATCGTCACCATCCTCGACACCGTCTGTCCGTAGATTCGCCGCGCCCACGTCATCACCTCTCGTCGCCTACATCATCCAACCCGTCGTCCTCTTTTCCACTCCTACCACTACTGTCCCCCGTCTCTCCTCCGCCTCTTCTCCATCTCGCTGCCTCCTCTGTCTCTCTCTCTCTCTATATATACCGCCACACAGTGCTCTCCACCACACAACCACCACAACCATGGCCCGTTCCTCCAGCATCAGCAGCATGAGCTCCTCCAGCTCCGACGCCGAGGAGACGATGCAGATCTTCGTCAAGACCGTGTCCGGCAACAACAGTAAGTTTCCAGCCTCCCCCGTCGTTCCGATAGCCTCGGAACACCACATGCAGCATGCATAACGCCCATCCATTCATCTCCACCACCGCTGTCCCACCACACCCACTGCCAAACAATGCCCGAACAAAGAACTGACATTGTCGCCTCGCAGCAATCCCACTCACCATCCCTTCAAATACCTCAATACGCACTCTCCGCTCCCTCCTGGCTCTGCGCACCAACCTGCACAGCCCCTCGGATCTGCGCATAGTCCACGCCGGCAAGCACCTCTCGTCGCCAGAAACCACCCTCTCCGACTACGCCATCGGCCCAAACTCAACCCTGCACCTCGCCCTTCCCCTGCGCGGCGGCATGCCTCCCAAGAAGATCCGCTGCTCCTTCAAGGACTGCAAGGATCGCGCCCAGCCCATTGTCGGTGACTGTGGCTTCTGCACCGGCCACCACTGCAGCAAGCACCGCATGCTCGAGGACCACAAGTGCGAGGGTCTGGAGGACTGCAAGAAGGAGAGCCATTCGCGCAATGCCGATAAGCTCAACAGTGAGCGCACCGTTGCCATCAAGGGTGTTTGAATCACCATCACCATCACCGCCACCACTACCACCTTCTCTTTGAGCCCATTGCGAATCAAGCGAGGAAGCGTGTATACCATGTCGACATGTCTTTAGCCCCCCTTTTTTTTTTCCCGAGCGATTTGATGCGTCCTTGCCACTCATCATCTGCAGCTCTGCTGTGTTTTTCCGTTTCCAACTCTCTATCATCTTGCCTTTTGTCTTGCTTTTCCCAATTGTCCCTGGAGAATCTCCATTCACTGCGATATCGGAGGAATGCGATTAGTCATGTTTTTACCAAGCACTTTCATCCTTTTTCTCATTCTCGGAGCCATAGGGGCGTTCTTCTTCTTTTTTATATTATGGAAGGAGGTTTTCTCTCTCGTCCTCTTTCTAGCGAGCGAAGGTGTCACTTTGTTTGGAGTCTTGCTTGCACGTGCCAAGGTCTAGCTAGAGTTTGATAATGATAAATACAGTCATAAACTTATTCAAGTTCAACATGCATACGTGATGTTGGTTTAAAGAAGGCTAATGTGTGTTCATGTTGGTAAGTTGCTTGTGTCGTCCGACTTGATCTATCTACGCATATAAAGTCACCTCACCGCATCCGTATCCACCCTCGCTTTACCTACCCTCTCCCTCTAACTAGCCCCCCAACGATCCACTCTTAGTCTCGTTTGAATCTATCGATAACGCGCTATTCGACTACCCACTCTACGCGTTCTATCGCATTTCCTAATCTTATCTTTCTACAGATAATGGTCACCACGCTAGTACTTACATCTACTCTCTCTTTCTAAGCCCTCGTGTCCAGGTTCCTTCTCAGAAGAAGATAAAGAGCAGTTAACTATGTTTTTATTAGCAGGACTGGTAGAGAACAAAAATGCGTAAAAGGAAGTTGGGCACGAGACCTTTGACCCTCTTGAAATCAAACATAATATACAATCTCCAATCCTACTCTGCTCATGTCCCATCTACCCCCTCAAAAACACCACCTCACCCCCCCCCCCCTCAAACCCCCATAAATACAACCGGCAACAAACTATTCCGCCACCCACACCGCCGGCCCCTCTCCCGCGTCGCCACGCCCAAAAACACACACAGCGCAAGCACCCACACAAGCACCGGCAGCACAGCCCAATACCACGTCACGCGCACATGAATACCTTCTTTCGTCGCTACACCTCTGACGCCTTTATCACCGGTGGTATAAAACGGCTCATCGCGCATCGTCTTGGACAGTGCTTTGGCTACGAGATCTACGGCGCATGAGACGCGGTTGTCAGGGTATGCGCAGTTGGTTAGATTACCCGTGCCATATTGCGGCGAGGACATCTGTGGAGGCACCGCCCGTTGAATAGAAGACGACGTTTGTGGAATCGAGGTTCTCGCCCGAGCCTTGGAAGTCGCGGGCGAACGCGTGGATGAGGCCTGCGGCTGTAGTTGAGTCTATGCCGAAAGTTTGGCCGTCGAGGCCGTATTCGGGGGCCGTGGGCGCGGTGGGGTTAGTTATAAAGGAGGGGTCGGCGCATTGGGTGGTGTCGAGGTCTTCGTAGCGCCAGGTTTTCACTACTTGTTCTTTGTAAGGCGATGCTGTTTGGGGTGAGATTGTATAAGCCAGTGCCACTGCTCGTCATGGCTATGTAAGTGCCGAGTTGCGAGCCGCCGGGTTCCTTGTAAACATACGTGAGGCTTAGTCCTGATCGCGCCTGATCCTTAGACTCTGGGAGAGAGAGCGTGCAAGTGCCATTTGTGGTGTTGCATGATTTTGATACGAGGGCTGATGCGTCTTCACATGAAGCGCACATCCCTATGCTTGCTACCGCGGGCCATGTACAGTCGCCTGAGCTGCGTTCATAGCGTGGCTGAGACCAGTATTGATTCGAGTCAGAGCTGTATAACGCTGTATATACATTTCGCATCATGGTGGGAGAGGCAAAACGCACTATGTCGTGTCAGTTATGTGCAACTAATTGATGCGACAAAGGAGGAACTCAACTATTTCTCGCGCGTAGAATGGTGGAACCTTGGTAGAAAGTGTTGTTCGATATGAAAGCCACTTGTGTCGTATCTGGAACGGGTCTCGTATAGTAGCTTACGAGACTCTGGATAAAAGGGTCGACACCGATGCTCAAGATGATACCAATTGCACCCAGGATTGCTAGAAAACTGAGAACCAAAGAGATATCCTGTCATTCAACCTGGATCCGAATACAGACAAAAACAGACTTCACTGAACAACCCCACGGAAAGGAACAAAGAACTCACGGAGCCTGACCCTTCATCTTCCAAAGCAGTCGCAAACTCCCCAACGACCCCCTCGACGCAGAAGCAAAAGTCTCAATATGCACCAGCGACCTTGCCCCTCTACGCCCCGCAAGCCACGCCCACTTCATCTGCCCCAGTCCATTCGACAGCAGCACCAAAACGCACAATCGCGTCAGCGTCCCCAGCCAGGACACCACAGCGTTGACCGAGATGCCTACCGGCCGACACATCAACTTGCCACTCATAGTCGATCCAGGCGAAACCACGCAATTGCTATCTCCAAATGACCAGGACGGCAGCGGTTTCTCGTTGAGCGAGGCCAAAAGAAGAAGCATTGCGATGAGTGCGCCGCCGGAAACTACGAGGCTGGTGGTTTCCAATATCCACCAGTCTGTTGTACGGAGGGACTCGAGGATGGTGTCGTGTCGATCTTGCCCTTGTCTTTCTATTCCGTCTTCTTCTCCTTCTCCTTCTTCTTCCATTGGTCTTAGTGCACCAAGCTCGGATACGTGTGTGTCGCCGTCTTTTTTCAATGCCATGTTTGTAGGTGTGGGGACAGGAAAAATACTGCTGGATGTCGTGTGAGCAGAGGTGCAGTTACGTCTGTAGAAAAGGAATCAAATAGCCCATGACCATGAATCGAGGCTGGGAGGGTGGTGGTGTGCGAGATCATTTGATGGACGCCTGACGCCACTGTGCCGTATACTGCGGAATTTTCTGACGCATTGGGGACATTTGCGCCTGGATTGAGAGGGCGGTGGCGGCAAAGTGGTGTAAATAGATAGTAGTCATTGTTGGGTTGCTTTGGTGTTGTTTTTGCGTGTCCTGGGGTGTAAGAATTGAGTTGACAAACTTCAGACTGGAATCCCGAATATCCATAAAATCTTAATAGCCACATCTTTTACATAAGATGGTGAGTGCAAGGTACATACCTACCGACGCGCTCTTATTCGCATTAGTCTTCAAAGTTAAAAAGCGCCACCAGGTCCCACTGCCAACTCAGGCTTGCCTCCGAAATCGACATCCGCGGGAATCTCGCTTCGGCGTTAAACTCTCACCTGCAAGGAGTAGCAGTGACAGCTTTTGTAGTTGGTTTACAAAGGTTGTTCTAGTATACTTTGAAAGCGACGAGATGGTGCAGCCCATGTTATTTCCACACGCACTGAATCTATTGTTTGTAGAAACGAGATTGGCCGTCGTGTAAAGAAGGATTTATTGCCACATTTGCACATACCCATACAGTTGCCTGGGCTGGGCTAACTACAATATTACAACTGTGCTGTATCCATTCTAGAGTGTTCGTTAATCTGTTCCCAGTTGCTCAGGCGGCTTATGACCATAGATGCGCTGTCTCAGGGGTGTGGTTTCTTAACACAATACTACCGAACCTGTGTAATGCATGTTTGGCCTTGGCTGTGTTGTGGGTTTTAAGAGTCATGGCTGCATGAGACGACTCATGAAGATGGAAATAGACCCATGCTGTCAGGCATGCTGGCCAGAATACACAACATATCCGCTAGTAAGAGTCCCCCCATGAGAGGTGCCAGTGGACAAGTTCGGCTGTATTGGGTACATGGGATGGTATTGATAAAAATGTGCAAACACATTAGGAGAAGAAGGTTCTGCCAAGTTAGAGATGGAAATAGAAAAGAAAATCAATGGAAAGGAGGAGCAGACATAGACTAAGGCAATCCCGAGTGAGTAAGTGGTTTCTGTTACAGTAGATATTATTATATGTGTAAAGCAAGCAACACAGTAAAATTTACAAAGACTGAAAGGTCACGTATACGTCAAGTGGCCTACGTAAAACCGCAGTCAAGAGAACATCTTCTTTGTGCTTATCGAGTACGCAAGCCAATGCTGCCCCTACGGCCCGATGCATCGTTATCCTCATTACATCATCCAACGGAAATGAATGACGCCTTCGTAGAACATATCGTTATCCGGCCAGACATACCTGCTACAGCCTTTTCGGCAAACTCATGTACGTGACGCGCGTACTGTCATAGTTTGCACACGTTCGTGCGCGGCCGTCTTCTAGACTCAGCATAGGAAAAAAATAGAACACGTAACAGAACGACAAATAGACGGGGTTCTTTTTGTAGGTGTGACGACAATCATGATGGTGTTTGGTTCTGAACTTGCTTGTTCCGGTCCCATGCGGATGCACGATAAGAAAAATACCAAGTCGATAACCGACGCAAAGGAAATCAGATGTAAAGGCAAAAACACACCGGACAAAAAGTAATCCGAAAAGTCGAAGTGATGTTTGTTTGTCCACGAGCATGGGTGAGTGCGCGTTTGGACACACCCTTTCACAAGCAACAATTCACGATGGAAGTCGGCCCCCAAAGCTTGCTCAGCCCTGGCTGTGCAAGCCCTCAATTTCCTTTTCTCGAGCTTTTTCATCTCCCTTTCCCTGTAAGGCGCCGGGCGGCTACTTGGCCACGCATGTCGGCGAGTCTATTGATCCTGTTGACAGCCTGAGACGACGTCAGAAGCCCAGTGAAGTGGCTCCAGTGCCCAACGTGCGGGTATACACCCGATGCTTATGCTTGTGCACATCCCTGCGTCGCATGGCGTTGAATACGACTCGGGTGGAAGCGCCATGGGCAAATGCTGTGCTTTCCGCTCCGCCTCCAGTCAGAGCGTGTTGAGCTATAGCGACCCGATTCGCCGCGCTATCATCGCCACCATCCCCGGCGGTTGCGCTGACATTGATCAGGGATGTGTGCACTGTCTTAGGTCGACAGAGGTCCTGGGATGAAGTGCGGCGAATTGATTCGGCCTTGTTATTTCTTGTCGTGAGCTTATGGGCAGCATTTGCGCCCAAGTGGAATTGATTGTTCCCGAGATTCCGCTCCGCCCCTGGCCCCTTCGGTTTGAATCTGCGATTGCATGGGTGCGGGATGGCGCCCAGAGGAAGCGTCTCCAGGTGGGCTGATCTTGACACACAGAATCTGCATGAAGCCCCAAGACTTAGTACCCCTGGCGGCTCCGTGTGGCGTTCCGCTCGTATTTGCCTGTTTTTACCGCTGCGCAATTGGTGGGTTTGCGGATTATGCTTTAGGCAACCTTTTCGAGATGCATTCAAAAGATAGGGCCTGGAGATAACTCTGAGAGCGGTGTTTTGTTTTTCGTCAATGTCTTGGCATGGTCACGTGCAGCTATGGCCGATCTCCTGATCCACAAACTCAGACGGGAGATTGCCCTGCCTTGATCTGCCTCGCTTTGTGCCCATGACAGACACGAGAACTTTGACCCAAGCTTAATTTTTCGTCTTGAGCTTTGTTCTGGTCAGACTCCGTGGCGCAGACAGGCACACAATAGCCGTCGTCTGAGAGATCTTTTGGCCAAGGCTACAGTTGCATACTTCACAAGAAATTCAAGAGCATAGGCTGCTTAGCTGAGGATCCATCGAAGCCAAATCTCTGACACTGCCTTGTGCAAAGAAATTAGACGAACCCGAATGAGCAGTTGAAAACGTACGACTGATTCAAGCACTCTGAAGCGAAGAACTGCCCGGCGACTGTTACATGACACTTACACCGCCAACGGTCTGGTGCGAACTGTCTGAGGGACCTATCTATCAATGTCAATGGCGCCCCATCCGCAGAATTGAGCGGGCCGCGCATCGAAGATCTCAGACATAAGGATTAGCCTTGCCATCTACTCACCGCCGCCCATGGTTTATGATATCATCCAGGATGTAACTTCTGGGTCCGGGTTCACTTCGCGATAAAGGCGTCAAGACCCCTAATGCCCAGAAGTCCCTTGCCCACGAGACCTACTGTGGAACACCAGTGACGTAGCGAATGGATCCAGAGAGGGCAAACGCATGTGCTTCGCCATCATCCCAAGAGGCTAGTTTGGTTGCGTGGAGGGTGACACGGCCAACTGACCGCTATCACGGCAAGTCCGGCCATTACGAAACAGCACAACGGCCGAATGTGCTAAGATAAAGTTGCTTTCGTAAAACGTGGAGGACGGTTGGCCGGCCGCGGGAGAAGAATTTGCTTGTTCCGGCAATTGGGTCGTGATTCTTGAAGCAGAAGATCTGCAAAGACCTAGGAAGATCTCGGGCTAGTACCAGTCTCCGCGTCACACTGGAAACCGTGCCATGCGCTCGTCTCGAAACAGGATATCCGGCTTCATCGGGATAGTTTCTAGGCCAAAGTCTCGTGAAGGCGCAATTGTCCGGCCAGGACATCCTCATGACTTGGCAACCAGACTCTCCCAGCATAGCGGCGCTGATCTCCAGACTTGCCGTGTCCTTCATCATCTTCCCCATGGCACTCCCCACTCTTTCAGAACGCCCAATTCCTTTCTCCACACGCCCTCTAACAACATCATGTGGGTCTGATGCTGCCGGCTAATCGAGGGAAATTGTATATCGCTCAGCTAGTCATTGCGGTGTGCAGTGAAGAGCCCTCTGCAGCTTGCAGTCGCCCGGGCCTAGGTTAGTGAGACACGTACAACGTTTGTTCATAGCCTGGGAATGTCTATCTCTAGGCGATGACTATTTCGTATTGTTGCGACAGGAAAAACAAATCATGGCCGTGTAGCGTGGGGCGGAAGCCACTTGGGGTTGATATTTGGCGAAACACCCCTAGACGTCGATCCCTAGGCCTAGGATGCGGTTGTGGCTGTGCTGTAACTACTAAAGATAACGAAGCAACAGGCTGCGCCGGGCCGCCGATCTTGTTACGCCGCCAGATTTAGTGCGCTTTTTGGGCTGGAAGAGTCACGGACAAACTCCCCCCGTCTTGCTCAGAGGCGTTTCTGGGCGTCTCATGGGTGGGGGGAGTGGTAATGTTGGCGGGCGCCGTCACCTTGCCTGCGTATAGCCAATGTCGAGTGTGCTCATGTGCTGACGCTGCCCAGAGCTCGCGCAGTCGCCAGCGGTAATACCTGCAGGAGACTCAATTTCAACCCTGGCAAAATGTGTGGACCAGGCCAAGGCGGAATTGTACATCATTACTTGGGCGCTTCTTGGCCCTTGTGCATCCTACCGATCCAATCGAGCCGCATCCTCGAGCCTCCCGCTGACACGCTGCCAAGCGATGACAACCCGCTCCGCCGTCCAACGCAACTTTGTTTGGCGCCTCAACCCCTATCACACTCTACACAACGTCCACGACCCATTGGCACTTTTGTTTTTGTGGAACAGGCCAAGGATGCACAGCCTGCGAGCAATGTCGACAATTGTAAAGGGAATCATGGCATCGCTACACAAACTACGTACCGTGGTTAGCTGCACCCAGTTCCGCGCAGTGCCGCTGAGTGTAGCGCACAGCACCCATGAGATGACGAGTCAGGTCGCAAACAGCACGGAGAGAACACCCTTATCGCTTGTTGCAAGTGGCGCCGCTTCGCAACAACAGTCGACTGCGTGGGAGCCCAAACGCAGCCAGCAATGGAACGTCCTCGTCCGCAGATCATTACCACCAAATCAGCACTTAGACTAGCTCTGAGCTTTGGGCCGCACGAACCGGGAGTCTCTAGGAAGGTAATGTAATATACCCTGTCGCTGGCGGACTCCCAAAGCCCGGATTTGCCTTGGCTTCTCTTGGTCTTGCACCCTTGCGGTGCTTGTGCGTGACGGCACTCAATCCCTCCATCACACGGCCGGTTTGACTACCACGTCACTATGGAAAAGCCAGCCACACTTTACGCGGGAGCTGCGGGTGTGTTTAGCAGAAGTGGAGCCGTAAAAGAACCCTTTATCAATCGGTGCCTTAGGCCCTGGTCCCACATGCATGACTGACTTGAGCCTATGTATTGTACTTATATCTTTCCCCCCACCGTTTTGACTCTTGGTCAAACTGTAACATCCCACTATTAGTGCGCGTACTCGAGCGCGTCCCCTCCAACACACATTGTCTGTGTTGAGCACCTTGTTATATAGCACATCTACGCTTTCCTCGACTTCAGTTCATTCTTTCCGCTTTCTCCCTCACCTTTCCGGAGCAACAGGAACTATCCTCACCATGAAAAAATCACAATTCCCCTACCAGCAGGGCTACAAGCCCAGCGAGAGAACCCTGCCACTCTCGGAAGCTCCAACTGCCACCAGCTCTATGCGAGACGAATCCCCCATAACCTCACTTGACGCACTACATGAGGCCGAGTGGCCGCGCTCATGGCGTGCTTATGCATGCCTGCTAGGTTGCTTCTTTCTCATGTTCAACTCTTGGGGTCTTGTAAATGCTTACGGTACTTGGTCTTCATACTACGTCGGTCACTCACTACGAGGAGTTGACCAGCTCGAACTGAACTTGGTCGGATCGACTGAGTCTGCCCTTGTACTGTTGTTCTCCAACGTCGTTGGACGACTACTAGATGCCGGACATTTCCGCAAGGTGATTGGATGCGGCACTTTCCTCGTACCGTTTGGTCTCTTCATGCTTAGTGTTGTACACCCCAGTGACGTCGAAGGCATGGCAAGCTTTGGCGCTATCTGGGTCACTCAGGGCTTCATTGTTGGCATCGGCATGGCAACTTTCTTCGTATCTAGCTCTCAGGGTAAGCAAAATCCACTGAGTCGTGTCGGAATTTCCGCTAACTTGATGCCAGTTGCTTCCACATGGTTCCCCAAACGCAGAGGACTCGCCGTAGGCTACGTTGCCTGCGGCGCTAGCGTAGCTGGTGTAATCTACCCCACCATGCTTCGTTACCTCATCGACGCTGTTGGTTTCAACGACGCTGTCCGTTATGTTGCGACACTCACTTCGGTGACCTGCATCTTCTCGTTCATCTTCTGCACTCCAGACCCAGCCCACGAGCATCATACACCACAGACATGGTGCAATATCAGGACATGGGTTGACATGGAAGCTTTCCGTAACAAAGCCTGGTGCTGGTTCACCGCTGGTATTGCTTTCATGTTCTTTGGTTTCTATCCTGTCTTCTTCAATCTTGAGGAAGTAAGTCTTTTCCCCTCTCCATAACCAGTTCATCAGCTAATGTCTATCAGTGGGCATCAGTACGCGGATTTGGCACTCGTGAACGGGTCAGGTCGCCAATCACTCCCAAAAACCCAACAGATCAACCTTTACAGACATTCTGGCTTCTGGTCATCGTCAACGGTGCCTCAACTGTCGGACGTATGCTTCTGGCTCATTTCTCAGACAAAATCGGTGCCGTCAACATGCACATTGGCTCTCAGTTGACCGCTTCCTTGCTGACGCTGCTTCTCTGGACACTCGCAGGGTCGGAGACAGCTGCTCTCGCATTCTGTGTCGTATTTGGCGTCTTCTCTGGCATGGTTATTGGCCTGCCCCCGGCATCTATCGGCAACATTCTCAACTGCTCCTACACTGCGCCGGACACTAGACACTTTGCAAAGAAGAAACTCGGCCACTGGACCGGCATGATGTACACCTTTGCTGCGATTCCAGCCCTCACCGGTCCCATCATTGCTGGACACCTCATCACTCGTTACCAGACCTACCTCACCGTTCAGTTGTGGTCCGGCACTAATCTGTTGCTCTCATGTGCTTGCATGCTCGTGTCACGCTGGTACCTTCCATGCAGCAATGGTCAGCGTGTTGGGCAAATCCTCAAGCTCAAATACGGCAAATCTGATATGTCTGAGAAGCGGAAAAGTAGTGATGGCACGGAGTCATCGCCTGACCCATTGTCACAGGCCCCAACTCGCGTTCCCAGCAACAACGTCTCGCGAAATGCATCTTCCGAGAGCATTTGCGACCACCAAGGCCGCATGGCCTAAAGTCTTTTTTCTTTCTTTCTTTATGATTCCCCCTTTCGTATTTCTATTATAGCTGTATTTTCCTCTGCGATTGGTGAAGCGTTGTTCGACACGAGACATGACTTTTCACATAGACACACGTAGCGTTTACTGGGTTGTTTGGTTTGTCACGACTCTGTTGTTTTTTTCCCTTGTTCTTTGGCGGACTCTTTTTCGTTTTCCCTGGAGGACACATCGAGGGCTTTCCCCTTCACTTACGAACATGTCTTGGTCCACGAGAGAAGCACGCTCTTTTTTTTCGAGACAATGTAAGCGCAGGGAGCTCCTCGATACATGGGTTGAGCATCAGTTTACGGATTGCACGAATTTAGGAATAAAAAACTTTTAATTTTGGAATGGCATTGTGCTTGCGATCGTGATGACCTTCTACCCGGCGCATCTGTGCTCACCACCTGAAGCAAATACACCATCTTTCGCTCCGACATTTTTTGCATTTGCTACACACTCGCACCTCTTTCTCTCCCACCTTCTAGCCCTGTCCACCCTCATCCGCCAAGCTTGGGCCGCAACACCAAGCGCTTTCTTTCCCTGCTTCAGCGGTCCAGCAAACAAACCACGCACCCGCCGCGCAATTACTCGCTTCCAAACAACCTCCCATATCACACGCACCATCACCAATTCACCCTGCATGCGCAGAAAAGAACCAACAACGGCACTTTTTTCACCCCTCTTCATCCGCATCTTCACATGCCACGGGTTAGAATTCATCCCCGGGGCGAACCCGGGAAGTTCAAACTACCAAAATATCTACAACACGTGCTTTTTTGTCTTGACTTTGCGCTCATCCAGACGCAAAAAAAAAATAATGAAAACACCGGATTAGTCACATATACTAAATGTGACACTATGGTATACAGTAAAAGGAATAAGAAGGGCGAATCCTTCTTCATTTGCGAATCCGAAGTTGGCTGTAAGCGAAGGGGGGGGGAGGGGGGGGGAGGGTGAACGATGGGTGTGTGTACGGTATTTACGTATTCAATGTATCAGTGCACGATGGTACTTTCGTTTTCCTGGTTTTTCTTTTTCTTAGAGAAGAAGGAGGGAAGGCGAATACGGTGGTTTTGGGGGCACGTGGATATGGCATCATTGCCGGGGGCACAAGGTGGGTGATGTGGCCGTTGGAAGGGAGTGGGACGTGTAGTGTAGGTGTGAAGTTTGGTCGGGAGTGGTTGGGCTGCTTGCTTGGTTTTTTTTGTGTGAGTGTGTGTACACGTTTGTTTCGGCATGGGTGAACGGCGTGCCTGTGTCTGGTGATTACGTTTTGTGCTGGCCTTTGTTGAGTGCCTTGGCTGATGTGGGGGCGGCAATCAGCCGGTGAGGGATGGAAAAACAAGCGTCGAGATATGAAAACGTGTGTCGCTGTGGGGTGGTGAGCGGACGGCGAGGAGTTTGTTTTTGGTTGTTTGGTGCCGGTGTACCGGTGCAACAAAAGAGAAGGGTTTGGTTAGTAATCTTGGATCTTGGAATCTTGGATCTTGCTACCAAGATGTTTAGATGGTTTGTAGAGTAATTTGACGTTGCACTCCAGCCACAATAACATACATGTGCTTGTTGGTCTGAAAGAGCGGACTCATGGCAGATCTCTCGTTTTGGTGCACAGACGAGGCAGCACTGATACTCATGACCATTGGCATTTGACATAGTCCGGAAAAAGGTGGGGAGTGAACCGTGATGGAAAATCAGCTATTAAGTTTGCGGTTCCGACCGTTTGGACCGTGAATTCTCAACCACCGATTCAATCGACGATGCCAATGCAGGTGCTGTTGGAGATGCAGGACGTTCTGTGGTATCACAAAGTTCGGCATTATTAAGTGTCCAATTTCTTTAATTTAAATTCTGTGCTACGTTTGTTTCTGGGAACTATTTACATATTTTCCCGGATACACTTGTTCCTTTATTTACCAAGGTGCCACAGCCCCGCCATCGCTCAATGAAACAAACCATGCATACAGGCTAACATTACTGTATACAGAATTTTCTCGGCATACTTTCACAGTCACAAGCCATACATACTGCGACTGCATCCCAAGAAACGCCATGAGTATAATGACGCGTCCAGAGATTTTGGCAGTTGCCAACACCCACTACTCATGTTGCACCACTTGCATCGATGTAACCTTTGACGCCGTTTGACTTGCCATATATCTCCCGCCCGCAAACTACTGCATCTCTATCCGCACGTGTAATAACAGTCGGGACGGTGTATCCGGTACAAACCATTCCTCTCGGGGTCCAGAACTGCGCCGTAAGCCAAACCACAAAGTAACGCACGCGATGGCTCAACGGCCCAATCGTCTCGGCAATGGCGGCCATGGCTGCAAAATGTAAGGCAGGGGAAGGGGGGAAACATACTTAGAAAGGGCAACTCAAAATTAGCGCCACGCCTACTATGGGTGGCAAGGATGCCTCAAAAGTAACTCTGCGCCTAGCAAACTAACCACTACAACGGGACTCAAAGCAAAAGAACGACCCCGAGTCATTTGGTCACGCTGGAAAAGCGTTATGTAGATCACTTGTATACCGTTTTCCGCCGGTGTTTCTACATGTCCCTTGGCGTACCGCGTAGCGTATCATTGGCAAAGGCTTACGCTAGCTTTGGTTGTTTTGGAGTACCATACATGGTGCAGCCTCAAACTCACTCACATGCTCACGTACTACATAATCACCGGGAATGAAATAACCGGATGATCGAATACCGAGGAAAGTGTAAATGGCTCTAATCGAGTTTAGACTCGCATACCGATATATAAATAGCGTAACACAACATCTCACTAATAAATTAAGACCGCCTCATCTCGGCACTTCCAAAATCTACAATTACATGCATCCTGTGAACATGCACATATTACCAGCATGTGCGACAGTAATGCACCCCAAGATCGTGACGATATCACTTTTACCTAATCCACCCTACACTCTCCACTCCCTTCTCCAAGCGAATGAAAATACCTTCATACACCCACGTAGAATAAAAGTAGTACAGTAATATTAAAGCCAGAACCGTGATACATATCTCCCCCATAGCACAGCCACCCGCCGCGCCCCAACAAGTCTTGGCGCGTGACAATTTCCGCCATTGTCGATCCTTTTAGCGGGCCTTGGTCCCTTGTTTCCGCCTGGATCGGAGAGGGTTGGGCAAAAAAAAAAGGGTCATATGACGAGAAGGGATTGTGCGTGATGAAATGGAATTCGCGATGCACTTTGTCGGAATTAATGGGGGAATCTGAACTGCTGAATGAGAGAAAAGGCCTTCTCACCACAATATACTCATAAAGGATAATGCAAGTGGATATCTCAACTCGCTCACAGAAAGAAGAAGCATGTGCTCGAAACCCCCCTTATGAAAAGCCAAGTTCACAACATGAAGTAATTAAAACACACCTGACACGAATCAAACAAACATACACACACACACACATACATCCTACACTTTCCCCCACCCAAATCATTGCGTATGCTTCGTCATACTCGGCGTCTGAACTCCAGGTTGAGCAGTGTGACCCGCGATTTCCAAGACACTGGTTGAGCTTTCATTTCCGCCTTGCACAGTCATACCCAATGCTCTCCGTGCGTACTCTTTCTGGCCCATTGCTGGTTGCTCGACCGGAGACTGTCTGTTACCATTGCCGTTTGTAGGTGACTCGGCAACAGCAGGCCGAAGCCACTCTACGCTGGTACATCGGTTCACAAGTCGAACGGTCGTCTCATCTACGGGCGCGAAATGGTTCCCGCTTGATACGAGAAGGCGGAGGAGACGCAGTAGTTCGTCGCGTTTGTAATGGGGCGGTCGGCTGATCTGGCTGTGCAAGAGTATCGGATGGAGGACGCGGAGATATGTATGTCGTAATGCGTTTGCAGCGGCCGAGTCGTGGGGGAGATCAATGAGGTTGCGAAGAATGACGTCGACCAAGACGTGAAGATCGTTTGTGTAAAAGTATTCGGCCGTCGAGGGGTTGCCGAAGAGAAGGTAAAGCACTTTGAGAATAAGAAGTTGAAGGGACGTCTCCGACTCCCGGTTCAGAAGAAGAATCAGATTGCATCCAAAGGTCTTGTAAGTCATGCCGTGGGTGGATATAGCTTTGATGACGCGATTTGTTATGCCAGTCCGTCCGTCGCTGTAACGAGTGGTAGATGCCACCAGATACTGTTCGTTCAAAACCAGCTATCCAACAGTCAGTTTAACACTTGAAAATGTCTAAAGTAAACAAACCAGTACGCGAATCACAGGATAGTGGTATGGGTCGTCTGCATCGTCCGAGGCACCTTCTATAATCCCCAAAAGGTAAAGAATGAAAGCATCATTCACAGCCACTACACCCCAATGTTAGCATTAACCGCGAGCAGCAGGTTGTAAGACAAATATGATAGACGTACTGAGATCATCGTAGGTCAATCGCTGAATACGCGAAGACTCGTACAGCAATTGCAGCAGCAGCTGATGCAATGATGTTTCCTCCTGAACACTCTCCTTTTGCACCAACTCAACCAACCTCGCAAACGTGCCCTCGGAATGCATCATCTCAAAGACCTCGTCATCTCTGCTATTTCGACCATCGTACAGGAGGAAAGCGGCGACAATGTGAAGCGTGGGATTGTCATCTTCCTGTTATCCTTGGTCAGCCCACCAGCGCCAACATATATCCAGCACCACCATCCCACGTACTTGCAATAGGCAATATATTATCTGCCGCCGTACGTATTGTTTATTCTTGGCATAAAGCTCGCCTTCGAGCATGCGAAAGATACATTTTGCAATGCTAAAGTCGGTTTGGAGGTACTCGGCTGCTCGCGGTCAATGACTTGAAATCACAACAAAGGGAACCCCGGGCGGGGAGGCGCAGCAGTAGCAGCAGTAGCAGCAGCAGCGTACATTTGTAACTGGTCGTGACATTGAGAAAAGACCGTAGCGAATTGTCGATTATCTCATGCTGGTGGCAGCGCGTGGAGACGATGTCGTCGAGTTCTGTATGTGTGTGCCGCGCGAGTTAGTTGGAGTGGCTGGTTGGCGGGGTTGCAAGACTGTGAGTGTGGCTCTCCGCAGTCTCTCCTCGTTGTCTCTTTCGCACGCTTTCACACTCACCATCCCAGAACTGCTGCTCATTCTCGAGATCATACGACACCTCAAATGCCATGTCGTAGTCGCGGGTCTCTTGCCAGAATCATCCTCCCCGGCGACGCAGGCTACCAAGGGCTGTGTGCAGAGAGGCGCAAACTGGTCGTTGATGGTCAGTTGCTTGCATCAAGTCCGACGTGTCGCCGGAGATTCACCGGCCCTGGCTTAGTGCGTCACCGAGTCCCCTTTGGGCTTAGTCTGCCGTGCGCGTGCTGGTGCAACACCAACGAACATCCAGGCCAAGTGTCTATACTTGGAATCCAAACCTGTTGACTGTGATGCAGAGTGTGTTGGCACCTTTGAATTTCGCAATCGCAGCATGATGGGCCCTTTTGAGCTGTGACCTATTACAAGCCTTGCCATTACGCACATAATTTCCCAATCCACGGTAACAACGGCAACACAGATCCGTCGCCTATATCCCTATTGGTCTTGATTTTTCCATCTCAAGTCATAGAGCGCTTAGGTATCGCCAATGAGCTTGGACCAGTCTTCTCTTATCTCGACAGTGGCAACATTTCGTCGGTGCTGATCTCCACGCTCTGTAACAAGCTCAATTGCTATTTTGATGTAAACCAGCTTCAGTGCGAGAATCTGTGCGAATAGGTAGAAAATTGACGAATCTAAGCACGTATACTTTACAATGCGACAAAGTATATCGTGAACAGATGATGAAAGAGACAACAAAGAGACAAGGTGGGGAAAGGTAGTGGGGTACTTGGTCGATACATGTTGCCTCTGTTTGCATCACAACCCCCCCACCACGTCGCATCACCTACCCGCGCCCTTTGACTAACACAGCATCCAACACCCAAGCCCTCAATTCCTGTAATAGGAAACATATCATGTAATGTCGTTGCCCAAAACGAACCCCGCAAAAAGGATTCATGCACAAAAATCCCTCTTGGGAACCCCCCCACGCCTTATGCATGTCGGTCACACCATAACTCTTGTGCAGTGTATAAAAAGCTTGCCTATGTCCTTTCCATTCACCTTGTATTTGCAGCACGCAGTAAATCGGCAAACTGACAGCTTCATTGCTTCAGATGTTTTATCCCTATCCTGCTCTTCGCAACGAGTTAGCATCTAACCCCCCCAAAAAAAATCAAAAAAAAAATCCCGCAACTAATCTCCCTAACCCCATCTCCTTCCTCTATCAACACCACCCAAAAACAACGCCCTCAGCAGCAACAAAACTCATCTTTCGTAACACCGCCCAAACCCCACCTATCAATCCCATTCACCCTCCACTCCAAACTAACCTTACATTCTTGCATGGCACTGATGACGAAGAGAAAAAAAAAAAAAAACTATGTAACAATACACTCTCACACCGAAGCTTTATTCAATCCGAACACCAAGGGAGCGGAAACAAGAGCACACACGGTACTAGTGTAGTACATCAACATACCGGAAAAGGTAAAAGGAAACTTGATACGAGTAGACTTCGCCACTTCCGATATCCCCCCTTGGAACACTGAGGAAGGAGCCGAAATGGGTAAGTTTGAATAAATCACACGCAGTCAACAGATTTCAACCCCAGAAAGGCGAGAAAGGCGAGACAGCACCCCACGTGCCTCAGATCTGTAAAAAAACAAAACGTATAAAGATTCGTGAGGGTATATATCCCCCTTATGTACAAAGCCACCAGGTCTAAAAACCCCGTCATCTATCTATTCTATGCCAAAACGACTTCTCTACTTCCTAACCTCCGCCCAAACCCCCACCAACGCCCTCCTCAACTCGTCTTCCTTCTTGCCTAGCACCTGCACGCCCCTCTCCACACAGGCGCGTTTGACCTCTTCAGCATTCAAGCCCGCGAGTCCGCCATCCCGTTCAATGAGCTTGGAATCCGTGGCAAGATACTCCATTTTGCGCCTGACATTGCGCTGCAGCCAGAACTTGGGCGGGGAGAGCGGAACCCAGTCAAAAACCGGGGGATATACATCTAGCTTGGCAGCTGTGACACAGAGTTCAAAAAGAGTCATGTCGTTCCAGTTCTTTCCCTTGGTCATTGCCCCCGAGGACGATGAAGAATCAGCCAACGACGTACCCGTAGCTGGCCGATCCTTGCCTAGCAACTGCATAGACGCCAGACTAATCTTCCCCAGACGATCCTGACGCTTGTCCTCGCGTTTCCGCAGTGTACGCTCCACTTGTTGTGGTATGCGACATACCTCTGGTATAACGGGTGTAAGGTACAGAACGACAACAGGCAACCACTCCCCTAGCACAAGCATCAACACGCCAAAAACTGGGAGGCGCAGGACATCGCGCCGACTTCGTCTTACAACCTGCCATTCCGCCCTCGTCAAGACTTCCGTCATTGGCTTCTTCGGGGTATGTGCAGCTGCCTTTTTGCGCAGAGACTTTGCTAGTTTAGCGGTCTGGCGCACGTGCGAGATACCCTTTTTGTAGAAGGCGAGGTATGCGCGACCGGCGCTCCAGAGCCATTTTATCAGGTTCTGGTCGGCTTTTCGGGCGGGGACGGAGATTTCGGGAGCGTAGGTAAAGAGTGGGGGGTTGAGTTTCTCGATGGCTCGGAGGGTTGGGGTTGTGGCGCTTTTTGACGGTTGTATCGGCGCTGGAGGAAGAGCGGAGGAAGGAGAACTCCGCGCTGGTTGTAGAGGCCGCGAGGGGCTGGTCTTTGCAGGGACTCTTGCGCTATTGGCCTTGTTTAATGGCGGAGGTGCTGCTGTGATATTGTGACCTGTCCTTTTCGCTGCTGCTGCTGACGATGAGGCATGCCGCCTGCCTTGCACCCCGACTATTTTCTCACATCCCGCTTGTTGCGTGGTGTAGTGTGACTTCTCATGCCATATCTGGCAGCTCAACCCTGTTGTGGTAGTCCGCGTGTATAAATGTCGATGACGTGGTAATCTCGCAAATGCGCCATGCGACTGCAGAGGTTTTACAAAAGTGGAAAGCATCGGCCGGGATTTCATCGCGAATCCTGAGTCGTATGACTATAGCGACCTGCGGGGAACTTAAACAATCGTCGATGGTTGGCTTTAGTTGCGACGTCGCCAATACGCGATGTCAAAAATATGTCAAGGCGCCGTTATCGCGATGTCATCACACCTCGCGTTGACGCTAACCCGACTAGGTAAACTAATTAACTTTTTCACATGAACGTCATCTTGAATATTGGCAATTGGACTCGATGCAAACTTCTCAATTTGCGCAAGACAATGCAAGCTATGATTCATTGCTAATTCTACATCCCGCGCTACAGCCATATCTCAATTGCATTTTTACCGGTTGCGCCAATAGTTCCCCTGAAAACAAACCCACTTGTAAACGCTACAGATAACTCCGACCAGCCATCAGAAACCCGAGAAAAGGTTCGGTCCATACATGATGAAATCGTTAGTGTTGAGCGCCCCATGAGACCTTCCAAGCGGAATGTTAGGAAACCCAAGAACTGATGAAGGAAACTACCGTACATGAAAATGAAGCAAGACAGAAATAAATACAGATAATTTCGCTGTTGCGAAGAAAAGTACAAGAAGTAAGTAAGCCGCGATTGCAGGTATGGATCTAGTCATTACGAGGGGCCGTATCTGGGGCTTTCGGAACCCGCTTAGCCGGGATTTGGCAGTCGCTAGAGCCAATGGAATACCTTGAGATGTTGGTGCTGTCAGGGCGTGGTGCATGGTTTCGGTACGTTGCTGGATCGGATCTTGCTGCGAGGGTCTTGGGATGTAGGGATTGCGAGGGGCAAGGGCGAAAACACTGGCAGAATGGGCCCGGATGGTGCTACAATGGGCTTCGTGAGCTGGTTCGTCAAAGGCTTGGCCCTAAAGTTCGAGGGATCTAGGTGGCGCAGTTGGAGGGATTGGGGTCTACAAATATGTCGACTGCAAAGGCGAACGGGAGTGGTACACAAGACAGGGTAATTGGTAGTAATGGCGGAGATTTTTGGAGAGGGTGGACGTTGGGGACAGCCGTCCTGCGTATCTAAAATGCTTTTGGGGTATCCGAGAACGGTCTATCTCAGCGTTGATACTGAGCAAGCTGGGCCATGATCTCGTTCATGTCTGGGGCAGGGCCAGACTGTGCGGGAGCCTGGACGGGCGGGGCAACCGTCTGGTTCTGGTTGGCAAGGAGCGAAGCAAGTGCGGGAAACTGGCTATTCAACTGCGCGAGATGGGGTGGAGGCGCTGGTCCAAAGCCCGGGGTTTGGGCAGGGCTTGGTACTTGGGCAAGGAGTCGTGCCAAATCCGCATTCAGCCCCTGGTTGGCTGTTGGTTGCGTATTCTGGGCCATATTACTACCAGACATTGCACCGAGCAATTGTGACAGGCTAGCGCCATCAAGGGAGGCGATCAAATTGGAAATGTTAGGTTGACTGGCGGGGAGAGGCGGGAAGGCATTGTTGGGCTGGGAGTAATGCGGTGGCATGTTGGGAGGAAAGTATGAAGTAGAGGGCGGCATGTTCGAGCGGGATTGGGTTTGTTTGGCGTTGTTGACCAAGAGACCAGCTGTTGTCGGATCTAAGTCGGCATATTCTAGGAATATATTAGTGGTATTCATGGAAACTCAATAAAGTACTCACCGTTGAATTGGACATTGTTGGCACCTGCACGTCGATCGAATATCTGAACGCTGACTTTGCCCTTGGCCAAGCCTGTAGTGTCGAGTCTTACGATGGCCAGAACGCCCTCTAGAATCTGTCTTCGGACCACGGCTGGCTCGGGGAAACGGCCACTGAGTATGAGAACGTTGCTTCGTAGATTCTGCGAGCGGAAAGTATCCTCGACGTAGCGAATGAAATCCCTGTTGGAACGTCAGTGCTGTTTTCAATTAAAGTTATGAAGGATTGACATACCGAGGGAGGCCTTCGTTAAGAACAAGGATCTGAATATCAGGTACTTCATGAGGCAGTCGGCGGCGAAGGTCCAGCCCGTCCTCTGTATAATCGCGACGCGGGGATGGACTCCGGTGCCGCCGGGGCGGTGTCCTTGATCTGCTGCGGTACCGCGTGTCGAACCTATCGCGACTCCTGTCCCGCGATCTCATGCCCCGTGCGGGGCCCCGAGGTGAGGGCGATCGCATGGGTCGGTAATCATCCCGGTCGCGGAAACGTCGATCCCTATCCCGAGGGGACATGGAATTTGGGTGTGGTCCATAGCGATTATCCCTGGGCGAGGGCCCTGTGCCACCCCTTGTATAGTCTGGCGACCGTGAACGCCGGCGCGAAGCGGGGGTCGGCTGGTCAATCTTCTTGGTGTTTCGCTGGGGCTTGGAAATCTCGAGGTCTGGCATTGTTAGTTGGCTGCACACTACATGTCCGTGGATAAGTTGGCATACGCATTTTCCTTCCACGAACCGCCTGTCCCTGCTCGGTGTCTAGTGCTCTGCGACACGACTCGGCGTCGAGAAACTGGACAAAACCATATGCTTGCTTGATTGATATCTGTGCAAGTCTGCCATGGCGATAGAAACGATGGAAGATGTCGCGTTTGGTAACCTTTTCTGTGGGAAGATTGCCTTTTTGAAGCTATTAGTTGATGGTTGTGGCCTAGGAATCACCTTGACTCACCAATGAAAAGTCGAGAGCCCATGGGAAACTGATCCCACTGGCCTTCGGTGACAAATTTCCTTTCCTGCTCCAAAAACTCCTCATATCTCCTATTCACTTCGGGCGGCCATCGCTGATCCTCATCGTCAGGCGTTGAACTGCGCTGGGTTTGCTGTTGCGTTTGGCCAGAGGCATTGGAGCCGGCAAAGTCGCGGTTCTGCGCATTCAAGGGTTGGAGAGATGCGCTGCCTCTCTGCTGGACATTGGGTGGTCTCTGGCTGTGCGGATGATGGGATCTGATATCATCGTTGGGGTCATAGTTGGGGTGCGTAGCGGGCTGTTCTTGGGTGGGTGGCCGAGCGGGCAGATTGGTCGCAGCCGACGGCAACGACGAGGCATTGTGCTGCTGTGGCTGCGCAGACTGGGTGGGCATGTGGGAAGCAGCAGCATATTGGCCCTGGTTGGCCGTGGTCGCAGCGGGCGTCAGAGAATCCAACAGGGCTTGAACGTCAACATTGGGCCCAGTGCGCGCTTCAGTCTGGTAGTGAGCGCCTTGGGCTGACTGAGTGGGCGCGTGCTGAGCGGCATAGGCACTGTCATGGGAGTATGGGTACGCAGAATGGAGGTCTTGAGGTTGCGCCTGGGGCGCATCAGCGGCCGAGGCAGGATGCGACGGGTGCTGCGAAGAGAAATTCTGCATTGAGGTAGCGTGCGGCTGCGTACCCATGTTGCCGACGCCATAGCCTGTCGACGGGGCGTATCCCGCCTGCGCATTATCTCCTCCCCCTGGTGCTGCAGGCCCTGCTAAGTGTTGGTAGGCAGCGGCGGCGGCGGCGGCTGCGGCGGTCGACAATGACTGCTGCTGCTGCTGCTGCTGTTGTGACTGGTCGGCAAAGTAGGGCGCGGAAGTGATCGCGTTCGAGGGGTGGTGGTGGTGGTGGTGCGCATGCTGTGCAAAGTGGTCGGCCGGGGTGGAGTGGGAGCCGTTGCTGTGTGAGAGATCATTATAGGCCGCATCCATGTGCTCTACGAGAATTGGGATATTGGCGGGCGAGGGGACGTTTTGCGGACGCGGGCTCTCTGGCGTCAGCGACTGATGGCGGATGTGCTCAGCTTCCTGCGGCGGGCTGGAGTTGGGTCTCATGTAGACTGTTGGGCCAGAGCGCATGGGCTGGCAGAGAGCAGGCGGCGCGGGATGACGAGGGTCTAGGTCAACTCAAAGCATCTACGAAAACGCACCGTCGCAACAAGGGCTGGAGAGAGAGAGGTGTAGATGGACGATGCAGAATGAGAGGGAGAAGGAGGCTGCGGGATCTGGTACACTAGGCGTAGGTGAAGAAGCTGGTGGCGGGGCTTGGCTACTGTGTGCTATATGTGATGGTCGGAGGATGGTTAGGAGATTGGCACGACGCGCAGACGCAGCAGACGTCGGCTGGGGCAGGCAGTTGAGAGCAGGCAGGCAGGAAGACAGACAGGCGGGCGGGCAGGCAGGCAGGCAGGCAGGCCGTGTGCGTCAGGCACGGGGAGCAAGGTGCGAGCCCGTCTGGGGGGGGGGGAGGGTGGCAAGGCAAGCAAGAGGCTGCTGATGGGTGAGGTCAAGCTGGCGTCGAGGTGAGGGAAGAGGAATCGTCGACGAGAGAGGGTGCGCCGGACGAGCAGATGTTGGGACTCGGCGTCGAGCCCTCCGAGACCAGCCTGGAACCGCGCACTGCGATGGTTAAGCTTCGACACGTGATGGCTGTTTTTTAGCGGCCGGGCCCGCTTGCAAGGGGGGCACAGTGGAGTGGCATGGGGCTGTGGCTATGGTTCCAGTCAGTTAGTAAGTACTATATGTAGTCGCAGCCAGCCATGTACAACTCCTCGCCGTGTTGAATTACTTCATGTAGTCGCGCTGCATGAGATCGTCTTGACAAACCACCGCCATGCTGCTGCTGCGACTGCTGCTGCTCCAACGGCGCCTCATTCTTCGCCCTGCGGTGCCCGTCTCCTGCATCGCCCCTGTCCGCTGCTCCCCGGCCACGACCCGCTTCCCGCGGCGCATTGTCTGCTGCTACGCATACTCGTCGTCACCCTCATCCCCCTCGCCCTCGGGCTCGCCTGGCCACGGCGCCGACGACGGCCTTGATGCTGCCCGGACGTGGCTCGCGGCGCTGCATGCACAGACAATCCCTCTCGAGACTATTGGCGAACTGACCTTTAGCACATCGTCGGGCCCTGGTGGCCAGAACGTGAACAAGTATGTATGACCAACACTTAATATTACTCGACTCGTCCTCTCGTCGCCGCCCGCCCGCCTAACCACATGTACCCGTCTGCCAGAGTCAGTTCCAAAGCCACGCTCAAAGTGCCCCTCGACGCCCTGCTGCCCCACGTCCCTGCAGCGCTGCATGGCCAAATCAAGCGCCTGCGCTACCTGGCCCCACGCTCAAATACCATTGTCGTCCAAGCCGACGACAGTCGCAAGCAGTCGGACAACGCCCGCAGCTGCTACCGCCGCCTGTACGACGCCATTGCCCTCGCCGGCCGCGATGCTGTGCCCGCCGAGGCCTCGCCAGAGCAGCTCCAGCGCGTCAATCGCCTGTAAGTACATCTTGTTTGTTGCACCGTGTCCGACGGTCCAAGCGACCAAGCGATCAAGCGACGGCCCGAAAGCTGATAAGAACTCTAGCCAAAAATCCAATAACGAGCGCCGCCTCAAGACAAAGAAACTCCATAGCGCTAAGAAGTCTTCCAGACGTACCCGCACCGATGACTGAAGCATCTACTATACTTTACATGCGCCTCTGCGGGGGAGCTGTCTTGCCACAATCCCCGCTGCTCAGGTGCACATGCAGCTGACGTGGTTGCACTCTCCGCCATGGCACCATCTCACGATAGAGCGAGTAGAGCCGTAGCGGTGTAGCACATGGCGTCCGCTCCGCTCGGCGCCTTGACGAGACTACACGACGTGAATGCAGGCTATGCTTGTTACAACTCATCCGCTGACTTTATGCCCACTCACACTCGCTCCTTTTACCCTTCCATTGCTGAAATATACTTTTGCACTTCACCGTTCCCACCCCAGTACTTGACGCCTATCTGCATCAATAGATCCGCATCTTGTTTCTTCCCCTCCTGCTGCAGCAATTGGGCCAAGCCAACCACCCTATCCCCCCTATCTTGTCCTTCTTCCATTGCGCGAACATATTTGCGCAGCGCAGCACGCGATGCCTTCTGCAGCGACGAATCGACATCCGCGAGTAACCGGTTCAAAGATAAGAGCCGCCGAACGACGACTTCGGCAACCCTGCTACTCTCTCTAGGGTGTTGCTGAACGGTAGAGCTTATCACGTCCAATGCCTTGCTCAGCCTAAGGGCAGTCTCGGGATCGGCGGGGTCGCTTCCGTACAACTGCATACGGAACTTGCACATGGCAGTCTCAACCGCCTGTGGTGACTGCTCTTGCAGATAACCGAGCACGTGCTGCAGGAGGCGTGGTATGCACGCTACCTGTTCGAATTCGGCGAACATGCCGAAAAATCTCTCAGCCAGTCGGGGGCTACCCTGGAACTGTTTCATAGCAGAGTCAAAGATTGCCAAGGGAATAGCCCCAGTAAGTACTGGTGCTGCCGCAAGGTTCTGTAGAGCCACCTCGTCCACACCATCGTCCTGCTTCAAGCTGGGATTCACGTCTTCAGCCGTCACCTCTGGAAGCGCAATCATGTTCTCGTCGCCATCCTCGTCCTTCTTTGTGCGATCAACGTCAAGCCCCAAGATCCTCCTTCTGCCCGCAATCTTGCCCACATAGATGGTCTCCAGTTTGGCATACTCGAGCCACATGACCTCGGACTTTTTGCAAAAACGCAGCCCTCGTTGCATGTAGCTTCGCGCATTGGTAATATCGGCCTGGGTATCCATGAAATAGTTTGCTGCTAGAATCCATATATCTGGCTTGGTAGGGTGCAGCCGAGCCACAGAGGTGAAGATGTCGTTCAGTCTCTTGTATGCCTTGTCCCTGCGTGCAAAGTCGATGTACTGCATCCATAGCGCCAGGTCACCCGAAAATTTCCTGGTCGCGCGGTTGTAGAGAAGGTAGATTGTTCGCTGTCCAGAGCCTTTGTACCGGACGCCTAGTCGCTTTATTCGCTTGCGGCGGAGAGCATCGACGTTCTTTTCGAATTCGATGTAGCGCATGTAGTCTTCTGGGTGCGAGCCGCGGGCATTGATAATGTGCTCGAAATCCGAGCGCTTCTTCGCTATAGAGCTGATTTCTTCCTGTACTCGCGGTTAGCAAGACTGCCATTGCGCGAGCGTCTGTCCCGGCTTACCCTGCTGAAGATTTTTTTGCGCTCAAGCTCATTCAGCTCCGTCGCCGACTGCTCGAGGTAGAAGCGCGCCTTGTCACTCGGGCCAGCCATGTTTGCGTCGCGTGGTGTTGCTGGCAAAAGTTCGAGTACAAAAAAGTTGGCCGGGCCAGAAAACTACTAGGCTAGAGTTGCTCCCGCATATAGCGCCTTGGCCTGTGGAGCGCGGACCCTGGCCTTACGTACCAACTTCAGGAGACTGCCATCTTGGACAGTTCATCACACCATTCTCCACGCTCTTTTACTTCTTTTCCTTGTTTTCAATGCTGGAGGGTTATTGACGGGCCATCCAACTGCTGCATCATGGTCAAGGACAAGGACGGCGACACCGTCGCAACGGTACGCAATGGCATATCTGGCACTCCCGAGACCTCCGCAGCTCATACCATGTAGTTCAATGGAAAATGGATATCCTATTCGCATACCGCCATGGCCTACAGTTCGTCGATCAAATCCCTCCATATAACCTCGTGCTCAAATGAAATCTAGGCGCCTTTGTCGGAGCCCTCGTAGTCGGAATGTACGCGAATTGCTCCACCACCACTCACCCCACGCGATCACGCTAAACAATCATAGAGGGCTACACTACCACAAGATTGTACAGAATGAATTCTACGTCAGTCATTGTGCTATGCTGTCTCAGGACCATGTTGACAATGCTCCCAGGGCTACCCAGATGAATGGTTCCCCTCCGTGTCCGCGACCATCGGCGACCGCTACCCAGAACGCTCCGTCTTCATGCTGTTCATTGCTCTTACATCTGGTACGCAACCTGGGATAGCTGCTACAGGGCCAAGCTAACCAAAACAGGTCCTCGATTTGCACTCGTCGGCCTCTGGTACGTCTTGACTCGTCGTCCGAACTCGTCCCTGCCCAAGTTCATTGCTGGTGTCGGCATCTTCCGAACATTGACCTGTGGAGGATGGACATATGTGACCTCTACCGACGATCATGACTGGCACGACATCTTCATGATCTCGTATCTTGTCGCAACCCTGCCATGGACCATCGGCTGTCTCTCCCTGAGTCCCCAGAATGCCACTGCCATCAAGTACAGAAAGATTTTTGCCGGAAGTTTCTTCGCAACACTTGTGCCGCTGATTTACTTTTTCATCCAGCACAAGGTTCACCGCGTCGCTGGAGGTATGTATCGCCGTCCGTATCATACACCCCATACTTACCTATTTGCAGCGTACACCATCTATGCTTTCTTCGAATGGTCCCTAGTCTTGCTCGATGTAGCCTTTGATGCTGTTACCATGATTGAGTTCCAGCACTTTGAGATTGTAATCAAAGACGTACGAGGTCTATCTCGAGTGTATGTCCCACGTCTCCCGATATAGATAGACTCAAATCTATTTTATTTGACCACTCTCTGATCCACTCTTTTTGTAGTGCCGGCTCCAAGTCTGTCTCCGATGCTGTTCAAGAGTAAGTTCCATCTGGAAGAAATCCATTGACCTATCTGACTCGTGATAGGAAAAACAAAGAGCTTGGCGCAACGTTCTCTGGCACCTTCTCCTGGGCCGGACTCATCTACGCAGCTGCAGATGTCTACAATGGAGTATGTTGGATCGAGAATTGACGCATACATGACTGACCATTGTTTAGTTTGTTTTCTGGTCCATGCTGACTTCGCTCGGCGTGTGTGTCTGGTGTATGTTTCCTGTCCTTCAATAGCAGTAATTTGCTAATTATCAACAGACTTCCCCCTCTGGCACATGGGCATTTCTGGCTATGAGGCCCTGGTCATGTGCACTGTTACACCCTTCTTTCTCGGCATCAAGCCCGTCCGCTACCTTGCCACGCGTTATGTGTGGTTCTTCCATTTACTTTCGCTTTCCGGGCTTCTCGCCTTCCTGACCACAACGCCTGTCAACCGACTTTTCGCTGTTGGCTTTGGCCTGTCCATGTCATGCCTGGCATGGTCGGCCACCTTCTTTGCGGAAAGGTCGCAACCACACCGCCTCGAAGGACGCATCACTGCATTCTCCATTGGTCTTATCGCCTCTAGCGTTGCCAAGTTTGCTTTCTGGACAAACAACCCCATCTGGCCAATCATGCACGAGGAAAACGGAGGCTGGAACAAGACTGGTCTTGTAGTCGCCTTCATTTCCATTCTTATATCGACGAGATCGACCGCAAGTGCTGGCGCTGATGTTCCAGCTCAAGGTCCCACCAAAGGGTCTTCGGTCTTTGCCAGTTTCGGTCTTGCTGGAGTACTCTTCGCCATGCACTCCTTACTGTCCGATTCCAGCACCATGATCTCCTGGGTATGGGAAGGATACCCCGTTCGCGGGCCCTTGGCCGTTCCTCACGGCACGCTGACCCTATTTGCTATGGGTCTTGGACTTATGATTGGATTGTTCGCGCCAAACATATCGCGATCATGGGCATTCTATGGTGTTGGCTCGATTGGTGCGGCCTTCTTGACCACCACCAGCCACTGGACTGGATTCTATGGTGCTCTTGTCCTGGCTACGTACACCATGGCAGCAGCACCCGTCCTCATTTCACACGCAGCTCGTCACGCACCAGGTCGCACCTTTGGCCTTGCCTTCTTGGTATACAACTTCATGGTACTTTTCCACGTCTGGGTCGTGGCATATGCCTTTGTTCCTGGCGGTCCTCTTGTCCGAGAACACACCGACTGGGTTATGACATGCATGATGCTCCAGATCGGTGCGGGTGTCTTCAGCGTCTCGGCCCAGCCACCAGTGCTCAAGAGCTACAAGGGCAAGGCTGTCATCACTGCAGCCGCCAGCCGACAGCGCTCATACTACATGTATATCCTTGGCGCTCTAGAGATTATCGCTGTTGCAGTTGCGTACCTACGTTTCCCGTCTTACGACTACAAGCCGTACCACCCGGAGACCAAGTCCATCACAGCCGGTATCTGGACAATCCATTTCTCTCTAGACAACGACATGTGGTCCTCCGAGCACCGCATGCGCGATCTCATCAAAGAGCTCGAGGTCGACGTCATCGGTCTCCTCGAGAGCGACCTGCAGCGCATCATCATGGGCAACCGCGACTCCACTCAATTCCTCGCCGAAGACCTAGGCATGTACGTCGACTTTGGCCCTGGCCCTAACAAGCACACATGGGGTTCCGCCCTCCTTTCCAAATTCCCCATTGTAAACAGCACGCACCATCTCTTGCCCTCACCCGTAGGCGAACTCGCCCCTGCCATCGAAGCCACAATCGACGCCTACGGCGAAATGATTGACATTTTCGTCTTCCACTCCGGCCAGGAAGAAGACCCAGAGGACCGCCGCTTGCAATCCGAGTACCTGGCCGAGCGCATGAAGGCCACGCCTCGCCCGGCTATCTTGCTTTCGTACCTTGTCATCAAACCCGGAGAGGGCAACTACAATACCTATGTCGGCGAGAAGAGCGGAATGAAGGATATCGATCCGAGCGATTGGGATCGCTGGTGCGAGTACATTCTCTACAAGGGACTCAAGAGGACGGGATATGCCCGTGTCTCGAGACATACAATTACGGATACGGAGCTGCAGGTATGTTTTTTTCCTCCTTCCTTTCCCCCCTTGTCTTTCTTCGAGTGCTGTACTAATACAGGCGTGTAACAGGTCGGTAAATTCGTAGTCGGCGAACCCGAGAATCCTAGCAATGAACTCGTCCATGAGTCGCAGGTTCCCGCTGGATTGAGGTTCCCGGATTTGTTCAAGGGAGAGGGTGTTAGGGGCCATAGGTATCACGTTTTCAACGAGCCTAGGTACTTTGCTTGATCTTGGGCTCTTGAGTTGAAGGAAAGGAGGGAAAAGCGCGTCGGTGAAGGATAGAGTAAGCCTGGTGATTGTTTGGGGAGGGGGGGGGGGAATCTAGGCTCGTGTATAAGTAGTAAGTTTGTCTTTTTTTTGTACAAGGGAATCGGAACCAAGAGGGGAAAAAAAATCAGTCACGGCATTTTTCGACCCATCATCCACAGTTTTCTCAATCTTGCTCTTTTTTTTTTCCTCTGAAGATTATATCGAACGTTAACTTGCTGGTCTGTACTTCGTAAATATACAGCGGTCTAATGCCTCCCCCGTCCATCCATCCATTGTGTCCGCACAGCCACAAGCCACAGGAAAAAGAGAGAGAGAGAGAGAGAGAAGAAATATATGTGTAAAAAAAAAGGGGAGAGCCATCGAAACCCTTCCCCTTCTTTTTTTTGGGAACAAGGGAAAAAATAAAGATGCCAGTTCCCTGATGCCAATCAAGTACGTGAGTCACATACATGAACGTCCCCTTTCTCACGCGCTCCCGTTCGCAATACCGGGATCCCATGAATTTTTTTCTTTCCTTCCTTCCTTCCTTTCCCCCAAACACAATCATAGATCATGGCATTCATCCTCATGCTTGTTCATCATCGTCAATCTCCCGTCCCACCTAACCGTGTCATTTGCCTCCCCAGAAGCTGTTCATATACATACACACACACTCATTGATTTGCCATGAACAAGGATTTTTCTTTGCAACGAAAACTAGGGCTCATTTGGCAACGGCCGCGCTTAGGACTTGGGTCCTGAAGAAGCCGCCCTTTGTTCGCTCGATGACTTGTTGGTAGACGGATTGTGGGGGGTGGTTCATGACAACTGTGCCGGCTTGGTAGTCAATCTTTGCGTCTACGCGCGTGTCGCGGATGAGATTGACGATCCACTTCTCACCCTCGTCCTGGGAGAGGCCGAGACGTGTTGAGAGATCTCTGCGAAGAAAAATTATTAGCAAATTTTCTGACGTCGAAAGTAACATCCATAAACTTACTTGATATCAATTCTCTGGTGAATCTTGCAATAGCTCTCAGAAATCAGATGCCTGGCCGCATCTACAAATTGGTCTGCCGCGCCCAACAGGAAGAAGTCGTTCTTGAGAATCTCCTCTGTCTCGCTGAGTTTCTTTTGTGCCTCCTCAAAGTCAAAGTCAATGTACAAGGCCTTGATGAAGTCGGTAACAGGGTCGCTGTACTCGTAGCCTTCTTGGCGTACGATCCTGATTAGGTCCTTGAGCTGCTTCTGGTACTGGTTCGAGTTCCTGCCGCGGTTGCGGCCGGTGATGACGGCGGCAGCGAGGTAGCGCAGGATCCAGGGGCAGTTTGTCTGGATGGTGTTGATGTATGCGGGGGAGAAGAACATGTCGGTGAGGGTTTCGCGCGAGGTTTCGTGGTTGAAGAGGGGGAAGAGCGACCAGTGGATCAGCCAGGTGCGGTGCTGCAGTTGTGCGAGAGGGTTGTTGAAGAGGCGTGTGTCGATAATCTCCTTGAGCTTGTTGATCTCCTCCATGGCCGAGTCCCAGTTGACGGACAGAATCTCGCAGGCGAGCTTACCCCACGTGGCTTCGCGTTCCTTGTCACCATCGGTGGTCTGGAAAAGGCGTGTTAGCAAGGCATGATACAGAGCGAGTGCGCTTGCAGGCAGAGACATACCAGAACTCTGAATCGGTAGAGCAGCTCTGCAGCGTGTGGGTACACACCGCACGAGTATTGGAACTGACCAAACTCCAGCAGCTGGTTGACCATTTCCATGTCGACGCCGTGGCTCTCCTTGAGGTAGGCCAAGTTTTGCTGCTTGTCACTCCTCAGGTTGGTAACGACGTTCTCGTCATCCAAAAGGCCGCTAATCTTGCTGGTGGCCTCCTCGAGCTGGTCGCGCTTCTGCAGGACCTCCTCGCGCTTTTTCTTGTACTCGTCAGACATGTCGGAGAGGCCGTGGACGTCCTGGTGCAGTTGGCCGACGAAATCGGTCATGTTTGTAGGCTTGAGAAGTTCGAGGAGCAGCTTCTTCTGCTCGACTGTCTGTTCGGCCTCTTCATCGCTCGAGAAGTTGAGGAGCGGGTAGATGAGGTGGCGATCGAGGTTGGGCATAAGCTTGGGAAGGAGCGAGTATTGTTCGGCGATGCTAGCGCCAGTTGCCGCTGAGTCCGCCATGGTGGGCGATTGTCGTCGTCGTGGTCGGCGGCGGGGAGTGGGAGAGGGTGGAGGGAGGGGCGGTGGTGGACGCGAAATTCGTCTTGTCGGCGGGCGGCGGTGGTGGTGGGGTTGGGATAGTGAAAAACGACTGTGCGCAAGCGAGGACCCCTGTACGCTAAACTTGTGGTGTTGAGCCGCAATTCACGCCTCAAGCCCGCATCGTCATTCTCCCCGCCACATATTCTCCCCGCCAGGCTATTCTTTTCCTGACAGGCGACTGTTCGACTCTGGTATATTATAATGCCTCGTATACAATATCTCGCCCCTCTGCTGAGGCCATTGGCCGCTCCACGAGTAATCGCATCTCGACAATGCCTGCGCTTCTCCACTGCAAGCACATGGCAAGCTGAGCGTTAGTTCTTCACCTCTATGTCAAACTATGCGCATATCCACTGACTATTAACAGAGCCTCCGCCAAATTCTAAGCCCACAACCAATCCCTCCCTCCCACCAAACGCCTCATCTCAACACCCATCAACACCCCAACAAGCCCAGCGCGCCGCCGACCTCGCAGCAGCAGAATCCCTCACCGAAGGCGACAGTGCACAACCACCAGAACCCAAGCCTGTCCTACCCTCCAAGCATCCCCGCGCCGACACCAAGCCAAAAGATGCTGCCACCGCGCCCTCATCACAAAAGCCCAAATCGCCCAAGAAACAAAAGACACCGCCTACCCAAAAGATAACTCTGCCGCCCCCCAAATACCACGTCTCGCGATCAATAAACAAGAACCTGCCCATCTACACCGACTACAAGCGCGGCGGCAATCTTCACCTGACTACCATACGCAAGATCACGGGCGATTTGTCCGCCCTGAGAGACGAGCTGAGGGTCTTCCTCAACAAGAAGAACGAGGATGTCAAGATTAACAGTCTTACGAGCCACATTATCATCAAGGGTCACCATACTAGTCAGATTGCAGAGTTCCTAAAGGCTAGGGGGTTCTAGACTGGACTGTTAACCCAGGTTATAAAGGGCCGATGTGTTGGACGTCGAGAGTGATGACTGAAAAAAAAGGACAGGAAAGAATACTGGAATTTTCTTGTGTATTTATGTTGTATCATGTGTATAAAATTACTACGACCGTTGGGAACTGGCATCAACGCGATCTGTGTATTTGGCGGACTGTGAGCGGAGAAGAATGTGTTTTGTCAGCATCTTGACCATATTTGACAAATGTCCTTTTTTTTTCCAAATTTCACGCAGATATGGGAATTTGGGCGCTAAAGCGTGTACCGGGTGTACACCCAGATCATCTTCATGTGGTAAGTTACGCACATGCACGTGCAACTCCGCTTTCCCCAAAAGCATTCAAACTTTGTATAGTACTACTACGACCGCAATGCTTGCATCATGATGACCTAGTTTGGCTTGCCTACCAACCCTACATTTACGACCTGCCATCGCCCATGCCTATTGGAGCAATGCCCAAGCCACCAGACTTGGTAGCAAACGCGTGGCTACTATCCCCGCCCATGAGCCAGTTTGTATCCAATCCGCTTCGCACCTTGTATACACGCTTGATGTACTCTTGCACCATGAGTCATTGGCCTATCATGTCCAAGATACACGTAGCGCAATAAATTCTCTGACATCCACTCTTGTATCGTCGCCCTTGAACACCTCCCCATCATGCCGCTTTGGTCTTTCTTTACCATCAGAGATGACAAGCTTGGTACGTCGAGGCCCTGGCGACATTGGGGGCATAGCGTTCGTATCCATGCCGGATACGGTAAGATGTGCTTGCAGGTACAACCCTTGTAGCATTCGACGTCAGTTGCTGTCCGATTTCGACAATGTGCTGCTCATTCACCGACTTATGCGGGTCAAAATGAGCCAGTCCATGGACGTTGACAGCGTAGACAGTCTTTGACAACATACACGTACCCATATATAGCAGCAATATCGAGGACGCGTCCCTCCTCGGCTATTGTTTCTCAACGGCGCTTCGGGAACATGGCCTGTTTTGCTCCGACAGGGTATAGAGACCTTGAAACTTTTGACTACCAAAAGTTTCAAGACCTTTCAGACGTCCAGGCATCTTTATGTAAGGACACACATCACCCTGCCTTCATATCATCCTGGTCGAGGTCGCACATATACTGCTAAGGAGAGCTCGGTACGAAGCGCGTATAGGGGCGGATCGAGACAAGGACGCGATGGGAGGATTCCCTAGCCACCGAAGGTATGCAAGTCGACGTCGAGTACGGTGATACCAAAGAGCTCTCATCCACTCAGAATAGACCGGTATGCGTGCCGATAGGTACGTATATGGCGCTAGTCACATCAAAATCCCCTAAAGGAAACATTCTGGAGGTTTACATCCTTTGACGTTCCATTTCGTAAATTGCGGTTTTCTCTTAGATAAATATTCCCGCGTCTAAGGAACTCATCTTTCCAACAAGTGCTTCACTAGATTTGGACGCTTTGCCGTCACCTAGCATGCCACTGATTGCCGACCTGGACCAGAATGTGTCAGTTGGAACGGCCAACCATCCAGAATAATTCCACTATAGGTTTGTCCTCGTTGCGTTCAGGATGCTGCTTCTGAATGCGCTTGTCGCGGCTGACAGTAGCAGAAGAAACATAGGTGCTCTTATAATGGGCCGAACGAACTTCTCTGGCCTCAGCGGCATGGCCCTTTTGTCTCGGTCTCTGGCCAGTCTTCCATCTCGTCAGGTTGAGGTGTGGCTTTTGCGGCTCTCGGCGATTTCATACAGAAAGACTGAAATTCAAGAGGCTCAAGCAAAGTCGAATGAAAGAGGGCGTGCACGACTGCATGGATGGGCGCAGTGAATTGGTGAGTAGGTATAAGATGCGACACAACAGCAATTCGGTGGCCAAGGCGCCGAGTTACTGGCTTCTGCACTCGTCACGAAGTTTGGCACTATCTGAGCCACGTTTAGCGAAACGAAAAAGACACAAGAGATCAATATCGCCCTCACAAAAGCCATGCTATTATGCTCCATATCTTGTCGATTTGCCCAGTATAGCCGCTGAAAGAGCATGGTGAACGATATTGAAGACTCTTCGTATGATCAGATCATCCGCGCGTCCTAATTGTACAAAAAATATTTCTCGATACGAATCAGTCTATTGGGACTAGGAGCATTCTGGCTACGTCAGCGATTTCGGCCCACAGGGTGCCAACACTGGAACCCTGGAACCTCGAGTGCGGGCTCTTCCTTCAAAGGTCCGGAGTTGGCTTGCTACACGTAATGATGAACCTTCAGGGTTATAGAGGCTGGCAGTAGGAGTGAGTGGCGGCTGAGCTTGTAGAGCTCTGGCAGCTGTGACTGGCTTCGGGAATTTGGCCCGTAGCCAGCTTCATCCAGCAAGGATTAACAGCACAAGCGCGTGAATATCGGATGTGCCGCAACTTTCTGTAAATCTAAGGTTATAAACAATCATTGCGTGAGCGCGGCTCGATGACTACACACTCTCGAGACCCCGACGCAGATAAAGGACGTTGCGACTTGACCGTGATCTGCAGGATTAATGTGCCGTGTATCAAACGAGTGCCTCCGCGGCTTCCTTTGCAACACGTCAGTGGGTAAGGAATCTTATTCGACAAATGACTAATATAATCGAAGCCACACTCGATAGGTACCGATCTCGTCTCGATACTACTATTGGGTTCTAGGATATACCTTTTTGGAACTTACAAGCCACATCTAAGCGCCCTTTTTCGTCGTTCCCAATCGCCCCAGACGGCTTCCAATGTCAGTCCCTTGGTGATCTTTCGAGCAAAGTCGGTGAAGTGCATGGGCAACCCCAATACACACATACTACACAACCACGGTACGGATCCCCGCAATCAGCCACCATCTAGACTTGAGAAGATTGTTGTTTTGGAACTGCAACTTGATTTGGGCGGCACCATGGACCCCGCTGACACTGCGACAGGTACACCAATATTCGATTAGTAGCTTCCAGTATCCACGTATGGGGTAAAGTCTTGTTGGAGCTTTTATATTCGATGCATGCTGACTTGGTGCAGTAAATACCGCTCTAGAAGTGGCTGGTTAGTAATGATCCCAATCTGGTGGTCACGAACAATGCTGACCTGGACAAAGTCTTACATGTCGAGCACGCCGTGTCAAGTGTAAGTCCGCTACACAAATTGTTCATCTGCGCTTACACGAAACTCAGGCGACGAAACTCATCCAACATGTAAGGCCTGTAGCAAGAAAAACCGGCCCTGTCAGTGGGAGGAACCGCACACCAAGTTCAAAGACTATCGACCTGGTGGAGCTTCATCAAGCAAGTTTGCTACAGGCGGCACGGACGATGAAAATGAGGCCAGAGACAATTTGGACGGCGGGGACGGCGAAGATGGAGAAGATGAAGATGAAGAGATGGATGGTGCCGACGGTATTGGTGAAAGAAGTCGCAGCCAGTCCATCTCGCAGAGAAACATTCGGAAAAACAGTCAGACCGATGGGGTACTAGACAGTCCATACTCCAGCGCGCCTTCCGCATCGGCCCAAGGATTTTCGGCTCCGCCATACTATGTTAACAAGGTGGAAGATACGAGGGGCCATGTGTCGATGGAGACCTTCCTGGCGCAGGAGAGCCAGATGGACCAACAACCCCTAGGCACCGCAGGCCATGCAGCAGAACCCATTCCTCTAACCCACGAAGAAGCCCTCTTGGTCCATCATTATACCGAACACATTGGCCGCTGGCTCGACTGTACAGACGCAACCTATCAGTTCACTCTTGGAGTACCCGAAAAAATCACCCTTTGTTCCGTCCTTCGTCACGCCGTCATTGCACTCGCTGCTCGTCACTCTCGAAACGACTCTATTGCAGACGCGGCCTATCAGCGCTGCATCTCGCTCCTGATCTTGCGGCTGAACGAGGAGGCTGCAAGTCATGATGAGACCCTTCTATGTGCCATCGTCATACTCCACTTCTATGAGCAGCTCAGCGGTAAGCTTGCATGACACCTTCGATATATGCCGTCTCTTTGCTAACTCTTATATCTAGTTCCCTCAAGTATAGGGTTAGAAGACGAACAACATCTTGCAGGTTGCTCGGCCATCATCCGCTCCTCACAAGGTCACCATTTCGTAGACCCTTCAGCACCCACTCTGCGCGAAGCTGCCTTCTGGGTATACGTACGACAGTGCATACACAAAGCTACTATAAACCAACAACCGCTCGACATCGATTTCTCATTGCAGTTGCATCCAACACCCAGCTCAATGCGAGATGCGCATCCACTGGCACGGCTAAGGTTGGAAACGGCTTGGTCCAACCAAATGGCATGGAACCTTGCGCGCGTCGTCAACTTCTGCTATGATGGGAACGAATTATATGGCGATATGCGTTCTAGGATGCAACTGTGGGAGGAGCTGTGGGAGCTTGTTCACACATGGAGGCGGGACAGGCCAGCCGGCTTCAATCCCATCTATCAAGGTCCTGTTGATGATAGCTGCTCCTTTCCCAACACCTGGTTTACAGCTGATTGGCATGGTAAGATTACTCAAGCCTCCTCTCTTACTGCTGCGCGTACTGATTCATCAGCGGTTTCATTCTGTTACTATCACTTTGCTTGCATCATGCTACTCCGGTTCAGGCCACACTCAGATTCGGTAATTCATGAGGGGCATCGACTATCTGAAACAGATGTAAGTCTTTCCGTCTTTCATGTACGAGACTGATTGCTAACGTCTATAGCACCAAATCCTGTCGCATGCACAAGCCATTTGCGGAGCGGCTAAAAGCTCGAAAGAAGCAGTACCACTAGCAATCACAGTTCGCCACACTGTTTTTATTTGGGGCCCGCTTGTATCAAGCGAGAAACAGAGGGAAGAAATAATTGAGATCTTGGCCGACTTTGAAAGAGACCACGTCTGGCCAACGGCCTGGCTGATCAATGCACTCAGAAACGAGTGGGACATGTCTGGTGCTCCAACCGCCATTTCTCCAATGGAACAATAGAAAAAAGAGTTGTTATCAGAGGCCCCAGTCCATCGTTTCCGAAACATGTTGGGCAGTTTCCTGTGATGGATGTAACTGCACTTAGCTCACGCCTTGCAATAAGCTATGAAAGAATGGTCGTCCCTACTAATTTTTGAGAAAAGGAACTTGACACATCAAGCGCAGACCCTCGTCGATGGAAAAAGCAGATGCTCAGGTGACGCAGTACAGTACCCCGAACCCGATGTCCATTGTCTCACCATATGATCGGTATCCCATACCTATCCTCAACAATCCTCATGGCTAGCGCTACTACCCATTCACCCTTGCTACACCCAAGGCAGAACACAGCACCGCTGATCTCTGATGTCATTGGCCGTAACCCGATGAGCATTTTTCCCAAAACTCTCTCGCAATGCGCCACGTATCGCCGGGTATTCGTCCCGGCGAACACCCACCAATCAGATTGCAGATGACCGTCTCACACGAAAGAATCCCGCGCAAACACTATAGGCAGTAAGGTATTCTTTTGTATGCCACTTGTCAGGTCCCACACAGACTCTCCGGCTTGACGTTACCCAAGCATCGGAATCGTATGATTACTGATCTTATTTGGTGTGCGGGATCTCTTGGGTATGGGAAGTCGGCACAGGGCCTTCGGTGAAATGGGCCGAAGGCTATCCCGACTGATGGGTACTTTGATATGAGATCGCGGCAATGGGAACCAGCATCGGATGTGGATGAAATATACGTCACATGTCTTGGAAAAAAATCATAAAAAATTAACATTACTATTATCCTCATAATAGCTGACTGTATTTAGAAAATGGCTGGCTGCCCTAGGGATTTGCAGCAGATTCATGACGATTCTTGCCTTCGACTATCTCGCGCATGATGCGTGCTTTTTGCTGCTCTTCCGCCTCACTGCTGACATCGTGAAACACTTGGTCCATTTCCTCTAGCGTCTTGCCAGACGTCTCCGGGATAACGAAGAACGTGAATACGAATGCGAGGAGACAGAAGACAGCGAAGAAAGTGTAGGCGCCGTACCCGGTGTTCTGGACGAGAGGTGGAGTAATGAGACCCTGAAACGCACATTAGTGTCTTTTTCCTTGTATCGCTGAGCAATTTGCTACTTACGATTACAAAGTTGTTGAACCAGTTGGAGCATGTCGACAAGGCAACACCCTTTGCGCGGAGTGAAGAAGGGAAGATCTCAGACGGCATAGCCCATGGTACGGGACCCCATGTGGCACCGAAACTGAACATGTAGAAGAAGAGGAAAGCGACGGCGACCCAGCCTTCAGTCGAGTAATCAGCCCATCGGCCACCAAATTTTCCTACCAGTACAGCAATGATGAGATGGCAGATGAACATGAGCGCGGCACCACTCAGGAGCAGAGATCGGCGTCCAAAGCGATCCATGGTCCATAGACTTGTCGCAACACCGACAAGCTGGGTGCAATTGATGATACCGGAGAGAAGCAGCTGCATCTCGTAGTCTTGGCCCAGGGTCTTGAAAAGAGAGGGCGAGTAGTAGATGAGCGCGTTGATACCTGTTATTCCGTCAGTTACATCCTTTGTAGAGTGTGGTGCTATACATACCGACGAACTGCTGGAAAAACATGATGCCAACACCGACAATAGTTCGCCTCCAGCACCCATGTCTGAAGCAGTCGAGCCACGACTGAATTTCGAGTTTGAATCCATCCATACGTGTATTTCCCTGCAAGTCGGGATGTCTTTCCAGATTCACCTCGCGGTTGAAAGCAACTTCGGCACGGATTTCACACCATTCTTGAAACACACGAGTGTCATTGGTAGGGAGTTTGCGGAGTTTTCCCAGGACTTCGAGGGCTTCGTCGTCGCGGCCTTTGCTGGCTAGCCAGCGAGGCGAGAAGGGAAGGAAAACGATGCCAGCACCCAAGATCAGGCCTGGAATCATTTGAATGAGAAAAGGAAGGCGCCATGCCCATTCTCCGGCCATGTAGCGGGTACCATACGTTGTCCAGAAGGCGACTACAATACCGAGAACGATGCTAAACTCCTGCAAAACGAGAAGGGCACCTCGGATCTCTGGAGGAGCAATTTCCGAAATGTAGAGTGGAGCGATCGTTGCAAGTCTATACTCAATTAGATCTCGCTCTAGGGGTAACGGCATATCAGTGTGGGTTTCAACTTACGCTCCAATACCCATTCCTCCAACCAATCGTCCCACCGTCAACATAGCATAACCCATGGCCGCAGTCTGTAAAACACTTCCAATCGTGAAGATGATGACCGCGACGACAATGGAGTATTTCCTGGATAGCTTATCTGCAATCCATCCGGCAAACAGCGCACCGATAAGGGCACCAAGTTCCAGCATAGCAGTCATCAATCCCTTCCAGAATCCCGCGCCTGAAGCATCGTCCGAAACGCGAGGGAAGCGGCCGAGGAATTGGTCCATGACAAGCGTCACGGAGATGACACCCTGGTCGTATCCAAAGAGAAGGCCTCCAATGGTGGCGAATGCTGCGCACATGGCGACATATGGATTGGTAAAGAGACCACTAAACCCTGAGTGGGGTCAGCTACAACTATCATGAAATTCGTTGTGGATGGTTTGGTGGAGAAGCATACCAGCCGGTCCATACGGTTCCCTAGCTATCGGTCCATCTCTACTGGCACAAGAGACCATGGTCTCCTGTTGTTCTTGTGGGACACTTTTGACCGAATCGTCTCTACCCATGTTGATTTCAATGGAGTTCCTCGTGCTCGTGTGGATCCAGTCTGATAGAATTGAACAAAATCCTCAAGTGAGAAGAGTAGTAGAAGAGGAGAATGTCGGTCAGCCTTTATGTACACACTGGATAATTCGCTTGGTCTCGCGTTAGATCTTTCAAGGTGGATCCACAACACCTGTCTGTCAACGCTAGTGGCAGGCCTATTATCGCTTTTCTTGCAACAGGCATCCGATAACGTTCTGGTGAGCAGCGGTATCGAGGTAAAAACGGCGACTAGAAAGTTCCGTGTTCACATGCGGTTTGTCTGGCTGGGAACCGCATTCTTTGGTCCTATTACCTGTTCAGATTGCTGGTTCCCATGTGTGCGTACGCAGGGGTCACTTTGTTGACGCAAACATCGGGCGTGCGTTCAGAGGCTCGCTCGAAGTTTCTGTGGACCCCCAGTCCGAGACTGGCCGATCTGCTTTGCTATGGATCGTGAGAATTGATACCAAAGATACGATGGATGTCCTGATATTCTTGACCCGCTTGGAAATCGCGTGATATTTACTGCTAAATTCTGCTATTGGTTGATACTGCTCGTTTTTGTAGCGCCACATGGTGCTTCTACCTTGGTGTGCTTGTTTTCACGTCTACAGATGCCCCTGAGACCAGTAGAAGTACCCAGAATCCCCAAATGACGAGCATAACGCCTCAGCCGTTACCCCGCAACCCCAGAATAAGGTTCGCCTCGTTCCGCGCTGTGCGTGTGTCCAGTAGGATAGGATTCTTTTCTAACTTATTCGTCTTGGGGGAAATGCTGCCGGGCAAAGTGGAGGTCACGGCGAAAATTGCTGGCTGGGGTCCGGATGGGTGCATATCGAGCGCCGCGCTAAGCCATATACGGTGGAGATGGCAAGTCTCCCCGACCAGTGGGCCGCGGAGTGGGACACTATCGTCGCGAAGTAACTTGAACCGCTGTCATGTACAGAGTAAGTAAAGCTGATTCCAGTATGTACATGTCAAGTATAGCAGAATAATGACGAAGTTTTCACCCCATTAGCACAAAAATGACCTTTTTCTATCTCCAGCCTTTAATCTACAAAGCACTGTCTAGTGTGGATACTCCGCAACCTGTATAGATGTATCACTATACATCACACCACTCTGCTCAAAGCAAACCACACATTGCCAAGGATGCCACAAAGTGGAACGATCATGGATTTTCTCCACACCTATGGTATTTTTCAAAGCCATGTGACTCCATCTTTGACCTCGGAGTGGTCTGTCCATGACTGTTGCTATGCTAGGCTGCGTGGCCTCCATGGAGATCGCGATCCAGGAACAGTTGAGTTCGCGAGGTAGAGAAGGCATTAAGAACATGTGCACCTACATCAAATGAATTACTAAATCCCTCAAATAGTAGTTAGTCGCTGAAATGAAGTCGAAGTGTGAAAAGAGCTATCTCGGGAAGAAAAAAGGTATCAATTAAATACACATCTCTTACTACAATTTTTGGGTCCGATTTCAAAGGTACGGCTTAGAGAACTCAATTGAGGTTGACTAGTAACTCAATTATGCGGCTTCAAATATCACTCATAGCATTCAACATAAAATGTGATAGACAATCACCAACTATGATTTGACATTACTCGATGCCTCCAAATCATGTTCTGTCGATAAAACTGCGCTCAAATGATTGGATGAGCCACACGATGGATGCTAGTGAACCAGTTTTTTGAGTACAGAATTAATCATGTTCATCCAAATTTACAGCAATTCTGTGCTAATCTTTTCAAGGACATGGCCGACGTCTGCAACAGTATCTAAGATCCGCGGATAGAGCTTTCGCAAATTCTCAAAAACACCAAAACAAAAGCTGCTTCCGGAGAGGTCACTGCCCTATTGACTTTGTTAGAGCAAAGTTGTTCGCTACACAGCTTATGGCTATTTCCCTTTAATTGAGAGGCAAAAAGTAATCCAAGTATCATCTATTTATTTCCCGTAAATATAACGGAGAAAGCAAGATGTGAGCAAAAAAGCAAAAAAAAGGCAAAAAGAAGGACACCCCCACTGGGGGCATTGTACGATGTGGTTATGCGACATTGACAAGATTCGAACTTGCGAGGCCGAAGCCATTAGATGACATGAATGAGTAATTCAAGTCTAACCCATTAACCACTCTGGCACAATGTCAGATGATTCGATGAAAGTCTGGGAAATTTGATCATTTATATTCGCGATATAATTTGAGGAGTAGCTGCATACGCGTGGTACTTGTTGGCGGGGCACAGTCAACCCCACTTCGCAGAGCGCCTAACAGCAGCTTTCGATCCACAAACTTTGTGTTGATTAATCAGAGACTAGACTTTCCACTCAACGACCAAGCCTTATCACCAGTAACCTTCCCTTCCTGCTTCAACTTGTTCAAGATCTGCAGTATGCCCCTCTCGGCTGGCTCCCAGAGACTCTCTGGATAATCCTTGTAGATCACCTTGACAATGTCCATCGACGACAACCCCAGCCCACTCTCATCCGCAGCCAACGCATCCAAGACCTGCTGCTCACGCTGCCTGCGATGGCCAATGTACTCTTTGATCTTTGCTGGACCATCGTCGATAACAGGGCCGTGACCGGGGTATGCACGACCGCCAAACTGCTTTGACATGGCCTCGAGACTGTTCATGTATGTTGCTAGATCCTCGAATACCGCTGTGCCCTGTCCCAGCACATTGTCGGCCGTGAACATGGAGTCTTCTTCCTCCAAAACAAAGGCCATGTGGTCGGTGGTGTGTCCGGGACAGTAGAACGCGCGCAACGTTGCGCCCTCGGCCTCAAACTTCTGTCCATCGGCTATAGGGAGCCAGTCTTTGTGTGGGTCTTTTTTGTAGACCTTGGTGTTAGGAGCGTGCTCAAGGAGATCAGGGACTCCTTGGATATGATCAGGATGCCAGTGTGTCAAGAGTACCTTTTCGATTGCGATGTTCTCCTTTGAGAGCAGCGACTTGATAGACGCTATCCACTGGGGTCTGCCTTCGCCCGTGTCGATGAGGAGTCGTGATGCACCTTGACCGACGACATAAGTGTTCGTACCTGTACTAATCAATATGAATTCCGAAATGAAACGCGATGCGCAAACCTTGCAAAGTAAACTTGAAGTTTGTCAGTGTATGTTGTTGCCTTGCGATGCGACGCCGCTTACCTTGCCCGGGTTACCACCAAGCACTCTAATAACCCGATCGCTCAACTTCTCAATCTCAGGCAGAGGTACCAGTGCGTCAACCATCTTTGAATATAGTCTAAGTGAACTGAAATGTGTAAGTCGCTGGCGTAACATGGTCACTCCATACCTCAGGTGTCGGGTCAAGCACACTTACCGAGGCTCGCTTATCGGGTGTGGGGTGAGTTCAGGTATTTGCGACTATCCAGATCCACATGCAATTATTTGCCGCTGCAGTTTTGACAACAAGGGATTAGTATGGTACCGATGATTGAAGACGACGACGATATTCCGTGAGTATTTTTGTCGCAGATGATGACGTACATGCTAAGCAAACAAGACAGCTTTCGGGCGACGCCCTTGCAGCGCTTCAACAATTTTACGGCGAGCGGGATGAACGCGCAAAGCAGTTTGAAGATCTGAAAGCCAAGGCCGAAGATGACTTTGATGGAAAACTTTCCATGGATGTATTCACAGAAGATTGGAACGCAAGTCAGTTCTGGTACAGTGACGAGACTGCCACAGTCCTTGCGAAGCAACTTCTGGATGGTGCTACGGATGAGACGAGAATCGCAGTTGTATCAGCGCCCAGCGCTTTCATACAGCTGAAGAACCTGATTGTAAGTTTTGTTTGACGGAAACATGAGCAAAAACAGAGCTGTACTGATGATTGCACAGAACTCAGGTGAAGTCCAATGTCGGCCGCAGATCAAACTTCTCGAATTCGACGAACGCTTTGCGGTCTTCAAAGAGTTTGTCCCATACGATTTTGAGAAAGCAATCCAGCTACCACCTGAACTCAAAGGCTCGTTCGATGCTATCATTTGCGACCCGCCATTTCTGAGTCAAGATTGCCAGACTAAAGGTAAATTTTCACATTTCTCCCAAAACAAATCAGCGTATAACCCTGACAACATGATATAGCCGCTCTAACTGTACGATGGCTGGCCAAGTCATGGACACAAGACTCGCTTCGTCTTATTGTCTGCACTGGAGAACGCATGGAGAGTTTGGTCACCGAGAAACTCTACGGAAAAGTGGGATTGAAGACCACGGACTATGAGATTGTGCACGCAAAAGGTTTGAGCAACGAATTCAGGTGCTACTCTAACTTTGAATGCGAAGCATGGAAATGGAAGTCATCATGACATGCAGGGTTGCCGTAATCCCAAACCTTAGCTAGAATATCAGACGACTATACCGACACACAATGTACTATTACCAAGTAACAAACTTCTATCAAAACCTGGCGATATATTGCGCAAGCAAGGCGAACTCGGCCGACCAAAGAGCTACCCCGCCACATGCCCCTCGGTCAACCCCACTTCGCCCGGGAGCTCAGCCCTGCGCCGTCATCCAGAACTCCCGTACCAACCCACGCACTAACCAACCAACATCGCAATTCAAGAGTACCACAATGTCTTCTGCTGCATGCATCTTTTGCAAGATCATCAAGGGTAAGTCTCACTTCCCACTAGTGTATTGTAACATACTAACAAGCTCCTATAGGCGAGATCCCTTCGATGAAGATCTTCGAGAGCGACAAGACACTTGCATTCCTCGACATTGGCCCATTGAGCAGGGGACACAGCGTACGTCTCTTTCCGAACTTTCTCTCCTCTGCTACTGAGAGTTAATAAACACAAACTAACATATGGCCTCACCTTAGCTCATCATCCCCAAGCACCACGGCGCAAAGCTCCACGATATACCCGACGACCAGCTCTCTGAAATCCTCGCCGTCACCAAGCGCATTGCTGTTGCACAGGATCTCAAGGACTACAATATTCTACAGAACAATGGTCGCATTGCGCATCAAGAGGTAGACCATGTACATTTCCATTTGATCCCCAAGCCGAATGTGGAGGAGGGATTGACTGTTGGATGGCCGACCAAGCCAGCGGATAAGACTGAGTTGGCCAAGTTGCTGGATGAGATTAAGAGCAAGATGTAGAGAGTATTCGATATAATGGATAGAGTAATTCATCAGAGACAGAAAGTATGACCAGTTGAACAAGTATCTTTTGGAAAATATGTCTAAGTTTTACTCGCCCTTGAACACAGGTTTCCGCTTCTCTCGGAAAGCAAGAAGAGCCTCGTCGCGATCCTTGGTCCTGACCACACGCTCGTACGCAGCATTCTCAGCCTTCTCGCCCAGCGCACATCCCTCGACAGCCGCCAGTGCAGCCCTGATGGCAATTGGTCCGCCCTCGCAAATGTTCATCGCCAAGTTGATTGCCTCTTCCAGGACCTTCTTCCTTGCACCCCCTTCCTCTTTCGCAACCTCTGGGGTAATCTCTACCAACCGGTCGCACAGCCCCAGGAAGTAAGCTTCGGGCGCCGCAACTCGTCGTCCAGTCAAAATCATGTCGCGGGCGCGCGAGAGACCAATGACTGCTGGGAGGCGGTAAGTTCCTCCTGCGCCCGGTAGGATCGCAAGACGGGTTTCAGGCAGAGCGACCGTAGTAGTCGAACCAAAGATGCGCATATGTGTCGTAAGAGCTAATTCAAGGCCGCCGCCAAACGCCGGTGCTGCAAGAGCGGAAATGGTAGGAATAGGCAATTGCGAAATCGAGGTAAATGTTCCTCGTAGCGACGCGAGGAAGTTTGCTGTCCTGTAGCTACTCGTTAGCAACTGTTCGCATACTTTGAGGTGGGAGATGGGACTTACTCTTCCTGAGTAAATGTAGCTCGTTCTTTCAAGTCTGCGCCGGCGCAGAAACTCGAGTCGACATCGCTGGCCAGAATCAACGCCCGCGTTGGCCCATTGTCTCCCTCGTCGTGGATGCTATTGACCTGGTGGCTCAGCTCTGCGAGCAATTGCCTGGAAATCGCATTGCGCGCTGCGGGCCGGTTCAAGGAGAGAATTCGTATGCTTCCGCAATGGGGCGCGGGGATATTTTTGACATTGATGGCTGGGGTTTGTGCAGTTGCGAACGTGCGGGTTTGGATGGCGCGGTATATGATGCGGGGCGCGGGGCGAAGGAATGGCATTTTGAGTGGTAGACAGGAAGGTATGTGGGTTAGTTTGGATGTTGTAACGGGTTACATTAAAGCTACATCGATCTAGTCCAAAGTCACGGCTACGGCATCAGCTGGGTTGTGGTTTGGTGACTTCATTGCCATGGACCGCGGTTAGCCGAGGCGGTTTCTTGCTGTGGGTAACGACAGGGATGGTTGCCTCTTCACTACAGCAACACCTTTTAGGCAACCAATTGGCAAATTCTCATAAAATGATGTCCTCCAGTTCGCTGGGTTTTCCTCCTGGCCAATTGTTCAACTTAACTTCCAGGCTACAGGGAGGGCACAAAAAGGTCACATTTGCTACTACTGGACCTGTGGGATGCTATAAGCCACTGTAACGGACATGGTGCTGCCGAAGAGAGCTCAAATGAGACGTTGGCGTACTATTGACTCGCTGCCTTCGGAGCTAATGAAACAAATAGTTTCGTATCTCGCTCCAACATGTGTTGAAGAGATGAAGCCAGGATGTAAACTAGACCTCCAAAATGCGAGCCTAGCGCATTCATGCTTGAGGGAATGGGCGACAGAATACCTATTCAGGGATATGACGTTGACACACATTTTGCCAGGAGCATCGTATAATCTAGAGCGCTTTGCAGTCACAAAGCAAAATGCCCACCTGCTCGATTTTGTAACGCATATTGTTGTCCAGGTACAAGCAACCTGCCTGGATCAAAAAAAAAGTTTACTAACTAACATAGGTTCCGCCAGCTATCCGAACGGATGATATGGTAACGGGAATATATTATAGTCCTGAAATAGCCACTCGACAACGTCTATATCCACAGTATGATGGTTCACCTACTACGGAGTTGACGGACGAGCAACGAGAGTATTGGCTCAACTACCATGAAGCAATGGTAGAACCATTCTGCCAACTCTGGCGCTGGCGCCCACTCGTACACTGCGCTGAATGGAGTTTCGCCCGAATATTCAGTTACTTCAAAAACCTCACGTCCATCTCTGTCGCATGCTGTGAACGAGTCGACCACCCTCAGTCAACCTGCACCCACACCTTCATCCAGCAAACGGGCAAATCCGTTATTGAGCAAGAAACCCCCCGCTTCATAGAAGACCGAACGGTAAATCTTGCCTGGGCCAGCGCCATCATCGTTAGAAAAGCTCCATCACACGTCCAAACTCTCCAGCTCTCCCTCGCCAATATAGACAACTACTCCCCAAATGGCACCGTCAACGAAATCCTCAGACGCGGCTACATGTACCCCGAAGACGAATTCCCCAACCTAGCCACCCTCACGCGCCTCACCCTCAGCATCCGCGGCATACCCGGTACCCACGGCCACTTCTCCCCCGCAAACAGTAACATCACCTTCAAAGCATTCTGGTTCTGGAAACTCATGATAAACAAGATGCTGCAGCTCCAACACCTCGAGCTCGTCGACGACCTGGATACATCATCTCAAACCAACTTTTCAGATCTAGACTACACAAATCACACCGCGTCGGTTCTGCCCTTGCTGCTCCCGTACCTCGAGCTTAAAGAGCTCAAAGTGCTAAGGCTGCGTGGGTTTGCGCTGCAGAAACAGGATTTGGCAAGTGCACTCGTGGGGCCGTGGCCGGGTCTGGAGAGAGTGGTGCTGAGTGGGATTCGGCTTATGGATGGGTCGGACGACGAGTATGCGGATGAGGAGCATATGGACGGGTTTACGTGGTTGGAGATTTGCAAGGAGTTTGTGGAGAAGCGGCCTGGGGTGAGGCTGGAGCTTGAGAGACCGTATTCCACGTGTTTTGCGCTTGATGCGGTGGCAGTGGAGGAGAGGTTTGTGGCGGAGTTAAGGAGCATAGATGGTGTGGTTGTAACCCTTTGAGATGGGAGTTTATTGACGTACACTGATTGAGTGGTGGTATTAGTAGGTAGTTCCGCTCTTCTTTATCGTTATCACGATGTTTCGATTTGTACTATATCACTCATCTCGCACCATCCAAATAAATAGACCAAAACTCTCTGCATATCATCTATCAACATGTCGAATGTTTCAGATCTTTTTTGTTTTGCTATTTGAATGGTACGTGAAACGCAAAGCTTAATGTTCCCTGCATACAATGGCGATATGCGTACCTGGAAATAATGGTCAAAAGGAGAAAAACATCTTCAAAACCAAGTGCATTCCGAGTTGGAAAAGAAGGTATAAAACAGAGATGAATAAGACACTTTCAAGAACACTTTCAACATATCTGATATTAGAGCAATATTTATTAACGTACCACCTCATTCTCTCATTCTTGCATACACACACACTACTGGGTATATCAGACAACATATCCTAGACTCAAATACATGATCTGCATAAGACTACTACCTCGTATATACACCTGCCCATCTTCCCTCTCTTATCTCATCCAACTCATTCGCACTCCCATTACTCCGTACCCACAACCTCCCTCTCCCTGCAAACAACACACCCCCTACCCACCGCCTTCTTGATAACATGCGCATGCGCCACCTTCGCACCCACACTGCGTGTCCATCTGCCGCCGCTCTCTTGGGCATCGTTTGCAAGCTGCTGCTGTAGTCCCGCTGCAACGCTTTCGCTTGCGTTTGTCTTTGGTAGGAGACATGCGAGGTGGAAGACGTGACCGCATGCGAAGCCGACAAGTGTGTCGCGGGAAGGTGGCAACGGAGTGGTTCCGTCGCTGATCACTGATTCTTCTTCGGCAGTGGGGAGAGTAAAGGGACGGTGGCAGCCGACACAATGTCCGGGCGGAGCGTCGCCTTCTGGTGGGCCGGGTGGAGTAGGATCAATGTTCAGTGCATTAACTGTGTTCACGGCTTTTGTTGATTTGTCTGCTTTGGCCGTGAGTTTTGCGGCAGTCGCGGGATCCATGCCTTTGGTTTCGATATCGATTTGCCCCTTGGCGTGGTGGTGCTTTGCTTGTTTTCCAGAGAGTCCGCCATCGCAAGGAACAACCTCGAATTTGACACCGCGTTTCTGGCCAGAGCGTAATGTGTCCATGCCGGCTGCTACTTCACCACGCAGCACTCGTGCGACGCCTTCGGAGATAGAATATTGAATTTCGTACTCGCGGACCATACGCCCAATGCCATCTCGTAGGCCTTCGATCTCAAGACCTTCAGGGATGCGGCGTACGAGCTTGATAGGATCAATTGCAGTGCCGACTTCTTCGAGAAGACCGCGGATAAAATGCGGCTTGTCCATGGAGTATTCCAGCAGATCGTTCCAAAGATCAGGGTCGTCCTGTTCTTTGGCGAAAGAGATGGCGAAGCTGACATCAGAGAGCTTCTCAATGATGAGGTAGAGAGCACGCTTAGTTTGGCCCGTCTTGGAGAGGATATGTCTAGTTGGGGTCAGCAGCGGATTGTAGTAGCGAAAACGATGAATACTTACACAAGTTCTGGAATATACTCTCTCCTCTCGCATTCTGCGGTAGCCTTGCTCAAATCGTAGCTCTGGGACTTGCGGAGATACTCCATCAGCAGCGGTCGATCATACTCTGCAAATAGCTCGACCATGAGGTCTGCAAACTCCTCAGCAACAAGCTTGCCATCGGCGACCAAACGATCTTCAGCCACTCGTTCTTTGGCTGTCTTAGCAGTGCGTTCATGCATCTCCGGCTTCCAAAGCTTCCGCAGATAGAAATGTAGAAAGGGCCTGAACGACGGCCCCTTGACCTGCAGTTGACTTTCGACATCACTCGCTGGGATGGTGCCTCGGCAACCCTCCTCAACAAGAACATTGATAGCTTCTGCCGATGCCTCTTCCAACTCCTCCAGCTTTGTTGATGCTGACTTCATCAGCTCTTTAGAGACACCCATCATGATGAATCCAGGGATATCATCACGGACGGCTTCCACGAGATGAAAGTCGCGTATGAGGGTCATGGCTGCCTCTGAATTCTGCAGGCGGATATAGCAGCGCAGTGCCTCTCTTTGCCGACCACTTGCCAGGAATAACTTGGCCAAGCCGTCTTGCAATATTCGCCAATCTCTTCCTTGCACATCTCCTTCGATAGACTCCTCAGTAACATCACCAGCAGAGAGTTTGCTCTTGATAGCCTCAATGACACTATTAATGTCAAAAAGGTCAGGGTCCCAATCTTCGAGCAGATGTTTGAAGCGAATGCGGTCGTGAATGATGTAGTGCCCAAGAATCACTTCGTATACCATGGAAGGTAGTGGCGGTTGTATCGGTTTCTTGGGGACGTACGGCGAAATTTCGTTGAAATGGTTCGTCTGGGCAAATTTCCACACCCAGTGTTCCCATCGCGCGGAAGTCCCGAGTACACGTCCCGCCACCTTGCCTGCTTGTTTCCAGTCGCCCGCACTGACGAGCTGCTGTACCCATAAATCTCCAATTCTGCGCTTCTCTTTCTCTACCGCCGAGTTCTGATTGGCCCTGGTGGCAGACAGTGTTGTTTGAGAATCGTCGTCAGCGAAGAACTCATGTAAGCTTCCTTGTTTGTTTACTGGCGTGCCAGTATCAGAGGCGTCCGATGGTATCTGTACGACTGACGAGATGATCTCAGGGTGGTCCTCTAACAGCTCCCATGCATCTTTGTAGTTTTCATGTTCCAACTCCCATTGGAAATGATCCGAAAGCTCTCGCTTAATAGCCAATACACAGTCATATGGACTCTGTATGAAAACCTTTAGACCTGCACTAGCAGCATTTGGATGTACCGGTGGTTGGCGCTTGGTAGGTGTTGAACCAGAAATGTTTCCAGCACTGGCCGAAGACATGGATGGCGCCCTCGAGGGTGGCTTGTCGGAGCCGATTTGAAGATTCATGACACTGGCTCCAGAACTAAATATACGTGCTGCGCTCGCGCCAACATCCCATATCCCTCCGCCAATAGCTTCTAATGCGCTTCTTTGCGCAGGAGTCATCGTCTTCGGATGCGGGACGTATAGGGTGCCCAAGTGGTAATCAGCAGCTGAAAGGCTCTCATATCGACTGACGGTTAAAGAGTCGACTTCAACCTCATCAGAGGTTGCAGCATCTATAAGTTTGAGTTCTGGAGAGAGACCGTTTGTGCGACGCTGTCTTCCTCCACGGGGAGTAGTATCCGGGCCGGATACGGGGTTGTCATCATCGTCGCGTGTCCGATATGCAAGAACAAGAAGTAAAGAAGGGGTATAAAGCGAAATGCCAGAAACAATACAGTCGTCGAAATGAATGCTAGGAGATGGTTAAAAATGTACAGATATCAATGTGTGAGGGTAACATACCAGCGGATGACATCGGCGGTTCCAACCGATCTCTCACCCACATTGCGGCCAACACCAGATCCACCAGGGCGAACGTGAACGATCCAAGCAGTGTCTCCCCATCCTATGATGAGCTTCTCCATGTTCTTCTTGTTCCCTTCCTTAGTAGGTTGGGAAGATCGGTTGTGCGGTAGTGTAGCATCGGCCTTATCCACGAGGTGGTGTCCATTCATACTCATGATAGCATCGTCATCAGACTCGAGCGACTGGTCGTCAATCCATTCTATTCGCGGTTTCCATACGCTGGCCATGTCTTGCCATACGCGGCGATTTGGTTTTTCGATGATGCCGATTCTCTTCCAGGCATCGTCTGAATCTGCGCTGTCCAGGTGCAGGTCCGTTCGCATTAGGCGCACGCCATGTTCGTTTGCCCAGGCTACAAACTTGCCAGACAGAGACCACTTTATGGCAGTGATGGTGCCTTCACCCGAATGCAAAATGGTGTCTCTGCCTCCATGCCCACCGAGACCTATTGCGCCGAGCCACCCATGTGCAGCCTGCGATGCCGCGCTGGTGTTGGCGTTGGATCGCACACCTATGGGTCCACCAACGGTGTGGATCAACTCGCCAGCCAGTCCACCAGACAAGTACGAGCGGTCGTTTTTGTAGTCGGGTGAGAGGGCTACAGCTTGCACTGGGCGGCCGAAATTGCGCAGCGTAACATCCTTTGGGTCAACAAGCGAAGACACACAGACATGTCCATCTATGGACGAGGAAGCAATGTATATCTGGTTCGAGGGCGTGGGAGGGACTTGAGCTTGGCGCGGTGCGCGAGGAGACGAAGTGTTACCTGCTGGCGAGTCGGTTCGTCGAGAGGAAGCATTTGCCTGGTCGGCAGATCTCAGGTCCGAGGCGGAGGGCACAAAGGGCTGAGAGGCAAGTAGTGGCGATACAGAGAGAGCGGTGACCGAGGCGGCAGGGTGGGCATTGTAGGTGCGCAGGATGTTGAAGGCAGGTAAGTTCAACGCGTGCTATTTGGGTCAGCATGGCGGCGCAACAAGGGCTGGACCAGGACAGGGACTTACGATGTTTCCATTGTGGGTACCTATAATCTACATGGACATACAGTGTTAGCACACGGCCCGCAAGATGCAATGCAATCCAAACATGCTTTACACATGTACCAGAGGGAAAGCTGGGAGCTATGACCGTACCATCTTGTCTCCAGCGACCATGAAGGTGGCCGTCGCGTCGCCATTGCGGTATATAGGGCCCAAGTCTCTGGTGAGGCGACTGTACTTGAGCTTGGGTTCCTCGTCGACATCATCGTCGGCCGTGTCTTCGTCGTCTTCGTCGTCGTCCGAGTCCGGCTCGATAGTCTGCTGGGCCTTTTGCAGGCGGGCGTCGTCGCGCGCCTTGGGCAGCGGAGCGTCGTCGATATTTTCCGCCGCCATGCTGGCGACATGAGCTGCGACAGGCGGACAAGAGGCGTAGAAGACGCTCCGGGCGCGCCGAGTGTGGAGAGATGCGAGGTTGACAATGGCCCTGTCGATCTGAGCCTATGATGCTGGCCAAGCCGATTCCCGCGGACTTGCAAGGGTCTATGCTTCTCCTCCGCACTACTCCACCCACCTTTCTGCTGGGTACATTAATGTAGACGTGGGATGCTAAATCTTGTCTGGGCGCTGACCTGCTGCAAGCCATGTCCGACACGCTCCTGCGCTGGCCATGACGAGCATCCGACCCTGCCACTTCCAGAGCCTGACACGATGTCTTGCTCCCACTGCCCGTCTGCCACGTAAAGCCCGGCCCACGCTGCAATTCTTGCCCATTCCCGCAAAACGACCGTTCTCTTCAACAATACCATGTAGCAAAAGGATAGATGCTGCGCAAAATGGCGAAGATGCAGCAAGCAAAGAGGAATTGCCCAAAGAATACCAAGACAAGCCAGACCGCAAGACCAGTCGAAAAAATGCCGGAAAAACATCGTCGCTGCGCAGTGTGGCAGTCGAAGCACAGCGGTCACGAGCTTTTATAAAGTCTAGAGGAAGGACGCGCTTCATCGATCCAGATGCCCAGACCAAGACTGTGACTGCCTACTGCGCTGCAGAAACATACGACATCTCTGCCGCTGCCCGCCTCGTCAAGGCCCAAGGTTACGACCTTGACCCCTTCCAGACAGGCCTGTATCCTCAGGTCATCCATGTGCAGACTTCCGACCGCCCTTCTGAGGTTAAGGACTTCCAGCAAGGCGACATCTTCATCTTCCCGTCTGGCACAGTCGTAGCATGGAACGTCCGCGAACGAGAGGCCCTGCGGCTCGTCAACCAAGTGCTCCCCGCTGCAGCCGAAGGATCGCATCTTGACATGCTCGAAACAGAAGACCTCGAGTACCTCGAAGACCCCAGCAAAGAAGCCAGCGAGGTCGTCGGCGACACCATTGTCCTGGGCACAAAAGCCGAACCCCCCTCTGACAACGGCTCGCCATCAGGAGCAGACGAGCTCGACCAACAACGCCACGAAGTCGACACCATTCTCGCCAAAATCGCCTTCTCCTCCGGTCTCGCCCGCAGCACCAAGCTCGCCGTCCTCGAGACCCTCTTGTCAGCATACCAGCACTCGACTCGCGACATCCCCACCATGCTCGCCTCATCCAAGACATTCTCCCCTCGCCGCAGCGCCCCTTTCACTCGCTCCTTCATCCTGCGCAAGACAGGCGAGCTACTCTCTCTACGCGCCCAGCTAAATCTCTATTCTGAACTAACCGACTCCATGCCCGACATCTTCTGGGACTCACGCCATGAGCTGGGTCTAGGCGAGTACTACGACCAAGTCGGCCGCGCCCTCGACGTAGGCGTCCGCATCAAGGTACTCAACGAGAAAATCGGGTTCGCCCAAGAAATCGCCAGTGTCCTGCGCGAGCAATTGAGCGAGAAACACGGTTTGCGGCTCGAATGGGCCATTATTGCTCTCATCGCTGTAGAAGTTGCGCTAGAGTTTTATCGTCACTGGAATGAAGGCACAGAGAGAGATGATCCCGACAGTACCGAAGCGTTGCTGAGAAAGTACCTTGAGGACTTGGCCAAAGATAGGAGGACAGAGTCTACGTCGCAGGGGGAACAAGCAAAGCACTGATTTTTCCAAAGAAATAAATAAACAGACAAACAAAGCATATGATACCCCACTCAAATCAACACTGATTATCCATTTCATTTTGGCTTTTTGACAAATTTCCATTGCACACAAAGTGAAACAGCCATCCCTGGCTTCTACTGACTGCAGGGCAATGCATACGCTCAAATATTTACAAAGCAAAGCTTGCCCCACTATTGGTCATCAATGACGTGCAGGTACTTCTTCTCCTCCCGCTTCTCCTTCTCGCTCATCGGCGGCAGATCGTAGTAACTCGAGCTTCGGTAGCCCTTGAGGTACTCGAACGTCATGCTCTTGAGCTCCACCGGCTCAATCTCCAGGTCCTTGAACGTCTTGGCGCTCTTGTCAATCTCCTGGTCGATGAACTCGCGCTCAACCTCGTCCGCAGAGTGGATGGGCCACCAGAGCAGCTTGTTCGCATAGTGCGCAATGGGCTTGAGAATCTTCTTGGGCACGTTCACGTGGCGGCGCGGCTTCATCGTCTCCTTCTCTACGAGCTCGTTGATCTCGGCCATCGAGTACTCGGTAGGGCCATAGAGTTCGTATGTCTCGGCAGCAGTTGTGTCGTCGTGCAGCATGCGCTCAAGAGCCATACCAACATCAATGACGTGAACCGGGCGGAGACGCTCCTCCAGGTTGTTCGACGTGATGATGTTGGTGGGGGAAGCAAGACGGTGAAGAAGACGATCCTCGAAACCAAACATGGGTGCGGGTCGGACAATGGTCGTCTCCGGGTAGATGGACCGGGCTACCTGCTCACCCCTGGCCTTAGTGCGGTAGAACTCCGATGGCGAGTCGAGGCGGGCGCTGTGCGAAGAGACATGAACAAATCGGTCAATGTCGTACTTGGCGACGGCATCCGCAATGCGTTCTGTTCCGTGAACGTGCACATCTTCGAGGTCGAAGTTCTTGGTGGGGTAGTCACGGCCAATGAGGTTGTAGACAATGTCAGAGTGTCGCACGCTCTCCTCAATCGACTGAGTGTTTCGAAGATCCATTTCCAGGAAGATGACCCTGCCCAGATCTCCAGCAACCTTCAAATGGCGCTTTGCCATTTCCTCTCGGAAAGGCACTACCACCGTGCATCCTGAACGAGCTGTTCCTTCTAGTTAGCGCGACATGGCTCCTCATTTTCCATCTACAGGCATCATGGCATACCCAGTCTGTTCACAATGTATCGTCCAAGGAAGCCAGTGGCTCCAAAGACAGTCGCGGTGTATCCTGAATGTGTGTGAGCGGGTCGTCTAGAATGCGTCTTCAGGACCGCAGCGCACCTCCGAGCGAGGACCGTCCACCGGAAACAGTCAGAATAGGCTTGCCAGTCCTAATCATGTATCAGCATTCCGCTTACGCGTAGAACAGAAGGGTATATCGCACCTAGTGATCCTGACATCCGAGTTGAGTTGTTGCCGGCAAACTGAGGTGGAGAAGCTGGCTACGCGCTTGGAGGGCAATTGAGCCGACAGCGCCACTGGCGACCGAGCGCAGCGGAGTGGCAGCATGGTTGCGGCGTTCAATGGCTGCTGAGATGTCGAATAGAACGGCTTGCGAGGTAGCTGGGATGAAGGGACGTCGGTGGTGATGGGGCTTGGCAGTATGCGCTAATCATAGCTTCCGCCGCAACGCCATCAGAGCATCGGCATCCCGCACTCAAACATACACGCCGCTCTTGTGCTCCACCTCAACACCAACACCGCCACTACCTTTTGATCAGTCAGCCACAGCCTCTCCTTATCAAATCACTATAGACTGCCCACAATCATGGCCATGGATACAGATGCCATCCCAAACCTTCTGGGCGACGCGCGGGACGAGGCACCGGAGGAGCTACAGGAGTACTTCATCGCCTTTGAGGACTTTTGGGAGCGGAAGCTATGGCACGAACTGACAGATAAGCTTATCGAGTTCTTTGACCATCCCGGAAGCGCAAAACAGAGGATACCCTTCTTTGAGAACTTCATCAAGACATTCGCCAACAAGATCAACCAGCTCAAGCTCGTCACCTTGGGCCTGAACGCAGCATCACAGTACCAGGGTAGGTAGAAACAGTCCAGGACCAATGAATTGCCAGCGCTGACTTGAGCAGATGACAAGGAGCGCCTCGCATTTGTCAACGAACTCGCAAAGAGCGTCAACAAGCCAGCCTCACAAGACGCCTACGTATATGCCACAGTCGCTGCTGCCAGCATACAGCTACGGTTACGGGACGAGGAGGGTGCGAAGAAGAAGCTTGACGAGTGTGAGCAGATAATCGACCAGTTCGACTCAGTGGAGACTGTTGTCCATGCTTCATTCTACCGTGCAAGCGCCGAGTACTACAAGTCGAAGCATGAGTTCGCCGCATACTACAAGAACGCATTGCTTTTCCTCGCGTGTGTCGACCTCAACGACCTCGAACTCCGCGAGCGCCAGTCCCGCGCATACGATCTCAGCATTGCCGCGCTTGTCTCTGACTCCATCTACAACTTTGGAGAGTTGCTGCTGCATCCCATCCTCGACTCACTGGTCAACACCCCACATGCATGGCTGCGCGATCTTTTGTTTGCCTTCAACCGGGGCGACCTAATGGCCTACGATGTCCTCTCGAACAACATTTCAAAGGTCCCGCTTCTCAAGGAGCACCAGACCTTCCTCTACCAGAAGATCTCTCTCTCCGCCCTTACAGAGACCGTCTTCCGCCGCCCACCACACGACCGCGCCATGACGTTTTCCGAGATCTCTCAAGAGACCAAGGTACAGCCCAACGAGATTGAGCATTTGATCATGAAGGCGCTGAGCTTGGGCTTGTTGAAGGGTCAGATTGATCAGGTGGCGGAGATTGCGCGCATCAACTGGGTACAACCAAAGGTGCTAGATATGAAGCAGATTGAGGGTATGAGGACACGTCTCAAGGAGTGGGATGCCAGCGTCAATCAGCTGGGCAACTGGATCGAGGGTGTAGGCAAAGACGTGTGGGCTGCTTGAGTGGGGTATGACCCTGGCCTGTTACATCCACCCAGAACCTCATTAGAAAAAACAAGAGGGCAGTCTCCAGTCCGTTGAGGCATGACACCTCATAGCTGCAAAGGAGACTCACACTATGTAATCATAGATAATCGGCGTCGTAGTCTGACACGATTGACGAATGAAAGGACTCATCATGACACGAATACTGTATCTTTTGATTATCCCACCATCTCTGTGATGATATCTATAGACCTACACAGCCACAGCGTACTATACAAATACACCTTCTACCGTTTGAACCTCACAGCATACATCGTTCTAATAATCCCACATACCTGTTCCAACAACAACTGCACCCACCAACCACGCCGGGAACCAAACCAACCAAAACACAACCTGAGTCCACATGCCCCAAACATGCCATCCAATCGCACTCTGCACCAGGACCTCCATCAAATCCGCATCGAGGAGCCTCGTCCCCGTCTGCACGATCAAGCAAGGGTTCAAAAGCGCAAGAAGCAGTAATTGCAAAGCCGTAGCCCCATTATGCGTGGTCTTGCGCACAAAACTAAGCGGCACACACGCCACACCGACGATAACGCTGAGCGAGAAATTCAGCGTGGCCAGCGCAGCAAGGAACATTCCTAGCAATAGCAAAGAAAAGCATTGCAGGAGACACAGAGCTTGGGGGTTGAGGATCTCGGGGGCGGACCAGGAGAAGAGGAAAGTGGCGCCTATGGGGAGGATGGTGGTGATGTTGCAGGCTGTGATGAAGAGGCCGGGGAGGTGGTCTGCGTCCCAGTTGCTGAAAAGGTAGAGGGGGACGAGGCCAACTGCGTGGGCGAGGAGGACGAGGACCAAGGGGGGGAGGAGGTGGCGTTCTGTTACTTTTGTTGCAGCCGCAGGGACGACGGCGATAGAGTCGTCTTTTTCGATGACTTTTAAGGCAGATTCTTCCTTCTTAGATCCTTCCTCATTGGATTCTTCCTTTTCTTCCCTCTTGAGATCTTCCTTGTCTGGTTTGTCCGTTCCAGAGGCGTCCTTCTCAGCCGAACTCGACTTAGAGTCAGCTAGTTTAGGCTTTGTAGCTTTGGGCTTTGTAGCTGCGGAGTTTTCAAGGGGCTGTGAAACCCGTCCACTCTTGACCCAGAGTGCCATTGCGGCTATGCTAAAGTTGATAGCAATCATCATGGCAGATGGCAGGTATGTGCCGATACTAACGAATCGCTTATCCTGCAATAAGAGGTAGAAGAAGAAACTCTGGTGGAAATGTTCGAGAAGGTTGTTCAAGCTGCGGAACAGCGATTCAATCGTCTTTCCAAGCGACATCTCGTCATGCCAGCCATTTCCGACTGTCACCAGAGTAATGGCATCGACATGGTACGGAATGAACGAAGAGTGAGGTCCGGTTGCGTGGCCAAGACCTTGGGAAAGCATGCCTCGAAGCATAGTCTGCAAACGCTCCTTGTAGGAATCGCCGTGGTTCCACATGCGTTGAATAACACAGTCAATGCCTAGTTGCCCGGACGCAATTTGAACCGCAGTATTGATCAAATCAAGATTAGGAAGCTGGCCGTTGATGCCATCGTACACAACATGCAGCTTGTCGTAGCGGTGACCCCATGGACCAGCGGGATAGTCGACCGCAACAGCACCCTGTAATGCCCCGCTCTTAATCTTCAAACTCTCTACATATCGCTTGTCATGTCCTTCGTGGTATGCATCAACCCAGGCCTGGGATCCAATTGTGCTATCTCCAGTAACAAGGAAAATAATGTCCTTGCTCCATAGGCTCCAGCGCTTAAAGTAGCGTGCGAGAGTGAGAACCAATGCGACGCCCGAGTTGTTCATCTCGCCTTCCATGTTTGTCCAGGCTCCGATCAGCACAATAGCTTCGGTAGCGTCAGCGCGAGGGCCTTGGAGTATGGCATAGACATTTTCGTTTGCGATAGTGCGGTTCGAGACGGTATAGTTGTAGTGCTGTGTCGCAACCTTGAGGTTTTGTTCGCGGAAGATGGCCTCGAGCTTCTGGGATCGCCTGTGGTACAGTCAGCTCCTTTGGTCTGCTTGTCGGGGCGAATTGACTTACTCTGCCACTGGGCTCTCTTTCAAGGCGTGGACCTCATGGCGATAGGCGCGGAAGACGTTGTGCTCACTGCCAGTAAAGTACGTATGTACCTGTCCCGGAAGCAGCGCATTCTCCGATATATATGTCCTTCGCGAGTACTCGTTCAGCGGAAGTACCAGCAGCCATCCTATACCGACAATGACTAGTAGAGCAGAAAGATAGGGCGGTATCTTTAACAGGCGTTTGTCTTGCCGGAGCGCCAGTATTGATGCTTGACTTGTTAGCAATGACCCCTCTTATTTGATACAAATCGCCGCGCTTACAGAGCAATGCCATGGTGGTGCCTTGATCTGCACCTCGTGTGAGAAAGCAGAAGAAAGAATAGGAGTCGTGTCCTCCTGTCGGCCCAGCATTCCAAGGCAATCTGTCTGGGAAGGTGGTCCAGTCGAGCGCGGCGGGAGGATCACACTAGTGCAACGCGGGCCTGGACCCTAGTCTCGTACTTATCTTGTGTCCGCTCGTCTTCCCGCGCAGTAGCAGCAGTAGCATTAGCAGCAGCAACAACGCGCTCCGATCATGCCTGCGCCTTCGCTGCCCCAGTTCAACCCCGCGCGCATACGCTCCTATATCCTGCGCCTGCCCTTCTGCACAAAGGTCGTTGTCGCCGCCATTGTCGGATTATGGATCGCCACCATTCCATTTCCCTGGATTCGGGACGTTGGGCGCTTGGAACCTGCCAAGATGAACTTTACACAGAGTATGTGCTTTTCTCGATTCCTGGACAGAGAATATGTAGGGCTTGGTCGCTTGCACTTTGGTGGCGGATTGCGGCGCTTCCGGAAGCCTGTCAGTTGCGATGAAGAACTCGAAGGGTCGATGTGCGACTATTCATCCGAAGATACAAGAGTTGGAATACAGCGCGGCCTTTCTGAAGATTAGTTTGGATGTAATGCTAATAGAATATGTGTATAGTGCACCGGCTTAACCTGTTTCCCGTCTTACACTGGAACTTCATCCATATGATCTTCAACCTCTTCGCAGTCACGCCACTGATTGAGCGCTTCGAGTCGGAATACGGAACACTTGTGACATTGGTACTATTCACTGGGCGTAAGAACACTGATTATGGTATAATCGGGCATTGACGCTGACCATATGGCAGCTTTTGGAACCATACCCGGAGGCGTATACACACTGTTAGAGAAGTTCGTTCTGAGGAGCAACACCGCCGTCATGGGTGCGAGGTATGTGGATCAATTCATACCGGGCTAGAGTACGGTACTAAAACAATACAGTGTATGGGTATTCCTCTTACTTTCCGCCGAAGTAATGAAGACACAAAAGACAAATCCCTACTTCAGGTACCTTCCCCTCCAATCTCCCACCTCCCATCCACTAACCCCACGGTAGTGTCGGACCTTACAAGATTCCCACCTGGACAACTCCCCTCATCCTAATCGTCATAACCAGCATCCTCGTTCCCTACGTCAGCCTCGTCGGCCACCTCTGCGGCGCAGGCCTCGGCTACCTCTGGGCAACCGGCTACATCAAGTTCCTCGTCCCACACGAGAAGATTCTCCGGTGGATCGAAACAAAACTCAACTTATTAGGAAGACTCCCACATTACGTCAGTGTAGACCAGAAGACATATGGTCGATACGGTGTCCTCCCTACAACAGGTATCCCCTTGGGTCCTAGGAGTCCGGACGTGGGACAACGTCTTGGTCCATAGTTCTACGACAATCCAAAGTATACATTCTGAGCCTCAAACTGAAACTAGACCAGCTCATTGGCGTTTTTCTTTCTTTCTTCGTTGCATCAAGTATGGAGTCTTTGTTAAAAACATCACAGAGTGGCGTAAAAAAAGACCGTTTCTTGCAAGCATAGCCTGTTACTGTGTGATCCGACTCTTTTTTTTTCTTTTGCATACAGTTATGTAGTCAATGTGCTATGATATAATTTGTAATATCTCCAAAAGCAACCTTTGTTTGTCTCCTCGACACATACTTCCCTCTTTGACTTGACTCTGCAGGTCATGATACTAGCTCCCATCAACCCCTCTTCTTACAAGCTCTTGTTGCCCCACCTTCAGAACGACCGTTTATCTACGTCTAGGCGATTCGTCGATTTGTATCATTCTTGCTTCAAATATCAATTTTTCTTTTGAAATCACATCCATCAATTCCTCCCCAACTCAAGCATAGCTTGAATCGTCTCGTTGGTGTAGTTGGTTATCACGTGGGTCTCATATCCTTCACAATATGACTACTAGTCTCTAGTAGATATCCCAAGGCCGCCAGTTCGAGTCTGGCACGGGACAACAGTGATTGTTTTTTTGTTGCCAGATGCACCTCTGCTCCTTCAGCCAACCAGGCTTTGCTGCTGCACAGCAGCAAACAAGGTGATATGATTACACCTTTTTTCGCAGATGTCAAGAAATATGCGTTGGTGCAGTGCAAGTTAATTTACTTCGAGTTTCCAACACATTTTTTTGGAACAAATAATTTCACTATGTCACCGTTATGCAAAAAGTGCAAGGTCAAAAAATGTATCCTCTCAAGAGTTGCAACTTCAAACCATGTTGTTTCAACCCCGCAGACGTGCAACTACTCAAAGGGGAAACTTTGGCACTGGGGGCTGTAGATTGCAGCACTATCAGAGGGGCAGAAGGGAATTGAGGGGCAAGCAGCAAAAACGGGACATGGCGGGGTGTGTGGGTTTTTCTTGTTTGGAGGGGGAGGGGAGGGGGTGGACATAGAGGGGTAAAGTTATGTAAAACAGGGCAGGGCGGAGCAGGACAGAGCGGAACTGGGGTGGAGGGGGTGTGCAGCAACTTTGCGTAGTGGGTATTTTTAGGCTTCTGGGCGTGTTTGTATTTGGGTTTAAGTAGTCGTTCTTTGGTAAGGCGGTATACATTTTTGGACTTTTGGGGAGTTGGTTGGAGGCATGTGGTACGAGGGGTGTGGCTTGTGCACTCTTGCTGTACAGCGGTAACAGTTGGAAAAGAAGAAGAGATTTAACATCAGGTTATGTGGATCAAGGAATGTGTTTGTGTTGCTTGGGTTGTAGAGAGAGGATGGCGGAAATGGAGTTGTAAGTAGCTGGTTTGGCGTGTGGGCTCGGGTTAACCAATGTAGAGCATAAGCGCCACGAATAAAGATTCTTCCCAGATGTATTGGTGCGATCTCGTAGCTGTGTACGAGTACTCTGTTAGAGTAGAAGACAAAGTTTTGGGCAATAACCTTGAGTGCGTAGTTGCGCAGTGTAGGTGCCTAGTTGACACTTGATGAACCGCGCATCTTTAACGCCCCTCTGCACAAGAGGGACGTATACAGTCCTTCTTGATCAAGTGCTTGCGGGTAAGACGCAGTAGGTGTGTATCTGATAGCTCTGTGAGTCCCGATAGTCGATTTAGCGCTTGCTTTACTCATGATGCACTACTCAACTGAACAGTGAAACGTACATGTGGCAGCGAGGGTCACAGTTGGGATCAAGACTGGACGATATGGCTTGCATGTTGTATGCAAACATAATAAATACTACGAAGTTTACTATTCTCTACTGCTATGAATCGAACAGAATGTTTCAGATTAAAGATCTAAAGCTATCCCCTCTTGCTACCACATTGACAATAGTCTCGTCCTCCGTCTGCAGCTAGCAAAATCGCACTCGCCACTATGACTGCAGTATACAACATGTCGCACATCCAAGATGCAAGCTACAGCCGGTCAAATCAAGTCCGTGAAGTCTGATCATGCTGGCCAATTCCTCTTGGTTGATCTGATCATGTCGAAGTTGATGTTTTCGAAGCATCCAGCATAGCCAATACACCGAGCTACAACCGGGGTTTCCGTAGTAATTCGTGTCGATAATCCAAGATAGTTTGAATATGGCTTACACCCCCGAAAAGCGTATCTGTGCTGTTCATACATGAGGAGATTCCAAGGACCAGGCATTTGACCAGATGCGTTGATTTGGCTTCAAATCTTCCGATGAAAACGCCGCTACGCCTGTTGTACTCCCATCCAGTCCGAGGCTGGACAAGTACAACAGTGCGTTTCTCCATGGTGGGAATATAGCACCATAAACGCAGTCCATGGCAAATAGGCCAGAAAATCCAAATCAGCTCTGGAAGCTAGGTGGTCCCATCCACCAAGATCCTCAAGGCAAAGATGAATCCGTAGCAATCACCTCCCCAGGATATCCTCATCTTCAAGCCCACTTCAAACACCTCGTAGCCTCATGCGCATCCTTACACTCCAACCCACAAACCCTCGCACCACACTTCCTGCACTTAATCTGTCCCCAATACCCACAATTATCGCAAAACTGCCTCTGCGGCGTCGCACCAGCCGGAGGCGCAGCAACATGGCTCGCAGCATATGAAAGCGGCGGCGCAGCCAGCAGCGCCTCTATCTCTTCAGGATTAAGCGGAGCCGGCATCGCGCGATCGATAGAAAGCAGCGCGTCGTCGTCGTCTGCGTTTGTGTCGTCAAGGCGCGAAGGAGTCTGCGCTATAGCCGGGGTCGCGGGCACTGGCTCAATGGGTGTGGCGGGTACGGAGGCGTATATGCTTTGTTTCCGTGAGGGCTGAGCCGTTGCTCGCGATGCGGTTGCCACGAGGCCTAGCTGCGCTTCTTCGTCGTCGAGCCAATGCTTGATCTGGCGCTGGTACTGTATGATTCTGCGCGCATTCTGCGTCTTGGGCACAGCAGGCTTCCCGGGGATAGCAATGGCTTGTTTGGGATCGTTGTCGCGTTCCAGCTCGGCGATGCGTCGTGCTATGGCGGTCTGCTGGCGTGCTGAGAGTTCATTTTCGCCGCGTTGACCACCGGGTGTTGCTGCTGCGGCGCGCTTCTTGTTCTTTGGGTTGATGGCGACTTTGGAGGGGTCGTACCCGGTGTCTACGACGTACGTCCATCCGGGTGCGACGGTGGTGGCGGAGTTTGGGAGCACTTCGACGTACGGCATCGTGGGCGGTGGGGGTGGGCAAGGTGACGTTGCGGCGAGTTGGGGCTGGTTAGGTGGGAATTCATCACATGTCAATGCGCCGAAACCCATATCGTATCCGTACCTGCATATACAACCATGTGGGGTAAATATACCATCGGGACTAAACTAGACTCTGTTCGTATTATTCCAATCTGTATACTTTCACCTCGTAGTATCTGAACCATTCTTTAAACAGTAGACGATGCCACCCGAAAGAACCCTATCCATAATCATCCCTCCGGCAATCCCACCCAGCGACCCTTCCAAATCCTCCGCCATCATCTTCATCCATGGCTTCGGCGATGAGGCATTAGGCCTAGAAAGCATAGCGCGCCAATTTCAATCTGCTCAAAAACTACCGCACACGACCTGGGTCCTTCCCAATGCCCTTGAGAACCATGATCTTGCAAGCACAGCGTGGTACGTGCCCACGCGCCTATCTCCGTACCCGCCTTCACGCCCGGAACTCGAGGATGATGAAGATGAGGAAGGGGTTATGGCTTCAATAGATTATATTACGAGTTTGATTGATGATCTTGTCGGGCAAGGTGTGTCGGAGAAGAGGGTCATTGTGGGAGGCTTCTCCCAGGGCCATGCTATGGCTTTGTTGACTGGGCTTGTGTCAAAGTATTCAGGGAGGCTTGGGGGACTGTTCGGCTTATCGGGCTATCTTCCGTTATCAGACCGTATACCAGCGCTGAGAGAAAAGGCTGGATTGCCAAAGGACGTGAACGATGAAGTAGAGGTCTTCCTAGCGAGGGGAACAGGCGATAGATTGGTCCCTAAACGGCATCATCGATTATGCTACGAGAGGCTTTTCGAACTTGGCATCAAAGAAGAAAAGACGACGATCAAAGAGTATGAAAACATGGGCCATGTCATGAACGGCGCCGAGCTAAGAGACTTGTGTACGTGGCTGGAAAAGACATTACAATGACGCGTAAGAAAAAGACCCTCCATCGCTCCTTCCACAAACACAACCAGCAAGTAGATAAAAAGGTACACTTTGTGACGATAGTACGGCTGAATAGTACATAATAAGAAAAAGAAAATCTCAAGAGTGCAAGCCAATGCAAATGTGTATGTATCCGCACATCATCCACCTTCCATCAAAGCTTATACACACACAGACGTAAAGACACGCAAAACACTCAGATAAACGTACATACACATACACACTATGCAAAGCAGAACCCCCCCAAAAAATCGGGCCCTTTTGAAAATACTCCTAGAAACAAAAGGCATCTCTATTCCAGCCCCACACCCCAAACCTCCGGACCAAACCAAATTTCCCAATAAAAGTTTATCCTTCGTTTTCCTTTACTCGTCCAGATATCCAATCTTACAGAATTGATTTAGACTGCGAACGTCGAGTTGCGCTGTCAACAGTGCACCAAGTAGCGTCTCCTTGCGAGGTAGAATGTCGGCTTTCACCCTCCATGAACTGCCGTTGAAACTGAAAATCTCCATGTCGTCATCGTCCTCATCCTCATCCATACTGTCGTGGTCCATGTGTCCGTTCATTTGCTGCACGCCCTTGACAAGGGGCTCGCCGCCCTTTGACTTGTCGCCTAGGCGCTTAAGAGTCGATAGGGCACGGTGCACAATTAGTTGAAACCCTTCTCGGTCGTGGTCCATGGGTCGTGGGCCGCGGTGATTCGGTGGCAGGGGAGGGTGGGGGATGGCAGCGTCAGTGGCTGAGAGAGACATTGCAAATTTGAGGAGCGTATGTGCCCACCCGTCCTCTGATTCAAGCCATGCACGGCAGATGCCAGTTTCCGGTCCTGGGGCTAGACTGGCGAGAATGTCTGCAGCCAGCATGCCTTGCATGAGATAGGCCTTTCGCGATTCTGCGATACGCGCCTCAAACATGCGCACCTCCTTAGGGCGCGGGTCCTTCAGTTGGTACATCTTGTTCTCAATGTAGTTGCGATCAGGCACGACCGAGATGGCGAGGGCAAAAGATCGTGTCAGGAGGTCATACGCTGGTGTAGCCGTCGCCTCGTTAATGAAGATCTGCTTGTAATATGTCCGGTTGGGATCATCACGAGCAAGCAGCTTTGCTAGACTGTCGACTGCGGACGGAAGATAGCGGTGGATTTGAGGGTCAAAGGGCGTGAATTTGACAGGTTCGGTAGGTCGTGGCATTGGAGCAAAGGCGCATAGGAAGTGCAGTACAGCGTATGCATCTTCGCGGCTAGGCAGAACAACTTTGGCACTAGTATTGGAGAAGAAAGTAACAATGTCTTTCATGAACTCAAAGGTGTTCATATGTGAGCGGAGAAGCAGAACTCGCGTACCCACAAGGCGTATGAAGTTTGCGAGGAATTTGAGAACTGAATGGCTGACCAGGGAGTCATGGTTGACCTCGAGGAAGGATAGATTGCGGAAAATTGTGGTAATCGCAAGCAGCCGGTCAGCGGTACGGTTGAGATGGTGTGCGGTTGTGCCGACCTGTGGGATCTCCAGTAGCGAGGCAGCTTCTTCGCGGCAGTGATGCATGACATCCTCGTAGGACATGAGATCGATAATGTCGGTAACTTCGGGATTGTCGTTGCCCAATGTTTCCAAGAGGTCTTCTGCATACTCCACCAATACTTCTGTCAAATCTTCGCAGTGGGCCAGATTGAATTGTATAGTGTTGTCATAAGTCAACCGTGTAAGGGTGTCGAGTCCCAAACGGGCTTCTCCAGGCAAACCCGACCTGATGCTCATGGTAATCGCTCGGATATCAATCACACCCATCTCTGGCAGCATCGGAACATTTGGCTTGTAGTTTGTGATGGTGTCGATCATGTTCTTAAAGTTGTCAGAGTCAAAGTCGAGACCTCCCCAGGTATCTTGAGTTCGCCATGCGGGTTGGTAGACTCTTGTGCCATCATCTTGCTCTATCACAGGTTTCCGCCTCTCAGGTCCTTCAATAGCATTCAAAGCTGAATCGGCAACTGCGGCATTCTCTTCTTGCTTCATTGGAGAAGGTTGTACCTGGTTGGGTTCTTTGCCTGGGACGGGAGTTCCCTCCAACTGTCTGCTGAGGCTCTTCCGCGCATTGATATCTAGCTGTGGTGTGTTACCGTTAACGGTCGGAGGTGCTGCATTGCTTTGTAACGGCGTTGATTGTGGCAGATGCGCGGTTGGGTCGATTTGTTGATGGGGCTGCTGAGTAGGTGGGACCGATTGGCGCTGCTGCTGTTGCTGTTGTGCTTGCTGGGCCTGTTGCTGGGCTTGTTGGGCTTGTTGTTGTTGTTGTTGTTGCTGCTGCTGCTGCTGTTGTTGCTGCTGTTGCTGTTGCTGGGCTTGCTGTTGCTGCTGCTGCTGTTGTTGGGCTTGCTGTTGTTGTTGCTGCTGTTGGGCTTGTTGTTGCTGTTGTTGTTGTTGTTGTTGTTGCTGCTGCTGTTGCTGTTGCTGCTGTTGCTTCAGCGACTCCTGCGATCTTTGCAGCTGTTGAAGGTACTCCTGGTGTCCTGCAATATTGTTTTGCTGTCCTGGCATTGTCGGTCTTGTTGGGGACATCTGCTGACCCATGGTAGCCATCTGATTCATCTGGCCCATCTGACCCATCTGACCCATCTGACCCATTTGTCCCATTTGTCCCATCTGGCCCATTTGCCCTTGTGGGGGCATACCCTTTTGTTGTTGCATCTGCATTTGCTGCTGTTGCTGCTGTCGCTGGATGTAGGCAGTTTCGTAGAGGAGCAGGTTTGCTTCGTAGATCTGGCGCAACTCGTTAGGGGCATTGGGGAACTGCTGCGGGTGTATGTTCATCATCTGTGCGATCCGTGGCCAGCCATTCTGTTGGGTAGCGAATCGAGAGCCTTTGAAGCGCAAGACGGCAGCGTAGAGGTTCTGTAAGTTAATTAGACGGCCAGCGCATTGAGGCTGCGGGTTAAACGGTCGGTTTTGCTGAGCATATAGCGCTGCAACGTTTTTAAGGAACTGCTGATATTGGACCTGGGGGTTTGGTTGCTGTGCTTGACCTTGCATCATGTTTGGTTGCATACCAGGATGCTGCATGGGGTTTTGCATTCCACCGGGCATCTGTGCGCCTGGTTGCTGTCCTTGTCGCGCAGCCATGTTGCTCGCGGCGAGGTTGCCCAGCTGCTGCTGCTGTTGCAGGCGCATTGCGTACTGCCTCTGCGCCTCCTGCTGGCGACTCTGGAGATTTTGTGACAGCTGGACCGATTGAACAGGGAATTGGTTACCGGAGTTTGCGTTGAATGCTTGGTTCATGGGCGAAGGTTGGAAGCCCATGGGCGACATCTGGGGCGCATGAGGGTTTTGCGCGGGCGAGGCAGTCTGCATCCGCTGGCCGCCCATCTGGCCGGGCGCAAAGTGCTGGCTTGACATGGTGGGCGAGGGCGTGTTGGCGAATGGCTGTTGGTGCTGGAAGCCGAATTGGGGCTGCTGGGAGGGCGTCTGTGAGCGGGATAGAGAGAGGGCGGCGCCGGTGGAGTCTCGCTTCTGAGGAACTTGGGGCATTGGGTTGTAGGGGCGCGCGCCATTCATCTGGGGGTTTGCGATGGCGCTGGGATCGATGAAGCTCGAGGTGTCGTACATGGTGTTCTGGGGAGACTGGAAGTCCATGGTGGAGCGCGACTAGGGCCGACGGGCGATGGTCGCGGCGGGAACGAGTGAAAAGGCGCGTGTCCGCCGAGGAGAGCGGCGAGGGAGCGTGTGTGTGTTCAGGCACGTGAGTGGGCTTGGGAAGCACCTGGCGAGCACGGCGTCAGCAAGCAAGTTGATGGTGAGATGGACGACGCGCCTCTGCTGGCGGGAGCAGCAGCAGCGGGTATGGACGAAAGCCCAGCCCCGGACAGGCACGCAGCAGCAGCAGCAGAGAGCGGCGAGCGGGAGCAGCAAACACACAGTGCGGCAATAGGAGAGAGTAGCGCTAGAATGCTCTTGTCATCAGGGCAAGGCGGAATGGCGTGGCTCCGGGGGCAGTCGAGATGTTCACGTAGCGCAGACGCGCTTTGCGGACTATGCGGTGCTGAGGAGCGGACGTGGAGCGAGAAGGGCGCTGTTGCCAAGCAAAGCCCTCTAGCCTCATCCAGCATGGCAGGCCGGCCAGAGGCTTCGACAGGCGACAACTACGACTCCAGGACGGCGAGAGGACCAGCACAGGCAGACGCTCGACGGCCGCAGAGCCTCGCACGTCAGATTCCCAGGCCGTGGCCAGTCGCATCCGGCCAGCAGGAAGACGCGTTCGCGCGTCGCGACAACGACAGGCCAGTCGAGTGCCTGCGTTCCGGCAGCTCACAAGCCTAGGCCTAACTCAATTGGAATTCTCCGCGTCTCTGCCCGTCGTGACACGGAATCTGCTCGTTCTCTCCACTTATTACATCACCTTGTGCCTGCAGTTGTCGCTTGCGCTGGGCGTCGAGAGTGGGCACCCGCCAGACCGCTTGACTACTATCGCCCAGCCCGACCGTCTGACCCCCAGCAGAGCGCCACACCGAGTCCCTCTGCCTGTCCTGGCCCCCCTCGACCTATATGCCCTGGCCCATGGTGTTTGGCCCCGCTGGCCCCCCGACTCTGCAATTCCCACTGTCCCACTGCCATTACTGCCAATTCCCATTGCCTCCGCCCACCTAGTAGTACGCCGGTTGATCTCCGGCGAGCCAATCTCCCTCTGGGGCCTGGCCACCTCGAATCTCGGGAGCCCGCGCCGTCCCAGCATCATACGTGCTTGAACACCGTGAGCTTCCTTCACAGGAGATGCCCACACGGCAATGCCCTCGTCGCTCCCCGCCATGCCGTTCCTTGGTGTCGTTCGCTGCTTTGAGTAGTAGTCGACAAGGGTCCACGACCATTCACCTGCCATACCTAACCCGCCCCAGTCGGCGGGCGCGCCAATCCCAAGTTGTCAGGTCCATGTATCGTGATCCTACTATATGCAACCTCTGGGTGCGTCATGCAGCCCATATGTAGTCTGATATATCGCAAAGTTGCTTTTGCCTTCCCCCCCTGCCAGATGTGTTGTCTGAAGCAACTGGGCGCCGTGAGATCATGCCCTCACGTGACGTCGGCGGTAGCGCCCCCCCAACCCCCGATGGCTCGCGCCTTCCATGAGCTTCAGCACCATTGCGACTGACAAGCACCGCCTCACCCATACCCCAACACGTCGAATCACCAGTTGCTACAGTCTTCCAACCGGCAACCCGTTAGAATCCGAACCTTCATCTATACCGAGACTATTCAAATTCCATCACCATGGCTGACGCCGCCGTCGAGAACCCGGCCAACACAGTCCCGCCGCACAAGAAGCAGCTCCCGTCATCGATACCAAACTTCGATGCCTTGGAGGGTTTCTCAACCGAGGGAAACGACGACTACTCCACCTTCAAGAAGCTACAACGGCAATTAGAGTGCGTAGTGCGCGTCTCATATCTGGACAACAAGTGGCTAACAGCCGCAGATACATCCACCTTCAGGAAGAGTACATCAAGGATGAGCAGCGGAGTCTGAAGCGCGAGCTGGTGAGGGCACAGGAGGAGATCAAACGCATTCAGAGTGTGCCACTGGTCATCGGACAATTCATGGAGGCAATTGACCAGAAGTAAGTCTTACACACAATACACTGGTTGCGTCACGAGACTGACATGAACAGCACTGGCATCGTACAATCATCGACTGGTTCCAACTATGTCGTTCGCATCCTCTCCACCCTCGACCGCGAATTACTAAAGCCATCCTCATCCGTCGCCCTCCATCGCCACTCGAATGCCCTTGTTGACATTCTGCCCCCCGAGGCCGACTCGTCAATTGCCATGCTTGGCCAGGATGAGAAGCCCGATGTGACATACGCAGACGTGGGAGGTCTGGATATGCAGAAGCAGGAAATCAGGGAAGCCGTCGAACTGCCCCTCACACACTTTGACCTGTACAAGCAGATTGGTATTGACCCACCGCGTGGTGTGCTGCTCTACGGTCCCCCAGGTACCGGAAAGACGATGTTGGTCAAGGCTGTCGCGAACAGCACAACTGCTTCGTTCATCCGTGTAGTAGGGTCTGAGTTTGTGCAAAAGTACCTTGGTGAGGGTCCACGTATGGTCCGCGATGTCTTCCGAATGGCGCGAGAGAACTCGCCATCCATCATCTTTATCGACGAGATTGACGCCATCGCTACCAAGCGTTTCGACGCGCAGACGGGTGCCGACCGAGAAGTGCAGCGTATTCTCCTCGAGCTGCTTAATCAGATGGACGGTTTCGATCAGACATCCAACGTGAAGGTCATCATGGCCACCAACCGTGCCGACACTCTGGATCCCGCGCTTCTCCGACCTGGTCGTCTTGACAGGAAGATTGAGTTCCCCTCGCTGCGAGACCGCCGTGAGCGTCGTCTCATCTTCTCGACGATTGCTGGCAAGATGAGCCTGTCACCCGAGGTAGATCTCGACAGCTTGATTGTGCGCAACGACCCACTTTCTGGTGCCATTATCGCAGCCATTATGCAAGAGGCGGGTCTGAGAGCTGTACGCAAGAACCGATACAACATCATTCAGAGCGATTTGGAGGAGGCATACACGAGCCAGGTCAAGGGAGCGACAGAAGCGGATAAGTTTGACTTTTACAAGTAAGCGGGTTGCTTCAAGGGGGACAAAGAACAGTAGTAGTAGCATTGTAGACTATGATAGATAGACTAAGGCCATTACGGTCTTGAATCTTCTGAATAATGCAACAAGCATGACGACGTAAAACTATCGAGCGTTGTATACGTCAACTTTGAATTGTGCCTAAATGTTCCTGGACTGCGTTCACGAATGTTTGAACTGGGAGACAATTGTGAAATATATAGTTATGCATTCGAATTTGTTTGCCATCTATCTACCAGTTAATGCGCCGCTACTGCTTACAGCCCATGATCTCCCCTTTCTGTCTGTCCGTCTGTCTGTCCGTCCGTCTGTCTGTGTATGTGCCTTTTTTTCTCGAAGCACCGCTATGTATGTTCTCGCTTTCTCTCTTTCCAATCCACAAAACGACTTATTATTCCCACCAGTGCCATGCCAAATCCACAGACAAAACACACACACACACACACACACACACACACACATGTACATGCACACGCTTGCATATTCCTGCGCCTCCTCCCATTCAATCTTTGCCGAAGCCGACTTGACTTCCAGAACCCACGTCCAGAAGAAGAAAAACACCAATGTTCCAACACAAAGAAAAGGGGGAAAAGGAAAACGGAACCAGTTCTCCCCGATTTCCCCCCCTTCCACACTTTCCCTTGCTCCCTCGCACACGTATGCATAGCAGCAACCAACGCTATACAAACCGATTCAATCCCTTCCCAGAAAAACAGCAACAGCAGCAGCATAACAAAACGAACAAAGGAAAAGAAAAACAAGACAAGCAGATCCGATATCCCGCGGGGCAACTATCCCAAGTCTGATCTAACAATCACGACGGAGGGGTGTGTGTCAAAGGGAGGATTGAGCAAAACTCATGGTATCATGCATTCGCAAACGCACAAAAAGCAAGATGGATGATGTAAGATAAGAGTGTTGGTTTTGCAAAAAAGAAAAAAAGAAAAAAAGAACATAGGAGATGGAGACAAAAGCGAAGAAAAGGAGGACACAAAAACTCCTCCAGCTGCTTTCGACAATAAGACGACCCACAAGACAGAGAAGAGACGGAGACAGAGGTCTGGGGGTGTTTGGGTGTGTGGAGTGGTTATGCAGGAAACAAACAAACAAAACTCCCGACATAGAGAAAAAAAGATGTAAACAAGAAGTTTTTGATATTGATTCGAATGGGTGCTTGGTTGATGGAATTAACAGGAGTAGAATGGACAAAGACGCACACATAGAAAATGAAGAAAAAGAAAAAGAGACATGTTTACATTGAATAAAAAGACGGATCTTTCCCTGGTTCGATCGCCTGAGGTGCGTTTTCTTGCTTAGTTAACACGGATCGTGGTTTCAAGAGGGGTTCGTGGGAGGTCCTTGTCTATCGACGAGCGAGGGATGCCTCCTCTGCTCTTGTCTTCCTTGGGAGGTGTTGGGGGGCCGGAATGCCTGTTTGACATGTAGTCATCCTTTGGCGGCGTGGGAGGACGTCCAGCGTCTTTTGGTGGCGTTGGTGGCGCCCTCCCAAGCGACTGGTCCCTTTCTCTTGATTGTGACCTGGCTCTTGTCTGGAGTTGTGGTGGGCCAAGGTAGGGTGTACCTGCAGACTGCGATGGCAATGACGACGTTCGCTCGTTGTGCTCGCTCACACCAGCCGCATTGTCTGTTGCGCTGCGGCTGCTGTGTCCACCGACGCTGGATGATTCTCCGACCTCCTCAACTACGGGAAGTGTGGTGCCTATCTCTCCTCTCTCTGCCGATGGGCTTCGTACTGCCCGCATGTGGAAATTGGGTACATCCTCTTCATTTTGACCGTGTCTTCGTGAACGATCGGCTTGGTGCTCAGCCTTCTCAATGACACGCTCGGTTGACAACCGCTGGTTAGGAGTTGCACTAACGCCATCAAGCGAGAGATCATTGAGGTCGTTTGCCACTTGTTCTTGCTTCTCACGCTCGGCTGCCTCCTTGGTCTTGGTGACAGCGCTGATGAATTTGATGAAGCGATCTCCGTATCGTTCCGGAGGAATGGCAGATATTTGAGACTCGGTATTTGCAATGCCCTTGAAGAAGTGCTCCATGCGCTTGATGAACGAGTACTAGAGAAATATTAGTCAACAGCCAGTCAGTTCATATGATGCTAGCAAACTTACATGTGTCAGGCAGTCGATAATACCAAGGTAGTAAATCTCCTCTCCGGGCGCGTTATCCTCGTGAGTAGCCCGGAAGCCACCATCGTCCGAGTAAAAGTAAAAGTCACGGTTAGGATCATCCAGCTCATCTGGCATCTTACTTGATGTTTGGCCCATGGGTACGGGCTTTTGTGTCTTGACCATCTGCCTTAGTTCACGTGCCTTGCGCGCGTTCTCCAGCTTGGATGGTGTGCGCATGAGCTGGTTGGGTGGTTGATCCGGTGACTCCTCACCGCCAGGCGAAAAGACCTTGAGGGTCTTGTCCCGCAAGTTCTCTTCGTTGCCCTTCTCCAGATCATGGATACCAATTAGAAGTGAGTAGTCCATGATGTGCAGACGCTGCAAGAGCTTTACATCTTTTTGCATCTGCTCAATGAACATCTTCTTCTTCACCGGCCCCAGCTCGAGGTGCTGATCTCTGCGTAGCCAGTTGAGGTCCTTGAGTGTTGCCCGAGGGTTGGCGGCCAAGTTTTCTTCCTTGAAATCTCGTCCAATGGTTGAACCTTTCAAATCAAATGTGCGGTGAATATCTCTATGCGGGGGAAACAGGTTGTTCATGACGACGAAATGGATCTTGCGTCCATAGGGTATCTTAACGCGGTGCAGGCCGTAAAATTGGGAAAGAAGGGTATTAGGGTTTTCTTGTACGTGGTTGTAGTAGTCCTTGAGTATCTTACGAAGGAACTTGTGTTCGGCGTGGTGAATAGTCTTGATGATGTACTTGTAGTCTCTGGAGAAATAGAAGAAGCTGCCACTCTTTCCGGGCGAGCCGAGCTCGGAAAGGATGTACTTGCTAGTTAGCGATACGAGGTAGTCGGCAGGGTCGAGCTTGAAAATGGTACGCAGATGGCGGAACACCCATGGCGCGTAGTCCTTGAATTTGAAGTCGTACTTTGCGGAAGGCGTGAGTTCGTTGCCGGTTCTGCGAGGTTGTTAGTACCATGTCAGGGGTCAAAGAAAGCAGGCCTTGCAGACGAAGTGAAACTGAACTCGAGCAACAGCTTCGTCTCGGCAGGAAAGCCAGTCGGCACGTACATGTCAAACGAGAACTTGTGCTTCGCGTCGAAGTCGGCGTCGGTAAGTTCTCGGTCCATCTTAGCGTTTGTTCGCGAGACGGTGAAGCGGATACCGGTCAACATGTTGTAGGCCGTGACCCAATTGACGTGGTTTTGATCCACCTTTGTTCCTACCACGACGCGGTCTTCATCTTCGTCTTCTTTGCGCTTCCTCTTGCTGGCCCGCTTCTGACGGATGTGTTCAGCCCAGCGTGCAGCCTCATCATCCTGCGGCACTTCCTCGGGAGGCATGTCAGAGTTGATGGATCGCGTGTTCCTGCGCACAAGCGACATGGAACCTCTGCGCTTGTGGGGGTGGCTGGGCGAGAATCTACCGCTTGCACTGATGACGTCGTCGGTATTGTTCTGGGTTTCGCGAGCGCGCGAGGATTGCACCTTGGGCACCTCGAGCGTGTGACGTTGTTGCAGACGGTAGGGATGTTGTGATGGGCCGGGATTGTTGTTATTGTTGTTGTTGCTGGTATTGGTGAAGGCGGGTGGGGAGGAGGCACGCTGAGCTTGGTTGGTTGGGACCTGCAGGCTGGGTGTGCCAGCTTCGGCCTGAGACTGGGGCGATGACGAAGTGGGAGCGTTAGGGACTGAACCCGCGTGGGGAACGTGAAAGTCTTTGCTCGCTTCCCTTGTAGCATCGCCTATGTCTATTTGGCCCATTTCGACGTGGGTTGTGCTACCGCACAGTCTGTCCTTGGTCTTTGTGCTGTGTACCGACGCGAAGTAGCCATCGTCTCTGGCCGGGCGCTCAGTCGACCAGCGCTGCGTGTCGGACGACTTGGGCATGATGTCTGGGTCGTGGGAGTCGCCTCGGTGCCAGCTGGAGCGGCTTTCTTCGTGCGACAAGCGCTTATCGATGCTCTCGGGCCTGGTTGAACGTGCGTGGGGATGTGCGTGCGTCGTGTTCATGCCATTGGTGAGCTTCGCGTTCATGGGCTGCGAGTTGCCATTGGTGAAGGAGTCCCTGGGTGGCGGTGTAGTCGACGCGGCGGTTTGTCCATGTGCAAGGGAAGAACGACCGTTTGAGTCGGTAGCATAGGCGGGCATCATCTGCGACTCATGGATGGTGACGCTCATCAAAGAGGCAGCCTTCGCCGAGCGCTGCGTCGTCGGGTTGGATGAGGCGTGAGAAGCCAGTGTGTGCGGTGTGGGAGGGAGATGGGGAGTGGGTCGGGTGGTGCAGACGATGCGAGGAGCAGCACCGTACCGGAGCACGACGGTCCAAAGGGGGACGAGAGGGTGACTACTATGTCTCTTTCTCGCTCACTCGCTGTGGCTCTGTGCGCGGGCGGGCGGGAGTCGAGGGCAGAAGCAACGGGGGGTCGGCAAGAATGGGCGTGTATGTGTGTGTGTGGGTGGATGGAGTGGTAGTCGAGCTCGAGGAGTAGCAGAAGCCGGCGGGTGTGAAGCTCGAATAGTTGGCAGCTCTGCGCCCGTCAGCCCTCGCTCGCCGTGACCCGACTTCCGTCTTGCGCTAGGCTTGGCGCTTGGACAGTGCCTGATTGCATCCACATTCACAGCCATTCCACTCATACACCGGCCGACCACGAGCAGCGTGCACCTCCACCCCGCCCCTGTCAGGCCCTGCGGATCGCTGCGCTGGTGCAGCAAATGCCTCCCTAATTGTCTATTAGAGCTGTCGCCTTTTCCCTGGCGTCGTGTTGCGCCATGTCAGCGCAAACGCTCTGCACCACAGGCGTCGTACGGGGAGATTGCGCGTCTGGATTAAGAACAGCCGGCGTCCCTCAGCCACACCAATAGTCCCAGCAGCCCGGGTGCGGCGTCATGCTGTGGCACTCGCACACGCCCGGTTTGTGAACGCCCTCTTCTCACCTTGCATGGCTAAAACATGCACACAGCCAGGCGACACAGGGCGAGAGGCCTTTTTTTTTTTTGTTTGAGCGTGTCGCCTGTCAATGCTGCGCCCGTCCATTCGCATCCGTCTATTCCGGCATTGCGGTGGTGCCAAGCAGCGGGCTTTTGAGCATGCGAGCCGGGCCTTGCCCTGCCTGTCTGCCTGCGCCGCACTTTCTGGCGTCTGGCCGGCAACGACTAGCTCCAGGTCCGCCGCTAGCCCTACGCCCCAATCTCCAGGGTAACGTTGCTTGCGTGCAATGGGTACTAGTACCTCTGCCATCTGGGTGTTTTGTTCCGAAACACGCTGCGCTCTCGCCCTTCCTGTCGCCCTTCCTGGTGTTTGTTGTTGCTGTTGCCAAAAGCGTCATGATACTACCAAGCAGCCCTTGGTAGGCGAGCGGTGTAAGAGAAAGGGGTGCCGCAGGTGGGCACCCAACATCACGTGCACGCGCACGTGAAACCACAGCACCCCACTGCCATTTCATCTGCCAGGGTCCATTCTCGACGTCTCCATGGGCCTGCGTCAGCCTTGTCTACTGCAACTATAGCCGCATCCTCGCCATCTCTAACCACTTGCCATCTTCATACGCTACTGCTGCCTTTGACCTGTCACCCAAAATAGAACTAGCTAGCAACAAGAAACCACCACAAAGCTCGACAAAGTGTGAACCGTTTCAAGCCACGCTCTAGGCTCCTCCTAGCAACCTTGTCCACCGGCTCTCACAACGCCAGACTCAAACACACCTCATCTCCATAGAGGCCAAGACCATGCAGCGCTCATGCCCCGTCTCGGCCTCTCTACACCACTCTCTCGGTCAACGTGGCTAATGAGCAATTCTTAGTCTGGCCACCCCCATCCTGGCAACGCCGATGCTAATGCCACAACAGCTGTGTCCTGCGACATGCAGCGCCTCAGCCTGCAGTAATCCGATGGCATTGCCCAGAACTTAATGTGATGACTTCTGTGTTTGGCAACTTTTTTCTCACAACGCCCTCGTCGAGCATCTTCCTCACTTCTCCCGCGGCATGCTGTGCAATCTGCGTCAGCTTGACTGCCCAGCCACGATTGTCTTTGTCTGCATCGTGGGCAGAGATCCAAGCTTTTGCGTACAAGCTTTTGGCGATCTCAGTCCCGCCCGGAGACCCGGCTGATATGTTGCCGCCAAGCCACCATGGGTTTTCGACGCAGTCAAAAGAATGAAGAAGCGCAGTTAGAGGCAAGGCTGATTCAGAAACAAGATACGAGCTGGCATATGGCCGTATCATGTCGTATGAAACTCCATGGGGCGAGTAGATGACCGACAGCGTCTTTTCACGATTGTTGTACGGCGAGGGCACAATGGTGCGAGGCGACGATGCAATCGTCATTGGGGATCCTGGCGACGGAGGCGGGCTCATGGGAAGATCAATGTAGTGCATTGGGCTGAGCGAAGAGAGCACCGTGCATGGAGGCCGATATGTTATACCAATAGCATGGTGGACCTTGGAGATGTCGCGTTTCGCAGGTATCCAGGTCACCGTGACTTCACCACACGTTCCTCGAGCCGAAGGTGGCGGTAGCACAATGCGATGGATAGCTCGGTCATCTCCCTGCGCAAATCGTGGAAGAGCATGTACGGCCTCGGGACGAAAGTGTTTCCACGATCGAATCTTCTTGGCTGCAGCGGGAATGGCTAGAATGGTCGACTCGCCGTCTGGTGGCAGTTGACGCAGTGTTGCTTCATGGCAATGGTCAGGCTTGTCTTGGGATATCAGCACGAGGTCGGGCTCGCGGTCCAGGTCTCGGAGATTCGAGATGGACGGCTTTGCCCTTTGCTCCGAGTGTGAGAAGACAGAGTTGAGGATGATCGATGGCCCAGTCAGCCAGGCTGCCCACGAAACAAAGCGTTAGCAGATGGCCGACATGCACCCAGGGGCATCACATGCTACGATGAACAAGTGTGGGCGACTCGCAGCGCCTAAACTTTGGACTAACTTACGGTCAACTAGAATCGTAAAAGAACCGGGAAACAAGCCCGGGGACGACGGTGGGGCTGCAGGTGGGTCGAAGGTAAGAAGGAAGGAAGTGTCTCCATTTAAGGACTGCACTGAAAGCGACATGGTTGGCAGTAGCGGCAGTTGAGGCAACGCACACCACGAGGCAGCTGCGGTACAGTGGGAGACATGAAGGGGCCAGTCCCAGAAAGCAGGGCACGGCAATACTGCGTCAAGCTGTCATGGAGCGAGATTACGCTTGGAAGGTGGACGCGGATATGGTAGTTGTAGACGAGCTGCCTGGTAGGAAGGAGCAAGTGTACACGAGGCCATGTGTAACCACATTTGGAATCAAATTAAAGACATGGCACTAATACTACTACTACTACCACTACAAGACTACAAAGGTAGTCGCACAGAACAATCGCTTATCGCCTGCCTCTGTCAGCAATATCCCACCGGCTGTTTATGCGAAAAGAAAGAAAAAAAAAAGTCATGGCTGGCAGGACGGTACTTTTTTTTCCTCGTCCCCTGTCTTCCTTCCTATTTTTCTCTCGTCCTTCCCGGCGCCCGACCAAGCCGCGCCGGATTTCGCCATGGGACATGCGGCCGTGTGCAAAAGTGACAGCCTTGCCGGCGGAGGGTGCAGCTAGCTCGGGGTTGCAGCAGTGGGAGCAAAATCTTTTCACGTTTGTTGCGCCGTAGCCGGGTCTTGTAGTGCAGACGACCAGGCTCCGGGGGCGGGCTGGTCCAGTGGCATTCACGGGCTTGAAGCTATGGCAGTGCACGGGACTCGAGCTTCTGCGAAGCCTCGTGCCGATGATGAGTCGCTTTCCAACTCGACGCCGTCTGATTGGAGCGCACAACAATCTCTGGGAGCGAGAGGTCATTGGGCAGCACAAAGCTCTTTCTCCAAACTGCCCGGTTCTTTCGTCCCAGGCACGATCCCGGGCTGTGGTCTGATTGCTCACTTGCTGGCTGGAAGCTTGCCGTGGCGACACAGCTCTCTGCCTTTTGCAGCAGCACCAGCAGCACCAGCAGCAGAGACAGCAACAACAACAGCTCCAGCAGCGCACGCCCATTGACGCCTCCTCCACGCCCGCAGTGCATGGCCACATCGTCATCCTCGAATAAAGCCTTCACTTGGTCTTCCCCAAGCCCCGCGGCCTTGCGTAGCTGCCCCGCATCCGCCTGCCCTTCTATCTGCAGTGGCAGCAACTTCAGCTCAGAGCTTCCTCCACTAAGTGCGAGCCCAGAGAGCTCCTCGACACACCTTGCCTGTAGTCGCCGCGACCAGCTGGAAGCTGCGCGCCCTCCGTACACAGCTTCCCTCGCCCGCCCTAGAGCTTCCCGCGCAATTTTTGCTTCTCCGCGAAGCTTCTGCCGTTGATGCTTGCAGCCATGCCTCCTTCGCGCGCAGCACCGCTTACGAGCTCCTTCTCCGTCAGTGACGAGAACAACGTCGTCGTCTGCCCGCTGCGCAACCATGATAGCTCAGCTTGCCGAAAGCGCTGTACCGGCGTAAGTCTCCCACGACAGCTAGCTACCCCACGTCATCCCACGCCTCGAAGCTCCCCTTGCCCCAGCTGCCGACTAATCCACCATGTGTAGGAGAAGCGCTTTCGCTCTATGCAAGAGCACATTCGACGTGCCCATCCCGAGCACTATATTTCCAAGCTTCCAGCAACAGAGGTACGAACTTTCAGAACATCACAAAAAAAATTAGCCACATCACATGCTGATATCATCTGCTCGCTGGTAGGAAAGTTTTCTGTTAATGGTCAATACACCACCACAAGAACGAGCTCCTCCTCCTCCTCCCCCTACAACGACGGCAGTGACGGCGCCACAAACGTATGATTACAGCAATAATGAACACAATTCCTTCTTCGAGTCCGAATTCGGTGCCAATTCTCTTCGAGGGCCTGGCGAAACGCGTCGACCATCGCTACTGCCTACCGCGACGGCTGCAGCTGCCCTGGCCTCGTTACACAATCACCGTGCAGAGTATGACTGGGATTCAGATCCGGTAAGAGGCTGCACTGCAGCGTTCCCTGCATACCATGAGGCTAACGCATGCTGTGAACAGGACGCAGCATCCGACCCAGACTCGAAGAACTTCAGGCCCCGCGCGCGCTTTGCCCCAACCCCCGTAGGCCCACCGAGCAATACCGAAGAACCATACTATACCTCTGGCTCTATCCAGCAAGAGCTCTTGCCATCTTCGCTCGCGCGCTCGCCTCCCGGTCGCTCTTCCACTCTGCCTCCGGGAGCTCACTCTCTTAAGCCGAACCGGCCTCGCAAGCCATCCATAGGGCAGAATGCTCGGCGGGGGAAGCATGAGCGCCAGAAGTCAAAAGAGCACAGTCGGAGAATGAGCTATGACCGAAAAGCATTTTCGGCTGAGCCCGCAACAGCAGCTGCCATTATGGGTAAACGGTGGGAAGACCTCATTGACGCTGCTGCTTCAGCAACTGAAGAGGATAGCCGTGACCTGACCCCTGTAGGTTTCGCGCTCTTTTTTTGTGATCAAAGCTGACGTAGACAGGTGCCGCAATCACCCAATCACTCACCCCACATGATGAACAGTCGAACATCCATGCCACCCTTCAACTTTGCTTCACAACTCCAGTCATACACCGCATCTCCTTTGAACAATGCTTTGACGCCTCCACCGCCGGACATGTCGGATCTGCAGCCCTTCCCCTCTGTCGAGTCATCGATTGAATCAGCAATGTCTGGCCACAATTTTCATATGCCCTCGCAGGGCCTTTCTGACTCGTCCCCCAACTCCCTATTTCCTGTTCAAATATACTGCGCTGCCTGTCGGAAGCTGTCCATATTGCGCGACAGCTATGCATGCTCTGAATGCATCTGCGGTCTGTGCCAGGAGTGCGTCGACGTTCTGGTCAGCGAACATAATCGCGGCCGCGCTCCGACATGCCCGCGGTGCAGCACCATTGGAGCCAAGTTTAAGCCCTTCCAGCTGGACATTAGATGAAACGGTTTGGACTTTTTGCGATTTTGATCTTGGTATTGCTTATTGGCGTTCTGTTACGGCCCCCCACACGTTTTCTGGGCTTTGGATCTAAGTTCCGGCGTTTTCCCCAGCATTATTAGGACAACGGATTGGACGGCGTTTTGCTATATTTACTTTTTAAGAGCAGTGCAAGTAGTCACTGCTCAAAAGCAGGTTGAAACACTGCATCCAAGGAACGGAAGTCCTCCATGCTGCAGTCACGATGAATGAAGAGATGCAGAGATAGATTACGTCTGCGAATACAAGTCAAGTGCGGATATGCACATTGCTATGATGTTTTGGTCTCTCCCGCCTGTACAGCACAGTTCCGATTATCAAGCCGTCAAGCATGCATTATGCAATGGACTCGGGCTTCTGTCTTCCACATTATCATCCTAGGCTACGTCAGCATCAAAAGGCTCGGCATCAGCCCTCGTGACAGAGTGGTGGTGAGGCTGGGGCGGCGCCGATTCGGCAAAGGAAAAAAGATGCGGTGACTGAGCCGTGGTTCAATGCGGGCGGGAGTCTGTGAGTGTCAGGAGCTAAGTATACGTCACATGTCAGTTCACGGGTGTTGGGAAGTGGGCGTCCATGCCAAGGCCAAACTACTATCGTGACGAAACGCCTTCCCTTGATACGATGAAGGCGTAGGATCGGTCTAGAATGGCCAGACTCTGTTGAGAGTGAAGAACACGAAAGGGGAGATTGCGAATGATGGGCAAGAGAGGAATAGCCGGTAGGATTTCGGCTGGTCGCGAAAAGCCGGCAGCAAGATATCTATTTTGGCCGTTGCCTACTGCAGGGAACGAAGCGATGTGGGGGGCTTGAGCTGAACGGGCGTCTTGGGTCCCGGAAAATCAACGTTAGAATACGTATAGTCGGCTGCTGAAGAATGGCGAACAAAGGGGGCAGCTGCCGCCGCCACTGTCTGCTGCACGGACAAAGCGTTGACTGATTCGTATCGATTGGCGGTTATAATAGTCATCCGGATAAAAGAGCCATGACGAATTCGGAAGTAACGATTCGAGCACACCTACGTGACGCCGCTCCTCAGACCGGACTCTGGACTGGCGTCGAGAAAGACCAAAATCGCCTGGCTGGCAAGTTTTGCGATTCGTGGCCATTGAAAAAGGAGGGGTTGTCGTTTTGTTGCGTGTATGGAGGGTGCGCATGACCTCTACCTCTCGTCAATGTTTCCTGTTGTCAAACCAATCACACTTTATTTCCTGATTGGGCCAATCACAAAACAAGCAAATAATGGCAGAAAGGACGCTGATGCCGGCAAAGTACATATGGCGGTGAAGTGAGCGGGAGGGAAGCTTCTTTGCCCGAGCATGAAAGAGCCAAGCCCGTCCCCTAATACACGTTAAATACGTATAGTCTTGTGTGCAAGCCAATCGCTACACTTGGCCCAAAGGACATAGTGTCAACAAGCCGCCGTCCGGATATGGCTCGGTGTAGATCAGACTAATGATACCGGGCGAAGACCAGCTGACGGGTTTTTGACGGGAGAAGCGCGTCTGCTTCTTGATGATACCGCCATGCAACTGCAGATCGTCGCCAATCTTACAAGTCATGTGTTGACCAATTCATCTTGGTTTGTGCAAAGCTCATGCAAATGCCATGTCACTGTCATGCTGCTCCCATTTTCCCACGATGCACACACTCTTCCCCCCTCTCCCCATAAAAAATCATCTCCACAGTTCATGTAGAAACAAGAAGACAACACATCCTGGGCAACCGTTATTCATTTCCTTTCCTCCCGTCCCCTGTCTCCGTTCCTTGCTCCCTGTCGCGGAACCTTTGTCTTTTTCTCGGAAACTTCAAATAAACGAAACACATACATAAAAACAAGCTCCCAGTTGACCCGATCGGCGCTTCTAGCGCAGGGTCTAGCCTTTGCATATGCTCCCAACCCCACACACCGACCGGCACACACACACACACTCACACACTTTCAATAACCCTTGGGGCGCACAAGGCAAACGCACGACACACACACACAAACATGTGCTTACTTACCTACTACTGTAGCCGCTGTGGGTCCTCCCCTCCTCCTTACTCTCTGCGGCAACCAACCGCCAAAGAAAGAAAAGAAATGGCCCAACCCCACCGATACCAGACCAGGCTGGGCAGGACCAATCCAATCCCAACACCGCTAGTTTTATACCGGAGCCCATCAGGCCAAAACGCCAACAAAGTAGCGCCTAACGTACTTGTACCCTCGAGTTTTTTTGATCAATAAAGACGCGCAGTAGTTTCAAACGGCAGGTTCCCTGTGCTAAGAGAGATCCACCACCGCCGCCGTCTTACCTTGTTTGCATGACCGATTGGCGCTTGGCCAGCCACCCTCCCTCCATTACAGGGAACACGGGGGCGGACAGCGGAGCGGTTGACCATGTGGCATGTAAGTGTGTATGCTTGCGTGTTGTGGAGTAATTAGCTGCTAGTTCAGTTAAGGAAATTAGACAAGGAGGGCGGCTGGCGGGGTGGGCAAGGGCAAGTGCGGGTAACGCTTGAAAGTCACACATACGCACACCCCTGACATATGTCCGCCGCCGCCCCTCGCTCCGCTCGCGTGCCCTCTAAATTAGGGAGGGGGTGGGCTCTTTCGATCTTACGCTGCATATGTTGGTGGCGGGCAGGCCAGGCAGGCGAAAGGAAACAAAAATAAAAAAAAAGGGTATTTAGGTACGAGGTTGTGCCCTCGCGTGTTTCTGCATTAACCTTTTCGTATCCCTCCCGTTTGGCCCCCCCTCCCTCTCGTACCGTGTCCCCCGCTACCGCCGCCCCATCCCGGTATACAGATCCGCTCTCCGTTGGGCGATTAACCTTGCCGTCTGTACCTGGAACGGGGAATCTTAAAAGAAAAATAAGAGAGTCTAGAGGTCTAGAACCTTTTTTTTTCTTCTCTTATATACCTTCGGTCAATATTATACCTGATACATATAAACTTCCTCCGATATCCCAACACCCACCCACCCCTTTTACGCGCATACGCATACACACGTACACACACGCGACCAATTTCAATACATGCACACACGCTCCACACATACACCGGGATCCATCATTACGACAATAACAACAACGCCAACCTAACAACAATAACAACAACAACTTGAACACTCCACACATACACATACACATATATACCGACAAAATGCCCATCTTCCGCACCCTAACCACCAAACTCAAAACCTCCCTCTCCGCCTCCTCCTCCCCAGACACAACACCAGTCCAATCCCCCATCTCGCCCCAAGCCTCATCCCCCTTGTCGTCCTTTGAGCGACTAAGCGGCCGCAAGCAAGCCTCGGGTAGCACGACGGCCGTCGATGCCACGGCGGGAGAGCGGCCGCAGGCGCAAGAGCGAACAGACTCGTTTATGACGCATCATGGGGGCCGGGGCAGTAATGAGAGTGTTGTGGAGAGGAAGATGGTGACGATGACGAAGCGGACGAGTCGGTTTAGGGAGGAGTTGGATTTTGAGGCTGAGGAGTGAATGTGTGAGAAAAAATGATTGGAGAAAAAGAAGAGGGTTGACGATGTTGAAAGGTAGGTTTTTTTTTCATTCTTCTGGATTCCAATTGTAGTACGCTGCAATTGGAAACTGTCAAATGTGACCGTTTGCTAACATACAACGTAGTCTAATCATGTCGTCTGTTCTGTCCCAGAGCCAGTTGCACTCTCAGCGTCACCACCGCCTTGCAGTGGTGTGCCTGTTCTACTTGCGCCACCACTCTTTGGAGGTCCTCTAGGCGGACCACCAGCTTTGGGCGGAGGAGGCACGCCACTGCCTTTTGTCGGTGCATAGTCCTGCTCCAGACTCTTCTGCTCGCCTTCCTTGAAGTAGTCATCCAGTCCACCGCCACCGGTCGCCGTACTGGCCACATGGTGCGCTCTGCCCTTCTTTTTAGGCGGCGGTGCGGTGCCTTGGGGAGGAGGCGACTTGGCCGGTAGCGCCATGTTGGCTGGGACGAAGAGCTCAGCCGGTGCACCCGACTGGGCAGGAATGCCCATGGAAGACACCAAAGGACGTTTTTCGTCAAACGACGTAGTTCCGCTAGCATCACCTGCCGAGAAGAAGGTTTCCCCAGGTGCTGGCGGAGGCTCATCTAGACCGGCTGGAATACGATGCAGCGCACCGAAACCGAGGACGCAACCCAGGGCTCCCTCACCGCCCCAGTTTCGCGTCGGCGTAATAGTAACGGGTCGGGTCACGTTGTACTCGTGGTTGTAAACATAGAGTCTCAACGGCCTATTTAGAAAGTCTTCGACAAGCTCGCCGAGTCCAGACTCGCCGCGCACGAGACCTTCGGGGCTGCCAATGACGTAGTCACCGTAGGGAAGTAGTCCAGCGGCATCTGCGGGCGAGTTCGGGGCTACATCCAGGATATGCCAGACATCTTCTGCAACGGCGAGCGGTGACCATTGCAAGGCAATTCCTAGCGTGGGTTGATCTGCTGGGATCTGAAGATAGACTTCGCGAATCTTCTGGCCCTACACAAACGGCTTTAGTTTAGATTCGCCGTTAATTTGGAAATTAAAAATAAATAAACAATAAAAGCAATTTAAGCAAAAACGCTTAGCTATGACAGCCGGGTTGACGTGTGTTCGGGACGTTTTTGGCCCAAAAATATGCTTTTGGCAAATGACCCGTTGCATAAAAGCAAAATCTCCCGTGAAATAACACAAGCAAAGATATGACGCATACAATGCGGCTCTAAGTATTTAGTTGACCAAAAGAAAAAAGAAGCACACAGACCCAAAGAGCAGCCGCCGCCGTTAATGAAACAAAATGGGGAACGTACCTTTGCACTGAAAATACCCAAGCTAATGGTTGTCCCGGCACAATTGCGCACCTCTGTCGCAAAGAGATTGGGATCCGGATTATCCTGTTTAGAAAAATATCAAATTAGCAAGATGAAAACAAAAAAAAAATACGCCTTTCTAAAGCACAATTCTCCCGTTCACTGCATCCATTTACTCTCATCCGGGCATTCCTCTCCCCTCTCGCTTCACTGTCCGATAAGAAATATATATATAATTAGAAAAAAAACTCACAATAGTCCTCCCATTAATCCCAATCACAAAATCAAACCACGGCTCCAGCGGAATCTCCAGATTCGCATTGCGCAGCACCTGGAAGCCGTACGCGCCATTCGTCGACGATTGGTGCTGTGCGCTCGTGTCGTCGGCGAGGGGTGCGGCGTCTAGCCGTGATATGAAGCGGTTTAGGGCGCCGAAGACGGACATGGCATGGATAGAGAGAGAGACTGTGTGTGAAGTTGTGATTGCTGGTTTGAGGTGATGTGTGTATGTGTGTGGAGTGGGGGAAGTTTGAAGTGTTGGATGGTTCTCTCGATATAACGTAACATGTGGCTTTGACGGCAAGAGGCAAAAGGGGAATCGTGTGATGGGGTGGGGCTAGGCTGGATAAGGTAAGGTGGGATTTAGGAACTATTGTGGTTTGTCTTACCACGCTTGGTTGTCCTTTCGACTACGCAACTTGAACTTTTCTTTTTTCTTTGAAGATTTTCAGTAATTGATCCCTGTGGCTACAGGGCTTTCAATTAAACAGGAGAGGAGAATCATTTTAAAAAAAATGAGCGACAGCGCAGACGAAAACGACGTTGACCAGTGGTCCCGCGTTGAGCAATTCCCTGAACATCTCAAAAAGTATTGTTTAATCTCCCTCTTCCATATCCACCTATGACGTTATCTCTGCAAAAGAAAAGAAAGGAGAGGGAAAAAAAAAGGTTCTAATTCTTACACTAGATACTGGTTCCAACGCTTCAAAATCTGGGAAAACTACGACCAAGGCATCTGGATGACCGAAGACGCCTGGTTCGGCGTAACCCCAGAACCCATAGCCAACAAGATAGCCGCGCACATTGCCGAGTCTGCACCTAAAGAAAAAACAGTCATTGTCGACGCGTTTGCGGGCGTAGGCGGCAACGCCATTGCGCTTGCGCGGTCTGGCCGCTGGGAACGCGTGTTTGCGATTGAGAAAGATGCGAGGACGCTAAAGTGCGCAAAGCACAATGCCGAGATTTACGGGGTGAGCAACAAGATCTTCTGGCTCAATGCCGATTGCTTCGATGCCATCAATAGGTTTTCCGGCCAGAAGAATGTTGTCGTGTTTGCGAGTCCGCCGTGGGGAGGTTCGTAGTGGTTGACGCCTTTCTGATTCAAATGCATGCTGATAGGTACAGGGACCGAGTATGGCGCAGAGAATGTGTTTGACCTTACAAAGATGGAGCCGTACAATCTTGATCAGCTCTACAAAGCCTTTACGAAAGTGAGCAATGAAGTGGTATTGTATCTGCCAAGGACGTCGGATCTCAATCAAATTGCGAGGTACGGTCAGGACGGTAAGAAGCTCGAGGTGGCACATTATGCTATGATGGGTGCTAGTAAGGTAAGTCAAAATAGATTATCATGATCTTAATAGAAGTGCTAATGAAGATAGGCTCTATGTGTGTATTTTGGAGACTTTGATTTCGAGATGGAGGAGGAAAATGAATAGGATGTTCACCAGACAAAGTGTCTCATAACCTCCTGCTCGACCCTACGACTCTTTAATAATTGACCGCTTCCCTGTATAATTCGGATTCAGTTTTCTGCCTGTACTGTTCCTACTGACTGACAACTATAAAAATGTGTCCCTTTTTGCGTGATGAAGATTAAATGCAGCGTCCCAAAACACCGTCGCTATGCATTCGAAAGAAAACTCTCTTCTCAAGAGAGGAAGAAAGAAAAAACAATATGTAATACGCTTCCTCAGCGCTTCACCACACCTTCCATAGAACCCAAACAACCCAGCCCTGGATCAGTCAGATGGTAAGCATGATATTCCTTTCCATACTTGCATATACACAAAGGAGCCGTCCTCATTGCTGCTCAGCACATCATAGCGCAAATGCGCTTGTTGGAAAGGTGATACTTGTACCACATCTCCGTCTCATACCAACGTGAACGCAAAGCCGACGAGTAGTAGTGCCACGAAACCGCCATTACACCATCGCGATAAGAGATAGACCCATAAACACGATCTTCAAGACCGCTCCCGATTTCAAGACGGCGAACCAGCAAAGGAGGGAGTGGCAGGAACAGTCGCAGTAGCCGGCGACGCAGCATTCGCATCCTTGAAAGTATCGTTTTGTTTCCTCTGGCCATTAAGAAGAGGACATAGCCTAAAACATTGTTAGCAAAAAACGATCGAAATGATAAAAGAGAGAAAGGAATTTCAGATAACTTGTTAACACACTTTTTGTTCGTCTTGATGTGGCCCACCTCACCGCAGTTAGCGCACTTGCGAGGTGTTGCTCCGCCCTTTCCTGGACCACCGGTCACGCCTCCTTCTCCTGTCTGCGATTTGTGTAGGCCCTTTGCCTTTTCGCGGCCCTCGCGACGTTCTATGTTGCGGGCCAGACGGGCAAGTTCGGCCTTGAGCTTGATCTGCTGGGCCTTGTCTACTTCGGGGTCGCCGGTGGGCTTGATATCTTCGATACGCATGTTCAGCAGACGCTCTTGGCGCTTGTGCTTGATGTAGAGTTGAATGACAGCTGGATCTGTGATGATTTCCGTGACGTCCTCATACTCGTCGTACTTGTTCTTGATAGTTCGTGTGATCTTGAGCTTCTTGCCGCGATTGTCTGCATTGCTATTGCGAGACATTTGTGACATTGTCTCATCGTCATGGCGCATTGTGGCTGGCGTCCCCATCTCAGAGCGTTGGCGTGGGAGATTGTTGCGAGGCACGGCCGTATCGACATCGTCCTCGGTATCGGAAGGCGGGTTCTGAGCAGACAGACTCTCTTTCTGCTTGTTCCAGATACGCTTGATGGCGTTCTCATACATAACCTGCTGGCGCTGTACGTTGTAGCTGTGACCGCCAAGCTCCTTCATCTTCTTGCTGTCAAGTCGATCAGCGGCACTCTCACCAACATCCCTAAAGCCACCCTTCATTGAGACCTTGATGAAACTGAAACCCAAGCCTTGTCCAGTAGGGTCACCTTCTCCATGAAGCTCCAGCATAGCCTTGCCGGCACATGCGTTCAAGAAGTTCTTCGTGGTGTTCCATGGTGCCAACTTGACATCAGCGTTTTCGTTGTCTGCTTCATCGTCGTCATCACGGATCTCATTCGACTTGATACCGGCATCCTGAAGCTGCTTGTCACCAGCATGCATGGAGTCGATAAGACAAACGTCTTCCGGCTTTATCCAAGTGCGCAGAATTGGCTCTTCAGGCACAGTCTCGCCAGGTACAGGCTCCCAGGTTCCAATGTCCTTTTGGTACTTCATAATTTCGCGCATTCGAGAGCGATTTTGCGCAATTTCAGTACCAGGAAGATGCTGCTTGATCATTTCGTTGCTAACCCAAGGTTGTCGCGCTCCTCTTTGTTGTCCCTTTCGGTACAATCTAAACGCCAGCATCTTGAGTCGCTTCTTCGATGCTTCAGTAACCTTTCGAGCATGTGTACCGGGCACTTCGACGGATGGGAACTGTTGACCAACCACCATAAGGTTGGGAATAGTCCGCATGTAGTATCTGGGGCCATTAACCCCAGTCCAGCTTCTGCTGACTAGGAAATCGGTCTCTTCAGGCTTGTGTTTGAACACTGGCGCTCTATACATGGCGTTGTGGAGTGTCAGTACCTGCTGGCCTGGCTCGACTTGGCCAAACAGAGAGAAAGGACTCTTATCCTGCGGTAACAGAATCGAAGTTTCTCCAATTCCATCTTCTGGCTTCGGACGTGCCGTGTCTTCCATGTCTTTCCGTCGGTAGTAGTTGAGAATCTTGATGCCCATGCCAAAGTTGGACAAAGTGGTAGGGTATTCTTCCGAGTATTCGGCGAGGAGGAGATCTGAGTTGTCACCAATGTTGAGATCCTCTGCGGTGGCGAAGGCCTCTGATGGTTTGAGGTTTTTCTTGTGCTTTCTTTTGACTGACTTGAGCGACGAGATGCTGGCTCGCTCACCAGGTTTGAACGTAATAGTGGGCCGGTGGAAGGATCGAAGTTCGCGATCAGAAAGTGCAACCTTGTAGAAAGGATACTGCAACTTGAGTGCGGGCAGACTGTGCTCAACGTTCATGTGTCCAATAGTACTACGGACCTTCTGTTGACTGCTCTCTTTGAGCGCGTCATATGCCTCATCATTGGAAATATTGTAGCGCTTGAACATGGGGTTCGCGAGACTACCGCGACTATCACGCTTGAGTCCCAGACCCAATGTTCGAGGCTTTGGAGGCTCTGCACTCGGCTGTTGTACGTCCAGCAGGAGATGAGGGTCGTTCATATCCAAAAGAATCTTCTTTGACAGCTTCGCCGTTTCCAGTTCAGGATCGTCCCAAGCGGGCAAATCCATGTGATCGTACACAGAAAATTGAATGGGCTGGTCGTGGTCTCCGAGTCTGCGTTTCTTGTTCGGTGACTGCCCAGCATTGACACTATCAGGTGGAGTCGGTGCTTGGCCATTCTCGGAAAGGATTGCAGCGTTTGAATCATCTGGAACTTCCCAGTCCTCACAAGCAATTCTGAGGTCGCTCCATGATACATTGCCAATCATTTCGTGATCGTCAATCGTATCGAAGTGATCGAAATCCATCTGCTCGTTCCCACCACCGTCGTCTTCTGTAGTGCTCGTGATTTGTATGATTCCGCCTTGCTCCTCCTCTTGTTGCCGACCGGACTTGGCGGTGGTTGTGGGATGTAATCGAAAACTCTTCTCCTGGTCTGGTGCGATATCCAGAGTAAGTTTGTTCATCTGGAACGGTCTTGGTGCCTTTGGCGGAACTTTTGGGATGTAAAAGGCGCGTTTTCGCGGTACGAGGCTAAAAAAACGTGGCGGTTTGTCTGCCTCGAAGTTGGGCCAAATCTTCTCAAACTCCTCTCTTGATGTCTTTTTAGGTGCATCCGCCAACTCGTCCTTCTTACGAAGAGATTGGGCGAAGAGAGCCAGCTGTTCACGCACTTCTGGGTCTTCCTCCTCTTCCTCTTCCTCTTCCTCCTGAGTCGCCGTTTGTGCATTGGTGCGACTGCTCTGTTGCGACTTGTCCTGGCCAGCCACGTTGAAGCCTTCTGAGACTAGATCTTCGATGGATGTGAGTGGGTCGTCCTTGTGCTGTGTGTTTTCCCGTGTGGGATCCGAATGATCTGGGTCGTCGCCGAAAAGATCGTCCTGTGCATCGCCATCGCCAAACAAATCATCCATATCCACATCGCCGTTATCGAGTGTGCCACCGGAGTCCTGCATTGTGGTTCCGCTAAAGTTGATACCAGCGTCGTCATCGCCTCCGCCCGACTCAAACTCTTCTTCGGGCAGATCATCGTCGCCAATATCCTCGTAATCCACAGCATCATCCGCCTTCTCGCCAGCCTCAAGTGGACGCGAAGCGATGCCGCTTAGCAAGTCTTCTTCGCCTTCCGCCGCCCCCATCTGCGCCTGGCGCATGATTCTTGCAAAGTCTTCATCTTCCGCTGCGTCGCTGTGGCTGCTCGTCGTTGGGTTGTGCTCGTCGTCCATGGTCGCGTGCGATGCGGGCGTCTTCAAAGGGTGAGATCAGACTGTATGAAGTTCGCTATCGATTCCGGTGTAATTGTAGCCGCGCAAATTATGGGCAAAGGCGAAGTATGCACCGCGGGGCGGGTGAAGGACCGAGGGGTGCGCGTACCGTCATTCACGCTGCCACCGCGCTCGGAATCCAGTGACACGTGGTAAAGGCAATCGGCCCGGTTGGTGCACTTGTCGCGACTGTAATTCCGATGTATCTCCTGGTGATTTCGATTCGCCGCGGTCGGTGTGGCCAACGGGCTCGTTGTCGTGTGCAACTGATGGAGGAGTCGCGGTTCACAAGTTCGAAGGCCGCGGCGAATGGGTCCGTGCGTCGTTCAATGAGCGGTCCGATTAGCGCGAAGGTTCGCGGACATCAGCTTCCGCTCCGCATGATATATTACAATTAACAAACAATCACGACGATAATTTGAACGTTATTTTCATATTGAACAAACATCTAGCGGGTACATTCATAAAAGGAAGACAACACCAAAATTGCATCAGTCGTCAAATACCAAGCCGTGGACATCTCCCTGTGGTATCGTAACCCTAACTTGCTCTATACCAAACGCATCCCTCGTGATACCATTTCCCAAACACCCAAACGCCTATATTAAGAAGGCGTAACGCTGCTAGTCATTCCCGTCATGCCTGGGCGTTGATATAATCCTTGTTCTCAATCGTAACACTCTTTGTCTGTCGCGTTGTCAGCCACCATCCAAGCCACCACAACTTTATCATCGTGTAACTTACCATATGGTTGACCTTGTAAACACCAACCAACCGACTTGCAAGTTCAAACATGTTGTTTCGAAGCGAAATGACTATGAACTGTGCGTTCTTGGTCCTCTCTTTGATGTAGCTGGCGACAATGCTCACATTTCGGAAATCCAGCGCGGCGTCAATCTCGTCCATAACGTATAAAGGCGTCGGCTTGTAATGGTGCAGTGCGAATACCAAGGCAAGAGATGACAGCGTCTTCTCTCCACCAGACAGGTTGCTAATATTTTTCCAAGACTTCTTGGGAGGCATGACGGAGAAACGGATACCTTCAGAAAAGGCATCAAGCGTATCTTCGTACTCAAGTTCGGCATTGCCACCCATGGTAATCATTTGGTACATTTCCTTGAGGCGTGCCGTGATGATGTCGAAGCCTTCCTTGAAGCCCTCTTTGCGTAGGCGTCGAAGCTCTTCGCATTTGTGCTTTGCAGCGTCACGTGCACTGACAGCCGTTGCCAGGTCTGCTGAGCGTGCAGCGTGTTCTTCCACACGCTTGCGGTATTCGGCAAGAACAGATAGATCGACTTGTGTAGACTCGTTCTTTTTCTCCAGGTGCGCAATTTGCTCCTTGAGAGTAGCCTTGTCCATATCCTGGAGTTCGTCTTTGCTGTAGGAAGGTAGACCTTCGCCGCCACTGCCGCCTTCTTGCTCTTCGCCCAGGTCTGTTACACTGTTGTACGCAAGCTTGCTCAACTTGTCTTGGAAGTAGGCCTGCTTCTTCTGGAATTCATGAAGAGTCTTTTGTCCTTCTTCGAGCTTGTTGCGCATCTCAATCTCGACAGCACGTGTCTCGTTGAGTTCGGTCATCTTCTCATCAAGCTCATTCTTGACAACCTGCAACTCTTCCTTTCTGGTCTCAAGCTCCTCTTGTACTTCTTCGGCTTGTTGCCGTATTCCAGAGACATCCCGTTGTTGAGAGGCCATATCTCCCTCAACCTTCTCGGCTTCGGTGGCAAGCTTCTCCAGTTCCTTGATGGCGTCGTTGTGTGCCTTCTCATGCTTGGCGCGTTGCTTCTCCTCTTTCGACTTGGAAACCTCAGCGCTTGAAGCCTGCTCAGTAAGCGTATCGATCTGGCCTTTCAGACCATCAACCTTGGCCTTTTGACCTCGCAGCTTGACACCTCCAATCTCCATAATCTTGTCTTGTAGCGCCTTGATCTCTGCCTCGATGTCTTCTGTCTCGGCGCCGAGCTTGGAAACGTCCTTCTCCATCGAAGCAATGCTCTTCTCTAGTGATGAGATGCGACCCTTATCCGTCTTAGTAGACGATTTCTCGCTGCCCAGCTCCTTGATGCGGCGCTGGCAGTCAAGAATGTTGCGGTCGAAACTCTCTAACTCGAGTGCAAGCTTTTGTACCTTGGTGTCTAGCTCAGGAATTTGCTGGTTGAGGTCTCGCAGGCTTGTCTCTAGCTCGCGTAGCTCTTGCTGGAACTCTGTGAAGGTCTGCTCCAGTGTATCTCGATCCTGTTCAAGCTTGGCAACTTGGTCCCTTGAGACATCTGACGCAAGCTTGGATGACATCTTGCCCTTTACCACGCGACTTCCACCACCACTCATGGTTCCTGCTGTGTCGATGAGCTTGCCATCGAGGGTAACCACTCGCCATCGCTTGGCACCATACGCGATACGCTCAGCCTGGTCCAGGTCCTCAGCTACAAGTGTGTTTGTCATGACCTGGAAGAAGGCGGGTCTGAGTTTTTCATGCTTGGGTTTGACAAGGTCGAAGAGACGAGGTACGTTCTCTGGAGTTTGAACAGGCGACATGTCGCGCTTGGCAAGACGGTCCAGTAGGATGAAGTTGGCGCGACCAAGATTGTTCTTTCGTAGGTATTCAATGCACTGCTGACCGGATTCCACAGTATCAACAACCATGTTGTCTAGCTGCGGACAGGCCGTCGATATGGCAACGTCATATTTCTGATCGATGGTACCAAGATTACCAAGACGACCGTGGAAGCCGTCAATACGTCCAGACTCCTTCAAGCGCATGAGACCTGTCAAGACATTGCCTTGAGTCTGAGCAGAGGAAAGACTGGCACGAGCCTCATCGGCCTTTGCTCGTGCTCCAGAAAGCTTCGACCTCAACAGAGGTTCTTTCTGCGTAACTTCTTCGAGCTTGGCCTGCGTTTTCTGGATGTCCTTCTCCACTCGTTTCCTTTCAGCCTTGCATTCGTCAAGCTCTGCAGCCTTGGCCTGTTTGGCTTCCTCCAAGCCTTCAATTCTGGCCTCAACATCGGCGATACCCTTGGCACCCGCATTCTCGCGCTCACGCATAATGTCGAGTTCACTTTGCGCGACAGCAATGGCTGATTGCTTCTCGTTGATCTTTGCTTTCCAAGGCTCCAAGGACTTCTGCTTTGCTGCAATCTCGTCTGAAAGACCCTGCGTCTTGCCTGCCAAGCTTTTTCGAATAGCCTCAAGCTCCTTCTCTTCGACCTTCATGCTTTCCTCGAGTTCAGCAATCTCTTCAGCATAACGTTCGAGATCATCAGAGTACTGCTTTGCGAGGCTCTCCGCCTCCGAGCGGCCGTAGTAGCTCGTTTCCTTGGTCTTTTCGAGTTTCTTTTGCTTGCCCGCTAGGAACTTTTTCTTCTCTTCAAACTTGACGGACTCCTTGTCGATGCGAGCTACTTCCTTTTGAAATTCCTGATTCTTCTTCTCGAGCTGCTCGCATTCCTTCGCACCCTTCTTGTACCGACGCTCGAGTTCCTTGATCTCTTCTTCGCTGCCCTGATGTCTTTGGAGTTCCTCGTCTAGCTGAGCCTGCAGCTGAGTGACGGATTCCTGGGTGACCTGGATGTGATCATCAAACTCAGAAACGTAAATCTGGTAGAGAGTGGACTGCTTCGCAGCGAGCTCGTTCTCGTCCCGGATATATGCTAGAGCTTTGTCTTTCTTCTCCTCTAAAGCACCCTTTTCTTTTTCTACATGTTGCACGCGATTGCTCTTCTCCCGGCAGACTTCGTTCAGAGTTTCGACTTCTACTTCCGACTCTGCAATCGGTGTCTTGTACTTGGACGTACCAATGATATCTTCCAGATACTCGAGAAGACCGTCATCGTGCTCGCCCTGGGCTTTTGGTTTCATCTGTGCAATAGACTCGACTTCACCCTGGAGAATGAGAAAGCGCTTATGGTCCAGATCAACTCCTCGGTCCTTGAGCAGATTTGTGACAATAGTAAAAGTCGACTCCTTCCTGTTGATATAGTATTTGCTCGAGTTGTTCTTGAAAGCCCTTCGCGAAATCACAAGCTGTGAGTCCGGGATAACCTCATGCCCGCCGTCAGGAAGATCTTTTACTTCCTGGAAGTGGACTTCGACCTCACAAAAGTCCAAGTTTGGAAATGCAGCCGAGTTGTGAATCAAAGCCGAGAGCTTGCTCTGTCTCATCTTGTTTGCGCGGAAACCAAAGACGAAAAGTAGCGAGTCAATGACGTTGGACTTGCCTGAACCATTGGGTCCCACGACCGAAGAGAAGGAGGCATGGAATGGGCCCACTTCTTGCCGACCAGCATAACTCTTAAAGTTGTTTAGAACAAGCCAGGTGATCACTGTGCGCTGCTTTGGTGGGGCAGGCTCATGTAAAGAGGGTATGGCAGCCGCTCGCCTCTTGACCACAATATCAATGGGTTCGAGCATAGTTTGCTGCGTGTTGGCATCTTCCAATGCTTTGGTCGGAACTTGTGGTTCTCCAAGTTGCTGAGTCTCCACTTCGGGCTCTGGTATGGGGGTCTCCTCCTTCGCCTCTATTTGTGTAACTTCAGCAACGGGTTCGGGCTTTGCCTCCAGCTCTGTCTCTGGCTCAATCTCTGGCTCAATCTCTGGCTGTGGTTCAGGAACAGGCGCTGCGTCGGTCATAACCGTATCGCCGTCAACATCGGCTTGAGGCTCGCTAGGTGCGATTGTAGTCTCGGAGGCCTGCTCGGGTTCAGGGGATACAGAGGGGTCAGGTGTGAGTAACTGGGACGATTCCTCGACTGGCTCCACCGGGGCAACTGAAGCGCGAGGCTTCCGTCCACGCTTCTTGGGCATTGCCTTGGGAGGCGAAGAGGCCCTGGTGCTCTCCACTGCACGACTCGATGCTTGTGTAGGCTCCGCAGACTCGGTAATGCGAGGCCGCCGCCTTGCAGCTGGCTTGGGTGTTGCATCTTCGCCCTGGGTCACAGCCTTTTTTGGCCTCCCTCTCCCTCGTCCAGTCTTGAGTGGCGCAGGTGCTGGTGTGAATTCCTCCTCTTCCTCTTCCTTCACTTCCGGGGTTGGTGTCCCGTTCTCCTCGCCATCTGATTCCTCAATGACGGGCGCCTTTCGGCGTGTCGCAGCGGCGCGCGTCGACTTCCTGGGCGTCTCATAAGACATTGTCAGTGTCACTGTGCGTGTATGTTAGTCGTGATATAGAGGCCGTGTGTCCCTCGGGTCTTCTGACTGATTGCTGCCCTGCGCCTTCCATTGTTTGTTTTCGAGGAAACCACGCTAAGCACGGGTCAACCCCGCGCCGCCCCACGCGTCCGTTTGGTCTCAGGGACCTGAACCACAAAGTCCGCCCCTCCAACAAGAAGGGATATTTTAGCCATTGGTGGTCCACTATCACGTTTCCATAAATCATCGAGAATTTTAGGCAAACTCCGCTTGCTAGTTGGACGGAATAGGCATCATGACCCCGATGCCAACATGTCAACTTTGTGTAGGGCGTCGCAAATGATACAATGACGATGTCGGTCCCCACTACAGTGTCACTTGTGGTCAGTAGATGTATTTATCATGGCCTGATCAGCCCCAGCCTCCTCTCGTCAAACATCTTCATCTCAGTATCACCAAAAACATTGCCTTACTCTCTCCTATCATCCTGCTATACCTGTCTCCATGGCATCTGCCCTCCAAAAGTTCAAGCTTGTCTTCTTCGTGCCTCCCTCGGCCCTGAGCGCTTGCAAGACCGCTATTTTCAGCGCTGGTGCCGGACGCTACCCAGGTCCGGGTGGATATACCGAGGTATGCTTCTGTACCAGGGGCACAGGACAGTTCAGGCCTGGTGATGCCGCCAATCCAAATGTGAGTTGTGTTGAACTTTCTAGATGCCTGTGTAGAGCCAAAGCACGAGACTGACGATGCCTGGACAGATTGGGAAAGTTGGTGAGCTAGAAGAGGTCGATGAATACAGGGTAGAAACGCTGTGTCTGGGGCGCGATGCAGCCGTCAAGGCTGTCGAAGCACTAAAGAAGTGAGTTCACCTATGCAGTGAAGTACCAAATGTTGACTTAGACAGGGCCCATCCATATGAAGAGCCTGCGTACGAGGTGTATAAAATTGAAGACATATGAGAAGATTGATGTTTTGCACAGCACCAGTCTATCACATATAGAAAACGTGTATCGATGTAGGGTAATAACAAGTTCTTTTCCTAGGCAATGTCCTGTAACACCTGTTTAATGACTGGCAAATCTCTGTCAACGTCCGTCATCCAGTTTGATATTGCGAAACGACATGCCGGTCTTCCTTCCCACGAAGTGCCAGAAACATAAATCTTCCTTGTTGCCTTGATTTTGTCGACGAGTTGCTTGTTGAGTTCCTCATTCTTTGCACGGAACAGCACGATGATGAAAATACCGCTCAAAATATCTTCATGAGAAGCTTCTTTCTGGGGAAGAAGCTCATACTGGCTGCTTTCCAGAATATGTTGCGCGATTCCACGTGCCAATTGGATTTGGCGCTCAAGCATGTCTCGGTATCCGTCCCTTCCATATGCCACCAAGCTCGCATACACCGGCAGAGCTCTGAAACGCCTAGAGTTCTCCAGGCCAATGTTTAGTGGTGACATGATGGTATCGGGGCCGTTGCCAGAGGCAAGATAGGCAGCGTTGGGGTTTTGGAATACACGTTCAGCCATAGCGCGGTGTCTGGAGAGAAAGAAGCCACAGTCATAGGGTACGTTGAGGAGTTTGTGCCCATCACCGGTTATCGAATCTGCGAATTCCAAGCCGGCACATGCTTCTATGATAGAAGAGTGGGTAGGGGACGAAAGGATCCGACCGAAAAGACCAAATGCGCCGTCAGCATGGATCCATGCCCCATGCATGTCACATAGCTTGCGAAGTTCTTGTATCTCCTCTAGCCCTGATGTAGCGAAGACACCTGTGTTGACTTCCGAAGCTGATACCACGACAATTGATGCGGCACCTGGTAGTTCTAATGACTTTTTGAGTAGCTGCATGTCGAATTTATGCGGTGCGTCTGAGCGACCTAGGCACTTGACACTTGCTCGTCCAAGCCCCAGAATGCTTGCAGCTTTATTCAATGATGAGTGTGGTACAGTAGTCAAGATTTGGATGTCGTCGATGCCAGCTCTGCGCATAGCTTCTACGATACCAATTTCGCCAACGCTGTTCTCGGCATCGGTACGGTGTGCGGAAGCTTCAGCAATCACATATTCCCGTCCACAAGCGAGGCCTAGAACATTGGCTGCTGTAGCACCTGTAGTAAAGATTCGGTGGGGCCATTGTGAGGGCTCGAAGTTCAGCAGCTCGCAAAGCAAAGACAGTGCCCGGTCCTCCACATCTGTGGCAATGGTCTCATTGGGTAAGTGCACTTGCACATTCTGATCGAATGCTGTGACCAAGTTGTCGGCAAGGGCCGCTGCCTGGTTGGCTCCACCAGTTACGAAACCGTAGTAGTTAGGGGAGCGAGAAGAGGCGTTGAATGCTGGAACTAGGTCTTGGCGTAGGTGCCGTATACTTTCTTCAAGACCTACTCCCTTAGCGGGAAGATGAGTTTGGAGCTTGGAACGAGCACTGCTCAATGTATCGCCAGATGGAAGGACATCCTCAGGTGGTGGCTGCACGTGTATCTTTGCAATCTCCACGGCGAGTTGATTGAATATTTCCTGGCTTTGAACTTCCATGGTACAGGGCTGGCGTTGTTTGCAAACAATCTCTGGGATGGCGGTGTGATTGCGGTGTGCCTAAGAAAAGAACTATGCTGCCTACCGTGGAGTGAAGACGTGAGTGGTACAAGAGCACATGACTCTTACTACGACGGTTCTTTGAAGCCGAAGGATGCCTAGTTCCGATTAAGGCCAGCTTACGAGACTACTGGTAGCAATTCATGGCTCTGCAAGTGACACTCGTAAAGCAAACATCTAGGGACTTCAGAGGTGCGGGAGAATGTCAAAGGTTGCTGAGACCGAAGCCGTGATGGTGCCATTGTCGTCTATGGTAATATGTAATAGAGAATGCAAGATCCTAGTCTGAGGGGATGCCCACACGTGACTTGGCGCTAGCGCGGCGCGTGTTGCGGACTTAGCACAACACGGTCAAGGATGCGGAGAGTGATGTCGCCACACCACGCCCATTAAAACGTGTCGCTGCTGTGGATGCACGTGTAAAACATCGATGCGGATTCTCACACCGACGATGCGACGTTCTCATGCCTCGAAACAATCTAAGTAAACACCTCCAGTGGTTGGTTAAAGAGAAGCCATTTATTCCTCCCGCATCATCGCTGGTGGCATACGAAGCCAGCGCTGAGCCTACGAGTTCGGCGACAATCTCACCGCAATATTCTTCGCCCTCGGACGCGCAAACGGCATACAATGAACTCCAAACTGCCTCTGTGCCAGCGCCTCCATCAGCACATCAAACCGCTAGACCCGTCCTACCCCGCAGTCTCGCTCCAACGAGGCCAATCGATATACACAACCCTCCAGAGGCTGAGGGCACGAGCTCGGATATGGCAAGACTGAGGGCTACGCCTGCAAGTGGGAAACCCAGACTCATTGTAGCGGGGTTACCGGGCCATGTATCGTACTCGACGTCCCCAAGCAGGACAAGGAATGAGAAGAACACCACAGCAGAGCCGGGAAGGGCCAGTTTGGAAAGCACTCGAGATCGACCGACAACCTCGAGAAAGATCAACGGACATATGGAAGTACCCGCCTCACAGTATGGTACTGCTGGAATGAGTCGCATGGAGCCGATTGATGTCGACTCCATTGACCTTACTGGAGATGATGCGATTCCCTCTTCGCCTATTCCAATGCGCACCCCCAAAGGACGAAAACGGAAGAGCGATGAGTTTGAGGCAGACCTACGGCACGTCAAGTCTCCCAGGCCGATTCGAGCCGCCCCTATGCTCGCCCCAGAGCCCGACGACGACGATGACGATGACGAGTTTCCTGATATCGAAAACATCGTCATGGCTCCGGATAGTCCGCCTCCACCATACTCGATTATCGCAGGGAGTGCAAAGCCTCCACCAGAGCAAGCTGCGGACACTGAGGACGATGATATGGAGGCAATGTTACAAATAGAAGAGGAGGAGCGACGGATAGCAGAGGCAGAACAGGCGGCGTCTACACAACCGCGCAAGCGTAAACCGTTGAGCCGTGTGCCTTCAGAAAATGCTCCGGCTCGCAAGATGGGGAAGCAGACTCGCAGCCCTACCCCTAGCAAGACCAGGCTTTGCACAGCCGAAGCTGCGATACCTAAATCGAGTCGTACGTGTGCGCCTACTACCAAGAGAGTTGAGCATGCGGTGATGGACTCTGAAGACGAAGACTTTGGTGCGATAGACGAGATGGACATTGACACTCAAGCCCGGACAAAATCACCTACGCCTCCAAACAAAAGGCTACGTGAAAAGACGCCAGTGTCAAATCCAGCTGTGTCTGCGAGTCAGACGCAGCTACCCATACGTTCTCCAGTGAAGATCTTGCGAAGTCCCAGTCCATACCAACCTGAGCAAGACTCCATTCCTACCCCAGCGAAGTCGCAATCCCCTAAGAAGAATACCAAATCTGCACCTCTGCCAGTATCCGCTCCCAGCAAGCCTATCCCAAGCTCGTCAGAATTATCAAAGGAAAAGAAGAGTGCCATTAAGAACACTATCGATGCATTCTTGAAAACTGAGGGTCAAAGGTTGGAGAGCCATCTCAGCACAGCGAGGCTAGCATGGGAAGATGCCCGCGCTGCCTTTGTTGCCCATATCTCCGAGTATGGTATACCCGACCCTAGCGAACAGGAAAGGATGGGACGCGCTCGCTCACGGAAGGATGCGGTAGAGCAGTTGATGGTCTTGAAGATCAAACATAGTGACCTTGTGAACGAGCGGCAAAAGGTGAAGCAAAAACTTGAAGACGACTTGGACATGGGTCAGTTTGACGCAGCAGATGGTGAAACTCTCAGCAGACTTTTCAAGATGATCGAGGACATCCAAATCCAAATGTATTACCTGCTGGATCTGGCGGCCATCAAGCAGCAACCCAAGTCTGTCGTAAAGGCAGAGTCGAAGAGCAGCCGCAACGTGGTTATCCAGTCAACTCAGACGAGCCCAGTGCGATCATTCCTTGATAATTCAAAGGAGTCAGGGCCACATCGGATCCCTCAAACACAGTATCCTAAGCACAGCGACACTGTTGTTGAAGATGTATCTACACCAACTCGCCGCATACGATTCGCCGAGGAACAGGTGGCTGCCTCTCCGCTACCTCCTCCAAATCTAGGTGTTCGCTCCCGCACGGAGAACGGTGTGACAGGTATGCACAACCACATGTTGAAGGATCGATCTCACCGCATACCTGAGACACCAGAACACCGGCGGTCTCCGAAAAAGTCTAAGACAGTAGCCCATCATGAAGCGACTGCTGATTTCGAAGACATGGAATTTGAGGAAGATGAGAGCCTGTTTACTCATCATATGGGTGAGCTCCATCAGCCAATCGAGCTAAGTGACGACGAGTTTGGCGCGGACGACGATGAATTCCTCCATGAAATGAACAACATCGAGAACCAGGCACCAGGCAACTTCAATTGGAAAGGTGAACGAACAGGAGGAGCTAACCCGTCAAAAAACACTCGCGAGGTATTCCGTGAAGCTTCGCCGAACAAAGCTGCACCAAAACAAAACCAACAAGCATCGCCGAAGAAGCCGCAACTGAACATGCCGGCCAAGAATCACCCTGGAATGAACTTTCGTTGGTCCCAAGATCTGCGGACGGCACTCATTCGTCGGTTCGGTCTGAGAGGTTTCCGGCCTGGGCAATTGGAGACTATTAACACCACGCTAGCTGGCGACCACTGCTTTGTGCTGATGCCTACTGGAGGAGGAAAGTCACTTTGCTACCAGCTTCCCTCAGTCATCACCTCGGGCAAGACACATGGGGTAACCTTAGTTGTTTCTCCGTTATTGAGTTTGATGGAAGACCAAGTTGAGGCGTGCAAACAGCGTTTCGGCATGCAGGCATTTCTCATCAACGGAGAGTCAACTGCAGCTCAGAAGAAAATGATCATGGACGCCTTGCGCGAAAAGGATCCTCAGAAGTTCATCCAGATACTCTACGTGACACCCGAGATGCTCAGTAAGAACCAGAGGATGATCAGTGCTTTCCAGCAACTGCATTCTGGGGGTAATCTTGCCAGAATTGTCATCGACGAGGCACATTGTGTCAGCCAATGGGGTCACGATTTCCGACCAGACTACAAAGCACTTGGAGACGTTGTTCGACAGTTTCCTGGAGTTCCGGTGCTTGCGCTAACTGCAACTGCTACCAAACTTGTCCGTTCCGACGTGGTATCCAATCTTGGTATCCAAGGTTGCCGGGAATTCTCCCAGAGCTTCAATCGCCCCAATCTGTCCTATGAAGTGTTACCGAAAGCAAAAGGCATTATCAACAGTATCGCGGATCTTATCAAGGAGCGATATGTCGGAAAGTCTGGTATTATCTACTGCCTATCACGGAAGAGCTGCGAGCAAGTAGCCCAGAAGCTGTCTGAGATGGGTATCCGTGCCTACCATTACCACGCCGGAATGGACTCGGCCGATCGGTCTGACGTTCAACGCAAATGGCAGAAGAACGAATATCATGTCATCGTGGCCACAATCGCCTTTGGTATGGGTATTGACAAAGCTGATGTACGGTATGTCATTCATCACTCGCTACCAAAGAGTTTGGAAGGCTACTATCAAGAGACTGGCCGTGCTGGTCGTGATGGTAAGCGGTCAGAGTGCTACCTGTACTATCAGTATGCGGACTCGAGGATCTTGCGCAAGATGATTGATGAGGGCGATGGCAGTAGAGAGCAGAAGCAACGACTAAGCGACATGCTACGAACGGTGATCCAATACTGCGAGAACAAAGCCGACTGTCGACGCGCTCAAGTACTCGGATACTTTAGTGAAGCATTCGATCCCTCGAAGTGCAACTCGACGTGTGACAACTGCCGGTCGGATGCCACGTTTGTTACAAAGGACCTTACAGAGTACGCTGCTATGGCCATTAAGCTTGTCAGCCAAATCCATGAGGACAATGTCACAATGCACCAATGCGTAGATGCCTTCCGTGGTGCCGGCGGTGCCAAGATTAAGAGTGCTGGATTGGAAGAATACGGATGGGGCTACGGTAAGGACCTAGAAAGGGGCGACAATGAGCGCATCTTTCAACAACTGCTGGATGCCGGTGATCTCAAAGAGAAGAGCAAGGTGAACAAGGTCGGGTTTGCGACTAGCTACTTACATGTATGTATTCTATGTTGATGCATGTTTCACTTACTGACATTCTTAGCCTGCTTCGACACGCAACGACTACGAAACTAAGCGGAAGCAGCTGAAGTTGCAAGTACGCAGTTCACCAGGCAAAGCATCTGCGAAGGCATCTTCGAAAGCGCCTGCTGCAAAGAAGACGAAGAAACAGCAAACACAGTTTCCATCAACCAATGTCGATTCTCCCGTGCGCGGGAATAAGCAAAAGATAAGGTCATTTGCTTACAACCAGGATGAAGATGACGACGATGAAGATGTCTTTGACGCACCACGCCATCCTACCCGCAAACAGGCCAATCGTAGTTTCCAAGCCGACGGTTTTGTTGTTGACGACGATGATGGCTTTGCGCCAGTACGTGTGGCCAAGCCATTGAAAGCAACGAAAGCGAAGAAACTCGGAACTCCCATCACTACAGACCAGCGGACTGCCGAGCTCACTGACCTGCAAAGCGATGTCTTGAGAGATTTCATGACCGGGGCCAAGAGGATGAGAACAAGTATACAAGAAAGAAAGGGTCACCGCGAGGCCATCTTCACAGACACGGTACTTCGTGAAATGGGTCTTGATCTGCCACGAAATCTAGACGAAATGAAGACCATACCAGGTATCCGACCCGAGATGGTGGATCGTTACGGCAAGTCATTCTTGAAATTGATCAACAACACGAGGAACTTTTACGGAGACGATACGCCGGTTCCTCGCAATCTACAGCTTCGCAACAAGCAAGCTCAAAGCTCTCGGACCGTCTATGAGATTGACGATGATGACGATGATGATAACGACGATGACGAGGAAGTGGATGACCAGAACCACCGGCTTGTTGTAGATCTGTGTGGCGACGACGACGATGACGACGATGTAGAGGAAGTAGATGTCGCTAACACCGAAGAGTTTGGAGACGACTCATCCTACGGCGATCTCGAGTACGACGATGATGATGGCGAGGTACATACAAGCCATCACTTCAACCACGCTCCAAATGCAGACGTCGCAGAATTCAACAACCGATACACGCAGCTGGGCGGCGGAGCAGCCCCCGTATCCAAGGCTGCAGCCAAAGCACCGGCAGCAAGATCGGGGTACAAGAAGAAGGGGACGTTCAAGAAGAGGACGTCGGGAAACTTTGGTAACAAGAGCTTTGGCGGGGTCAAGAAGCGTGCGGCTAGGGGGTCTAGCAGTAGGGCTTCCGCAGGGGCCAGTAGTAGACCCAGGGGTGGAGGCGGAGGTGGGGGCCCGGCAGGTGGTGGATGGGGATCCATCATGGCCATGCCTACGTGAGGAGTGCGGAATAGAAGTGCGGTGGGACCATCTGTGATTTGCCATGTAGTAAGGTCTGCAAGAGCGATGGATGTCTGTCCCTGGCTTGTTTGTTTGTCTGTTTGTTTTTGTTTTCACAACTGAATACCCCCTCCTTACTTCATCTAGTCATAGCACGGCATGCATTGTTACAGGAGTATTTGTATCTACATGCATTCACATCGGACAAAACCTTAGTTTCCCAAAGAATTAATATTCATTACTGCATTAGGACATTACTGTGGAAAAGAGGAGAGTATCTAATAATACCACCCCTTCCCGGCTCATTTCCTGACTTAGTCGTCTTTACAAGCCACCATGGCTATTCCCATGATGTCCCAATCCCAGTGCATTCTTCGTCTTATCCACGATGCTGCCGCCCGTCGAGCCGTGCACGTTGTTGTCCTTGGAGCGACCCAGCTTGTCCATGGTCGACTGCGTGTGCGTCTTGGACGAGTCGGGTTGCGCCTCGCGGGCTACTTTGTCCGCCGTGCCCGTTAGGGACTCCTTGATCTTTGTGCCGGTGGATTTGGTGGATTGGGGTTGCTGGTGCGGTGCGGGTTAGTAGTGCGGGGGAAAGAGAGGGTTAAGGAAGGCGTACCAGGGACTCGCCGAGCTTGGTGTGGGTGTCTTTGCGGAAGGCGTCGGTCATGGTGAAGGATTTGGTTTGGTGGTTTGGGGTTTTGTGTATAGGTTTGGTGAAGATAGTTGTTTGAGACTGTGGTTGTAGTTGTGATGGAGAGTTTACAGTGGAGCAAAAAGGGGTGTTTATATGCACTTTCTACGCCTTCTACACTTGATCATTTACGTCATGTTTCGTGGTTGCCATCTACAGTCTACAGCAAGAAGATTGGGTGTGAGATGAGAAGGTGCTTGAGTGGTGACGGTGTGGCTACAGGAGCGATATGACGCCAACGTCATTTTCAGCTCGTGACTTGGACGGTATGAAGCAAGATTCGAGATGGTTTCTTGACAGAGTGTGTTTAGTTGCTTGGGTTGCATGGCCAGACGGGCTGAGAAGCAGGGATGGGGGGTGAAGACGGGTGGCGAGAAGTGAAAGCAAGTTATGGGGACACATGGGGGACGGGCTGGCTGCAAGCTGCTCAGATCTCAGGGTGCTACTGATATCTTGATATGCCTGAATGTTGTGTATGAAGAAGCTGAGTGTGTCCTGGCAAGGAATACGAACATAGTATACTACAAATGGCGATGACTATTGCGTTACGATAGGCTTCCGCGTGTAGGATTACTGGTCCCTGCGTCGAATACTCTGATGACGTCACCCGTCACGTTGCCGCGTGCAAGGTGCGCAGTCAAGCCTCTGCCAATTCTTAAACCTACACCACCCATTGCTTGCTTACTTATTCGCAGCATCTGCCATGTGGGCAAAGCGATTCCAGATGAGATGGGCGCTGCAGGGTCGCCGGGTAACCACTCTCGACGCCCCCCGGCAGCCGGCAGTCGGACGCGTCTGGGGGACTTTTGTTAGGATGAAGCACCACGTGTGGAATGCATTAGGCGGTGGGCGCAAAAGCAAAGGGCCATGTACACCACTCTACGCTTAGTTATCGCGTAGCGCCACACACTGGTGTGCGGACGGACTTCAACAAATGGATTCCAAGCAATGGCGGTATGCGCTGTTGAGGAGCGCGTCGCGCGCAGCTCTCTGTATACTGCGGCGGGCCTAAGGGGGTTTGTACTGTAGGGGCCGGGCTTGCGAAAGAGCGGTCGCTGGCTTGCTGGGTGGGCCGAGGCGGATGCCGTACGCAAGCCGCCACGTCGCTGGGGGAAATGCAGAGGCTGGGTATGGACATGAAGCAGGAGGGTCTAATGCAGGAACACGCCGGCGGCTGGCCCGTATGCAGAAAACCAGTGTCCCCATCTACGATAGCGCGCGGGTTGATTGGTTGTGGGCCGGGTCCGGGGCATGACGTTGGCGTTCCAGGCGGTTGCTACAGTTTCCGCCGTGTTGATGCAGCCTCCAACCACCTCCCAGCCACACACCCAACCTCACCATTTCCCCAGCAGCAAAACTGCCTTTTGCTGCAGTCATCCAGAGAAGTCACACTCCACGCTACCCACCTCCTACACTCACTCACACACCCTTTTTTTCTGTCTACACAGGAGACATCTGACCATTGTTGTCACAGTGCATATCCAGACCGACACTGCAAGACCGGCTAGGCCAAGAGTACCGCCGACCGACACTTAACTTTTATACTCTTGACACAACTCCACCACCGCTTGCACTCGAGCACCCGCTTATGAGAGCGCAACACTCTTCAGCAACCGTCTGAGTGCATCCCGCCGCTCGCATCACCCGGCCCTCTGGGGGCGCAGGGAGACCAACCACCACCACAAGGCCCACTAGAGGCAGTTGAAGAACACACATCTTCACAATGGCAAACCTGAGGTTCGCCGTTAGCATGCAACGTACGTTTCCCTCTGCTCACTCAAGAGAGAATTGGAAAAAAAAGGGGATCAAAACTAACAAACACCAGGGTTAATACCGTTTCTTGGCTTTCACCATGTTCTCATGATTCTCATCGCCATTGCGATAATATTGCTCTGTACGTCAACACCGAAACATTGCATGCGGCCAAAGCTAACAATGCGCAGCATTGCTACTGGCAGGATGCTCATCCACATCTCCTCTCATTCCCGGCATCTTCCTCATCTCCATGTGGTACGAACAGTTCACTCCCACCTACGCACCTGAGCAGGTCGACCCTGGTGTCACGGCCGCCATTGCAAACATTGTCGGCAACGCCCAGCTCGGTGTTCGTGTCGGCTACTTTGGCATTTGCATCAACCGTGATGGCGGTGGTTTCATTTGCTCAAACAACGCCACTGCCCTTGTCGACAACGTGTCCGTCGATCAGGACCCCCTCAACCTTGTATGGGTAGCCGCTACCTTCAAGGATGCCGTCGTTTTCCCCTACCTGCTCATCGTCGCCATCATTCTCGCCTTCTTCACCTTCATCCTTCTCGCCACTTTCCCCGGATGGCACGAGGAGAGAGACGAGCGAACTGGATCCGACGTTGACGTCAAGCCATTCCCCTCCAGGCCCGTCTCCCAGGTCGCTCTCGCTCTCATCTTCATCTCGTCCATCTTCGTCCTTGTCTCCGTCTTATGGCAACATACCGCCTCGGTCGCAGCTGCAACAATCGTGCAAGATCTCGGCAACGGTAGCGTCAAGTCTGGTGTCGGCACATCTGCCATGGTCCTTGGTTGGTTCGGCTTTGTGCTGCTCATTATAGTAACCATCGGGTTGCTTGTCATGATTCTCAGCATCATTGTCCTCGACCGTCTCACCGACAATGACTAAGAGCCTTGACGCTCCTGCGAATGTATTCGCAACATAATTTCCGAAAGACGAGCATTTTGTTGGTGCGATTATGTAATTCGATGCCGACCCGAGTCGGCCTTTCATTCTTCTGCTCAGTTATTACATACCCTTTTTTTCCTGCGATGCGAAAGCAGTTCGCTGCGTAGAACGATATTTTGTGGCATACCCGGCGTTGAGATTGGGGTGGTTTTTGTTTTTTTTTTGCATCAGATCGATTTGATCCACGAAGGCGAGTTGAGGCTCAGCGAGAAATGTCAAATGAATAGGAGGAATGATTGAAATCAAAATGGACGCTGAGATGGACTGTATTTATGTAGTAAATGAGAGAATGAGAACCGCACATGTCAAATCAAGAAACCTGAACCACCTCATGGATGATATATCTGTAACGGGATAACGATACAGGGCTGCATATCTGATCTCAACAAGCTCTCGGGTGATTAAAACTCTACGTTGGCGCAATTCAGCTGCGACATGAGAGTTGCCTTTGTGATGCGCATCCGGGATGTTTTCGCATGGTGTGAGGGGCAAAACGCGGGGAAAGGCCAGGGTTCTGTAGCCTTGCCCAGTGTGACTTTTACGACCCCAAAACGGAACATTTCTCATCACCATCTCATTGTCCGATTGACAAAGCATCACCGACGACACTCTTTTCCAGCTTTTCTCGCCGCAAAGTATGTCCGATTCGCTCCGACGACCGGCTGCACAGGTGCTCTTATGTTGGTACTATGCCTAAACGAGACTAGTGCATCCTATCGGTGTCCAAAAATTTGGTGGGGGTTAGATGAATGGGACTACAGGTACTCCGACTGTCGAAAAGCTTAAAATCTCGCGCTGCGTCTACTCATCTTTTTTTCTCCCCCTCTTTTCTCCAACCTCTCACCTTCATTCCCTCACATTCTACCGCACATCATGTCCAACTACGCGCTTCCAAAGTCCCACCAGGACGTATGTCGCCTCTCGCTTTAAAGACAATGTACTCGATGCTAACTTGCCACAGCTCATGGAGAAGTCCCTGGTGGACACTGACCAAGAGGTCGCTCAGATCATGGCAAGTCCAGCAGTAATCCGTCTTTCAACCAGTCTGCTAACTATTATTACAGGAGAAGGAGATTCAGCGTCAACGCGAATCCATTCTTCTGATCGCCTCGGAGAACGTTACCTCCCGTGCCGTCTTTGATGCGCTCGGCTCACCCATGTCCAACAAATACTCCGAGGGCTACCCCGGTGCCCGCTACTACGGCGGTAACGAGCACATTGACTCGATCGAGCTGCTCTGCCAAAAGCGTGCTCTCGAGACCTTCCGCTTGGACCCCGAGAAGTGGGGTGTCAACGTTCAATGCTTGAGCGGTAGCCCAGCAAACCTTCAAGCTTACCAGGCCATTATGAGGCCGCATGACAGGCTCATGGGTCTTGACCTGCCCCACGGTGGACATTTGAGCCACGGCTACCAAACACCCCAGAGGAAGTGCGTATTCACAACCAGGTTCATACGTATTGAATGAAAGCTAACAACGTGTAGGATCTCAGCCGTTTCCACATACTTTGAGACCTTCCCCTACCGTGTCAACCTCGACACCGGCCTCATCGACTATGATCAGCTCGAGCAAAACGCCCTCATGTACCGTCCCAAGGTCCTTGTCGCCGGTACCTCTGCCTACTGCCGTGAGATTGACTACAAGCGCATGCGCGAGATTGCCGACAAGGTCGGTTGCTACCTCCTCATGGACATGGCTCACATCTCTGGTCTCATTGCTGCCGGTGTCAACAAGTCGCCCTTTGAGTACTGCGACATTGTCACCACCACTACCCACAAGTCTCTCCGTGGCCCCCGTGGTGCCATGATCTTCTTCCGCAAGGGTGTACGCAAGACCGACCCCAAGACGGGCAAGGAGACCCTGTACGACCTTGAGGGACCCATCAACTTCTCCGTCTTTCCTGGACACCAGGGTGGCCCCCACAACCACACCATCACTGCACTGGCTGTTGCCCTCAAGCAGGCCCAATCAGATGACTTCAAGCAGTACCAGCAGCAGGTCATCAAGAACGCCAAGGCTCTTGAGGTTGCTTTCAAGTCGATGGGCTACAAGCTCGTCACTGACGGCACTGACAACCACATGGTTCTCCTTGACCTGAAGCCCTTCTCTCTCGACGGTGCACGTGTCGAGGCTGTTCTCGAGCAAGTAAACATTGCTTGCAACAAGAACACCACCCCTGGTGACAAGTCCGCTCTTACCCCCATGGGTATCCGTATCGGCGCCCCCGCCATGACTTCTCGTGGTCTCGGCGAGGAGGACTTCAAGAAGATTGCCAACTACATTGATACTTGCATCAAGCTGTGCAAGAAGATCCAGAGCGAGCTTCCTACGGAGAACAACAAGCTCAAGGACTTCAAGAGCAAGGTTGCTTCTGGCGAGGTCCAGGAGATCAACGACCTTAAGAAGGAGATTGCCGCCTGGGCTGTCACCTTCCCTCTGCCCGTCTAAATGCAGAGTGGTATAAAATGGGATTATAGGGCGTAAGACGGCGTTTTTTGGGTATGGGCAACGGTGTTTCAACAAAAGAATCCGGACCGGAGTGTTCAACAGCTCGTACGATATTTGTGATTGATGATTTGATGAGATGGAAGCGGGGGGGAAAGATACCAGTAGTACCATGTAAAAAAAAGAAAGCCTCTTGGGCGACGAAAGCAGTACTTTTTCGTGTAAGTGGCCTGGTTGGTCCGTTGACCAGATTGCTGCTTAACCAGCGGTCATTACAAAAAAATGAAGAAGAGATTATTTGGTCAATCAGTTTATCTCTGTGTGATTCATTCATACGTGCCTATGCATTGTGCTCGCTTATGCGATTCTATCGAGAGAGTAAAGGGGAACAAGAAGAGAAATCAAGCAATCATCTAGACCGATTGCCAGGAAATGCTAAATGTAGCAGAGTGATCTCCACCCGCATACACCGTCTGCTGCGTGCTTCCACGCGCAGCCTTGTCAGCGCTCCAATTGGCATTGCCACCCGCAGCCAGCAGTCCATCCGCGCTCGTAAAGCCCGTCGCAGAGCGAACATTATTACCGCACGCGAGCGCACCCCCAACAATACCGCACTTGCCCTTTGAGCTCGACAGCGTAAACCCGTTCTCGCCAACCTGGGTAGCTGAGAAGGTCGCACAAGTGCCAGTCGCGTACCACGTTCCCTTGCTAATAATACAGCCCTGGGTCGCCCCGTTAACGAGCACATTCAGCTGGCCGCGCCCGCTAAACGGCGTGCCTGGTGCAGCCGTCGGCGCCGGATTGCCGCCAGCGACGGTAGTCGTGGTGATGGGGTTAGAAGGCTGCGATCCGCTGCCGTGTTTGGGCAGGTATCTAATGCCAGATTTGGGGCATGTGGATTTTGTGCCGTCGGGGTTCGAGGGCACGAATTCGCCTGTTTGTACGCTGCCGCGCACGTCGAAGTGGTACCAGATTTCGTTTAGTGCGCCGGAGCGGCAGCCCAGGGTGACTTCGACGTCTGGTCGCTTTGCCTGGATGGCTTTTTGGATTGCGTCGAAGGTGTAGGTTTGGGATGTGCTCGGTACGATGCCTGCTTCTTTGAGCCACTCGTAGCTTGGTAGGGTTTTGAACAGGTCTACGGTTTTCTGGAAGAAATCGACGACTTCCTCGGTGGGCTTGTGCTCGGTGTAGCATTCGGGCTCGAGGGTGGAAATGCAGGTGCCGTGCTTGGCCCACTCGTGGTACCAGAAAGATTCATCTTGGCCTTTGTAGTCTTTCCAGTAGGTTGACATGTAGTCGAGGAGGTCGGTGGCGCCGAAGGAGTTGAGGATTGCGCTGATGTTGGAGTAGGAGCGCGTCGAGTCGCAGCTTGCATCGTAGCTACCGTCGCAGCGGTCGGGCCTGGGGTGTGTTCGTTAGTACGTTGTATATATGGATGTGTGGGGGGGGGAAAGGGGAAATGTACCATAGCCCGTGAATCGTCCAGCTATCATCTGGTCCTGTAGCAGGCGACGCATCCCAAAACTGTGTCTGGAGAAGCTGTCCGCCGGGGGCGTTGAAACAGCATAGGTTCTCCACGGCAGTCGTGTTGTGGCAGCTCAGCTGCGCATTGGGGCACGCCTGGGTGAAATCACCCATGACGCGCTGACCTCCACCAAGGATAATTTGTGCACCGCCGACGGCGAGCTTGCTTAGAGTCCTGAGCGAAGGCATGGTTGGCGATTCTGCCGCCAGATTTGCAGACGACGCAGCCGCATTATGTACTGCGTTCCTCGCCGCATCTGCCAAAGTGTCGATCATGATTCCCACTTTTATCCTTCTGTTCCTTCTGGTATGTAAATTGCGACCTTCTACTACTGGCAAGGATAGTCTCCAAAGTCCAAGGTAGACAGTAAGGCTACCGGCTGTGCAATCAAGCTACGACAAGCTTTCTTGTTTTTGGCTCCCGTCGCGACAGGGCGTTGTGCGTGCACGACTTGACGATACAGTCGCTGATTCGATAGATGGCAAATAACGACTGTGCCTCAATACGGAAGGTCGGCCGTTTAGTCTACGCAGGATATATGGTACAGCGCGTAGCTCGGGAATAGTACGCGTCGAATGCGTGCGTGTGGATCCAACGGAGATGCCGATGGATAGTTCTCTTGCGACCCGACTGGCTCGTTACAAGGAGTGTAGCAATAAAAGACTACTGTGTATGAATGAGGGGGCGGTTGGGACGAAAAGGAAACCGGTGTTTAGCTGGTATGTTGGAGAGAAGAAGAGAGAGATGAAAGAGAGATGAAAGGGCTACGAGGTACGACCAGTCAAGGCGCGGGATTAGGCATCACGCTGGGCACAAGGTCACGCTGAAGTGGACGGGGTCAGTGCTGGGTGTTAGCAAGGCGAGATCTACGTGCATACCTGCTTTGATGGGGGCGGCCGCCAGTCAGAGAGGCGTTTCATGGCGGTCGGCGGTGCAACGACATGTGACGACGCGCGCGTGGACGATAAGGAACGTCGATTGGCATGCAAGTGGTCAGGGGTGATTGGACCCTGACCTGATAGTGAGGCTTATCCCCATCTTGCGCTAAGCCTAAAACGGGGCAAGTCAGGTCGGAGATCGGGGACCTACGTTTCCCCGTGATGGTGGCGCAGCGCTTCTTTCCCCTTCACTTTTGTGTTCCGTATATACTATACGTTGCAAGTAACAAGAAGGATTCTCTATAAAGCCTTGATCTCAACAAAGACTGCTGTGATTTTGCTGTTTAACATTTGAGGCAAGTTTCACTATCTGCTAAGTGCATTAATAGATGAATTCAGGCTTGAGGACATAGCAGACTACTCCATGGTATTGCCGGAACATCTTGCACAGTTCTGGGTAACAGGATACTGTGCTTTTGGGTGCATAGCTGCGGATCTCTGACTAAATATTAATGGTAACAGGTCAGTCAATGAACACAAAGCTTGGAAAAGTATCTCAGCGGCTGCGATTCCATGAAACCATACATCTGGCACTCACACCCTGTTCGCAACACACCAAGGTCCCTTCCCTTTCGTTGATGTCCTTCTCAACATTCACAAACGATACATCTGCTTGAATTAGCGATGATAGTTTGAAGACCATGATACTTTGTAGCTTGACAGCAGCAGCTTTGTTAAGACTAATCATATTTAGAGAGATAAGCACATTGGTAATGATATAGAAGTCGCGCTGTTGCCGTAATGAGATATTCCTCAATGAGCTGTAGAGAGGAAATGTTACATGTGTACAGTGGAACAGACTTAAATAGATACGAGTGTGGTATGCGTCGAGGCGCCAGAGTGATCGTTAGACTCTTTTTTGGATAGAGAAGCCCCTGATCCATGTAAGAGATACGAGGTTATTCTTAGCCACACTGACGGGCATTGACGGACACCGACGGACACCGAGAAACTATTAAAATCAAGGTTCTTGGTTGTTTGGGTCGCTCTTCGCATTGACAATTACTTGTGACACTGCCACTTGGATACTGTCTGCAATTATGAGTGGCCATCACATGTTGGATGCTGAAGTCTCTCTTGCTAGAAAAACATACAGTAAATTATAGCATGGCTCTTCTATAGTGACTCTTAGATCAAGATAATGCAAATAGCTTTAGTGAGGAAAATATTCAAGGGACGGTTACTGTAGAAGACGAGAGCACTGTCCGGTACAGTATATTTCTTCGTGTATAATGCATCGTCGAATGAGTAACCTGCGAAAACAACAAAATCTACGTGACAACACAAAAATGGGTGCACTAGGTGTAGAGCGAGGGTCTTGTAGTACATGGCGAATATATCTTATCACCAGCATTCTAATGTATGTTCGAAGCTCGTATCTTCCTGTTCTGAGAAAACGTTACAACAAACTACTGGAAGGTCAGACGCAAAGAGCATAGACTGAGTGTTGCGACATATCTGTGCGCAACATATGCTTATCTAGGAAAACCTAATCTCTCAGAGTAAGTCCCCACCTATCCGAACACCGGCACAGGAAGGAAGGAAGCGGGAACATTCTTTGGCCCTAAGTCACAGCCCCAGCAAGTACTTATGTACTAGCATTACATAGACCTTTCAACACCTCTCTCCTGATGACAACGTAAATGCCGGCTTGTTGTCAGCACTGTCGACATCGCCTGTATGAGCTTAGCCCCTTTTGACACACGTACCATAGCTCCGAGACTGGTACTTCTCCGGAGGCACAAATTTGATCTGAGTGTGTAGCTACTGCGCGTGAAAATATCAGTATTCATACAGACCTCCTTGTTAAAGCAATTCTTCTGAATAAATACATCTGCCTGGCGGCGCTTTTAAATTTGCTGGCCGAGTCAAGGATCGCTAGACGACACGTGACATAGTACGACGCTGCAGATGCTAGAAGCGCTGAGTTCCTCCTTAAATCTACGTACGCCTATTGTTCACAGCGCCCAGCGTTTCAACTTCAATTTTACGTGAAGACGCCAAGTAATATACAGTACCCTAAGTACATACTTATGTACACGCAGGTGCCGACAGGTGAGGCGAAGAATAGTCTGACAGGGAACAGTATTCTACAAACTTTCTTATCGAGTCCATGCACCGTAAGCCGTCTGTTTTGAAGTTTCCAACAAAAACTTTCCAAGGCACTCTAGTACTTGACATGGCATACTGGCGCTGTGCAGGCTGAACTGTATGTCTGCACGTACTACATACACGAGGACATATATTGGTTACAGAAAAGGCAAGGTACCAGCTACATATACGGACTGGTCACATGAAACAGTGCAAAGCAATGTCTAAAAGAGGTACGTATCAATAGTAAGTAGCATCCGAGTCCCATCACAAGATACTACAGTTAGATCGGAGTGGCAAATATGTCATGAGCGGAATTGACGTAAAAATACACTTTAGTCTTCGGAATAGCGCCCGTGCTACAATAGTGCATGACCGTTACATCCGAAAAGCACGCACTCCAAGATTCTGAAGGCCCGGCGGTGGGTATCTGACAGGGCACGGGAGATGAACCTGGCGGTGAGAAGGTATATTGCATTCTGCTCTGTGCGAAGACACTGAATCACCCAGCTGGCGAGACGTGGTGTATTGGTACAGACGAAGATAGATATTGGAAGTGGCAAAAAAAAAAGAATGCGCTGTCCGACTACTTGGGAATCCACGTGTAGGCTAGAAGCAAAGAACACGAGAGACGACAACAAGCGTGACATTGTGATCTTCGCCAAGGGCAATGCGGCCAAACACTTTGCAGTGGCCAGTGGAGTGTTTCTATTCTTGTCAGCAACTGGCGAAAAAGCGAATAGGGTTATCCCGGCGAATGAAACGACGACCAAAGAGGCAGGCGATTAACTCTTCACGGCTAAGGGGCATTGAATCGGCCCTTGGCTCTGAACACAGCCACGTCACCGCCTACGATTTTGATTCGACCTTCATGCGAACAGTTGACAGCACCCAGGCGCGGCAATACGGACATGCAGCCTTTTTGCAGCCCTGATCCTCTGCGAACCCTGAAGGGCACCCACTCCGGCTGTGGCGCGATTCCTAAAAACACCGCCAAAATGTGGGGGCATGGAGAGATGCACTTCGTGTTCGGCTCGCAAATGATCTCATGCGGGAGCACTTAGGGTAATACGCCGAGCACATGGACCTCATTCCGTCCTCGATAGTGTGTATACCCATGCTCTTCAACAGGGCCGTGATGGGCGGAGCTTCGAGAATGGAGGCTCTTTGCGTATATATAATCCATCTGACATGTCCCCTCTCTTTCGAAATTCATCATCCAGCTGACATCCACCTTCGCTACTACTACACTACACCTACTACAATAACAACAAGATAATCTAATAATCATCAACCACCAACCACCAACCACCAACCACCAACAATCAACATGAAGTTCACCACCGCCGCCATCGCCACCAGCGTCGCTGCTCTCGCGGCCGCCAGCCCCCTCAAAGGCCGTGCCGACGACACCCCCCTCTTCTGGACCTCGCGACTCTTCGCCATTGCCCCCGGCACCGACTTTGACGGCAAATTCCTGCAAGCCGCGAGCGGCGGCCTGCTCATCGGGCTAAAGGACCAGGGCGCCTCCTGCGGCCCGGACCCGCGCAACTACGCGACCTTTGTCTTTGGCAACGGCACTCTCTCGCTCTACACAGCCAACCCACCCCAGCAATTCTACACGGCCGGCGACGGCATGGGCCAGGGCAACATCCGCTACACCACGGGCGCCGAGCCCCTCCCGCGCAACGCCCTCCGCGACGGCTTCTTCGTCGACAACCACGGCACCCTCAAGCTCCAGTTCACCCCCATCGCCCCCATCTACGGCCTCCAGGCTTGCCCCATCTACAACACCACCGGCCAGTACAGTGTCTGGATGGATTCCTTTGAGCATCCTGCCGGCCAGAACTGCACCAAGTTCGAGGCCCGTGTTGATAATGACTGGAATGCTGAGAAGTGCCACTACACTGAGTAAACGCGCTGGAACTCTTTTTTTCCCTCTTCCGGCCTGAACAACAACCAAAGTTTTGTCGTTGATGGAAAGAATGCTGTAATGCGAGTTGAGCGGAGCGTCCTTTGTATATATTTGGGGGGCTTTAGGACACCCCTTTTTCTTTTGCTCTTGTTAAATATGATATGACAAAATGAATAGACATTTATGATAGTTACTTCATTGCCTGATTTTTCTGCACTGTTGGTTGCTTCATCGTCGTGATGTTTCCCGTGACATGGGTGATGACTATTTTCTTAACGAAAAGGAGTCGAGTTTAGTTGTTTGGATATCAAATGCTTGCCTGGAGGAATCCAGTGCTACTGGATAAATGAGCGATGTTGTGCAAGTGCAATCAGCAATTATATCAGCAACGCAGGGCTAGGCTGGTCCTACAAGCGGTCTAATCTTATCTTATCTTATCAGGTGGCGTAGTCGGGTCAAAGTCACGAGGAACGCAACCTCGACGCGTGCATGCGAAAACAACACGTTGACAATCTACATAACTTGCTTCACATACAAAGAGAAGGCGCAATGTTTGAAGTGTGTAATGAGTTTTTTTTCATTGCTTTGAGACGATGAGCGTTACGTCGTAGCGATTATCCTCTCAGTATGTACGCGCCATAAGAAAGCGCGGCGCTGGTGAGAGTGAGAGAAAAAAAAAGGAAAACAAAACGACAGATGTGGTAAAACACAAGACATGAAAGCGCTGGAGACTGAGACATACTGCGCCTGAAACGCCCCGCCAACATACTCGACATAAGAAGAGCGAGAGAGAAGGAACATCCAGCCCATTTCCCATCCATATCCACCCGGTACTAACGCTGTTTGACCGCCCATAGAACCCAGAGACTGATTGTAAGACAAAAGGGAATCCGTGAAGAAGGTGTAGTCTAGCATATGCTTCTATGCCAGACGACTGAAGCAGTTTAAAAGGAAAACAACATCAACAAAGACAAGAATTCAACCTCATGCCTTGGCAGCCTTTGGTGTGGCCTTCTTGGGTGTAGTCTTCTTTTTGGGGGTGGTGGCCTTCTTTGGTGCGGCAGCCTTCTTTGCGGCAGGCTCCTTCTTCTCTTCGGTGGCCTTCTTCTTGGGTGCGGCGGTCTTCTTTGCTGCCTTAGCCTTTGCCTCAGTAGCGGGGGCCTTGCTCTTGGTGACACGGCCAGACTTGGTCTTGCCGAGAACGCGTGATACTTCCTCTTCGACAGCGGGCTTGGCGGCAGCAGTCTTGCGGGGCTTGCTAGCATTGGCCTTGGGTTTGGCAGCAGCAGCAGCCTTGGTGGTAGTGGCGGCAGCCTTCTTTGGGCGACTAGTTGCAGCCTTCTTCTTGGGAGCAGCCTTGGTAGTGGTCTCAGTCTCCTACGGATTATGTCAGCCATGGTTATTGGAAATAAGAGCATAATACATACGGTAGCGCTCTCCTCCTTGGTCTCCTCCTTGGGAGAGTCCTTGGTGGCCTTCTTGGTGGCAGGGGCCTTCTTCTTTTCCGCAGTCTTCTTCTCGGTCTTCTTCTCAGTGACCTTCTTCTCAGACTTGGACTCAGACTTCTTGGCAGCGGCAGCAGGCTTAGCCTCCTTCTTAGCAAGCTTTACTGGTCCAGATGGGCCTGCGCGACGTGTCAGCAATGTCCAAGTCAATGGGTGATGAGCGACGCTAGAGAAACGCGTCACGGGTTAGGCTGTGGCGGAGGGATAGGCACTCACCCTTGGGACGCGCAAAGTCACCCTTCTCCTCACCAGAGGAAATGGCGCGGTTGACGTGGCCCCTGAAAGCAGCATCGCTCAGGTTGCCGAGCTTGTTGTTGGCTTGGATGTACTTTTGAATGGCTTGACGGCTGTAGGGGAAAGTTAGTAAGGATTCTGACAGGCGCGTGTTGCGACAAAAGCACAACGCGGCGCGAAAGCAACAACATCAACATGGGATGGATTTACTAACCTTGATCCATTACGTTCCTTGAGCTGTATCGCGAAAAGAGCACGTCAGTAATCATGGTCATCAAGCTACACAAGGTGGAGGAGTTGGGGTGTTGGGCCTTGCGCGGTGATGCGCTGGCGTCGCAATCCCCGGTGCGGGGGAGAACTGGCAATGCGCCTGGAAGGATAGACTCACGTTGATGATGGCATCCTTTACCATGTCTACAATACATGGTCAGCATTTATCGGCGATCATGATGCACCCGACCGTGTAGGCATAGAGGTTGCGCTGGTGGTGTGCTGGGGATATACAACATACCGATGTAGGAGCCATGTGCAGGGGCGGCAGAGGGGGCCTTTGCCTTGGAAGGGGTGGTGGTCTTCTTGGGAGGCATTGTGTGGATTAATTTGGACTGGGTAGCAGATGTGGAATTGAAGCTTGAAATGGGCAGAGCAAGACCAAGAGCGATGGAGAGGTTGTGGTGGTGTTGGGAGGTTTGCGATAGGGCAAGAGCGCGCGTGCAAGTGGGGGGCGGCCAATTTATAGGAATCTCAGCGCCTGTGTGATCCAAATGCGCTCTTTTTCCCAACCCGCAAAAAGTGCGCTAACACTCCCTCCCCTTCACCAACCTAGAGCGCTTCAGGGTGATCTCGTCTCGTTTGTTTGCTCTCCTACACTAATCCAGCCTGCCAGTTGGGGCGCGTTGCGGTGCCTGTGGAAGCGCACGCGTTGAACCCCTCCCTCGTTCCTCGTCCCTCATCCCTCTGTCCCTCTCTGTCCACATGCCCCTACACCCCATAAGCTTTTGCCTCGACCACACTTTTACCCGCGTGCCCAAAGTCGAGCGCTTTTTGTTTTTTTATACGTGTACCAGCAGTGATCGACGTTAATTCTAATTTGACCGTCTTTGCTTCGACACGGCCTCAAGTTTTGCCCAGCTAACCATTCCATCGCGCAAACGCATGCTACCAAATATCGCCCGCCCGTGTGGGAGCGCGTCTCCTTGCCTGCCTCATCTTCTCTCGGCCTAACTGTCTATCTGTTTCTCACCCGAAAGTTCTCGGCCATCCAAAGTTTTGACTTTACGCTAGTCTTGGTGGTGTTTGGGTATTCTACGCGCTGTGTTCCGCCTCCTTCCGTGGTGTTTCGCTTGTGCGCAGAGATACTCCGATTGCCCCTTCCCCAGCATACTCGACATATACGAAATTCTGACAAAACTAAGGCTCATCTCACCAGCTATCAGAAACTCTATTGTTGCCTATCTCTTCTTGTGTATAACCCCTTTGGCAATCGTGTCGAGTCGATGACGTGTCTCGTAATATGTGTCAGGTGAGGGTGTGTCACGCGCCCAGGAGGTAGCTCTACCCAACATACTCTTCTCAGCACCCTCTTGATCCCAATCCCTCAATTCTTTCTGATGTTGAGGAGCGCTTCTCCGCTTATCTCTCTGTTATGTTTTTTTCTGCGCAGTGGCAGCTATCTGCGTTGTCCAGTAGTACACCGAGTCGACGCGTTGTTTGGCAGCTGTTGGCGGGGTTGCGTGTTTGACGCCTCTCAACAATTACTGGCAGCACTGGACGTATGGCACCCAAAGCATACCTACTCTTCTGACTGGATGTCTACCTGTGCAGTTTTTGCGTCAACCTTACGGGGATTTTTTGTGGTCGTGAAGTAGAGCAGTATTGATTTTGTGCGTGTTATTCGCAAGAACACCCCCCGTCCAAATTTGCACTGGTACCACGCTCATCATCAGAGCTGTACCCAAAATGATTATGCTGCGAATGTACAATTAAGATTAACCGCAGCACAAAATTAAACAGGCAAACAACTGACTTTGAATGAAGCCTAGACTTGGTGGATCTTCGAAACGTTCTCCAGCGTCGCGATACTGTCAATACTCTCGACCCTAGCTATCCGCATCATTGTCGTCTCATATGTGCCCAACACTCGACAGTACCATCAACAACAAAAAAACGAGAGGAGACCTACCATTTCACAGTCACTACCTAGCAGCTAAATTTATGCGAATGAATGCATCGCGGAGGCCTCTGTCTAATTTGTAGCATCTCAGTGTTCTGCTACATCCTAGTTGAAGTTTCAGAAACCCACCCCTGAAGCACCTCTTCTCTGCCACAATAAGTTGATTATACTTCATAGTAAAACTCACACTTGTGGATACCTCTCTATCCTAATATTTATCACTATCTGATGTTCTACGTCAATATAGTTAAATTTAAAACACAGTGCTGTAATTGAATTAATCCCTTTCGATAGAACATCAGACTATATGAAAGTCCAGAGTTTTTACTAAATGTGCTTCCCCCGAGAAAAGAGAAATCCGAATGAACTACGCAGTTCAAAAGTATAAGGGATAACATGTGTCGTTGGTGGTTGACTGACCTAGTCCAATTTGATAATGCGTCTAACCCTGTAGAGGAATTCGGGAGATAGTTCCCCTTGGATACCTAGCATGTTTCTGCAGATCGTCTGAAATGTTCCGAATTAAATCATGTTCTCGTTGTAGCTAATCGTGACAGTGTATGGGAAGCAAATATTTTGCAAGTTAAGATTTTTTGCTCATAAGAATAAAAGCTAACTACTGGAGAAATGTTGTGAAGATGTTAAGAACGCTGACAATGGAAACTCAAATTTGATAACAAGAAACACATCACAGAGAAGGGACTGATACAAGCTTGGTCTTGGACTCGAAAAAAAGATATGATTGCTGTAACGTTAAACCGGACAACATATCATAACGAAAAAACGATGCTGTTATGGACAGTAAAAACTATGTGCAACTATGGCAGTCGCAAAATAGTCCCCTAGAATTAATTCCGTTATCAAAATTGACAGCCTCAGGATGATCCACAGGCTGCATGCATCCATGCGGAAATCCGGGTCAGAATAAGAACCATGACTAACTAGATATTCGAAGTGTTTATTTCAAAGACGCAGACTGGCCATATTTTCCTCGAAAGGGAGAAAATAGATATTGTTCATTCAGGCATTGAACCCGGTCGAGCGAAAGACTTCCATCGGTAATAGGTTTATGGGACATCCGAGATATCGCTCCGATAGCATAGACAACCGGAAATTTGAATGATGCGAGTATTCCCTCGGGGTTTAGATGCACGAAAATGGCGACGGAATCGAGTAGGATGGTGTTTACTGTGCCTAGAGGATGATTCAAAGAATATATAGATCGCCAGGAATACTCGAGTTTGACAACCTTACAGGAGTTTGGCGTAGGCCATCTTATCATGACAAAAGTGATATGAATCGCTTCATAATGTCGTGTAACAACAATTGAGATGCGATTATTGCGGCATTGAGGGTTTCGCGCCTTCCTTTGTGCAGAGTTGAGTCATGGGGAAAGGGTCCAGAGGTCGTGCCTGCCGGCGTTGCACAAGACCCCCTGAGTGCCTTCTTACCTTCACCGGTTTCCTTCAACCCATTCACCTGTTTCCCTACTCCTTTCTACTCCGCTTCACCACGGTTACCGTGTCCTTTCTCACGGTTATACTCACCCGCTACCAACATACACGCAGAAACGGTCGTGCCTCTGCATTTGTCATCCCTGCTTATTTGCAAACATCACAACTGCCGAATACGATAAGCCCAACATAACACAGCTCTTAAGCGAAGAAAAATCCTTTAGCTTCAGGATACACGAATGTATTAGGGTAATGTGGGTGGGAAGTAGATGAAAAGTCGACCGCTCTCGATGGCGGTGAAGAGTCTCACGATTCAGCTTGAGAAGAGAAGGCAGACCCGACTAAAGACTTTTCCCTCAATGGTGCCCAGTGCGCCATCGATGAGCTGGTGAACACGAGAGCGATCAATGTGGGTGTCACCGGGTTGCACAGTAACATGGGTGCAGTTGGTGTCTCAGCGTGGGGCTACGCCCTAAGCTAGTTGTTTTGGTCGACACCAAGAATCTGGATTCTGGAATCAATGGGGCAACAGCAAGGATGGTGCAACTAGCTGCGCTCTCGGTACTTGTATTACCGAACATTCACTGCCGATATGAACAAGGCTGATTCATTATCAATGAAGGCCTCTATCAGTTTTGAGTCAGCGGAGCGTTCCATTGCTGGCATGATGGAAGGTGGAGGTCCTCTTTGTGGGGTCCCCAAGGTGGAGTACAAATGACTGGGCCTTGTTCGAGACTTTGATCGTATCGACATGTTGGTCATCATCTGTAAGTGTTGAGAATCAGATGCATCGGAGTGCTCAGCTCTGAGGCTGATACTGGACGAGTAGTGACTTCAGCGCTTGGCACAGATGCCGGACCGAGATGCTGGCTGTTTTCTAATGATGCTCTCGCTCGGGTTACACGCTGCAGGATAGAGCGACTATGTCGGTGCGGCGCGGTCTACGCCCGTATGTATGTACCTACGCGAGGCACACTGGGAGGCGAGTGCAGCGCGCGTGCATCATGATGACCAGAACGTTAGCGATCCGTAGCGCCATTTGCGGCTCTGGTGATTTGCGAGGCGTTTTCCAATGTCGTCCCGAGTTACTGTGGGTAACGCTGTTCGCATCGCAAGCATGTGCCGACGGAGCTTGAATCAGCGCCGAAGGGAACGTCAGGCCAGCCAGCCTTGTTGTCTCAGGGCGCTAGGGGACCCTTTGCGCACACGCCAGTCTAGACGGTTGGCTAGAGCCCCGTGGAGAAGGGAACGCTTGCCCAAGGACCAAGGACAACGACATGTCGTCCCAGCCAACTACACACGCACATGCATGCCATGCAAAATCGGGGTAGCCGTAGCCGTTGTAGCAGGCCTCTGGATCACAGTCGCTACCGTTACCGCTCTCTCCAGCGCGCTCACGTGTATCACGCCGGGGGATTGGCATGCGCGCTTCGACATCCAGCCATTGCTCTATGCGCGCCTATACGGCCCAGCGCTCCGCCGCCCAGCACTCCAAGACATTACCGTTAACTTTTTAGCTTTGGATCTATCCTTGCTCGCCCATGGCCTGTCGGATTCGCCCAAACCTAGACGTGTCCGCGGGACCACGCACGGCAAATACAATAAAAAAGCCCTGACCTGGTGGCTTGCAGCACCATCTCCTCCACCGTGGGGCAATTGTCACGAGGCGTTACAGAGGACTCTTGCTTTTGCGGGACGCCTTGGGGAGCGGGGTGCCACCCGAAACTCAGCTAGCGAGAGCTGCCAGTGACACGCATGTGAGAGCGCGGCCAGCCATGTTTGCCTATTCGCTCGTTGTCGCTCCGGGTGGTGGGAGCAAGGTTCTCCAGATGCGCCGCACGGGTGTGGCTAGCAAAAGGGAATGGTGACAACAATAACATTAACGCCACCCGTGTTTGGGATCACACAATCTGCTGCCTGAACAACGGCTGGGGTCGAGCAGCAGGGTAACTTTTCCGTCCCTGTTTGCTAATCTTGTTGTTTCCGGGTTTCGGCCCATCAGCAGTCAGATAGGCATGTGCTGCATAGGAGGCACACCACCTTTTCGGGACCGCCATCTCTATTGGCGACCTCTGGCCCGCCCTTACTCCACCTCCCGTGACGAGCCAATCCCTTTGTGCAAGCATATATGCTGCGAGATATGCTTGACCCACCCAGAGGTATGGCTTTCAAGGCGGGACACGCCTTCCACTCCCGACTCCATGCCATCGCGATGCACAACGGCTAGCTGCAATAAACACTAACCACTTCACAGTCGGCCCAGCACGATACCCGGGATCGTTGTCGGTTTGACAAAGAGTAACTGCATGATCAAGCGCCGGCGCCCAGTGGCGTTTTTGTGTACCAGCAGACGCTGGCCATCAACAGGACAGAGCTAAATTGGTATTCACGGTCAGGTGTTGTTGGTGTTGTCAATGGGCAGTCAGCGTGATGCATCGAGAACCAGAGTCGCATACAAACCCAGGCGCAACAAGACGTCTTGGCTGAGGAGGCGTCGGCTAGCGGCTGTGCATGTAGACGTTGTATCTCACTCATTCGCCGGAAGGATCCAAGCCTCGGGCTTCTGCAAGGATTTTCTGGGAAAAAGTCTGCAGGTCTCGCCCGCTAGGAGAGGCCCCCATGGGTAGCTTGAGTGAGCTTGGCGCCCCAGATTTCGACGCCCCCAAAGGCGCTTCGTGTCCCGGACCAACTGTTGTATCGCCTAATCGAGGCACATATGCGCTCATCTGCAACATATGGGTGGTACCGACAGCAATAGCTCGCAGACTTAGGACGTGTAGAAGGCTACCCAAGCAAGACCGGCTGAGCTGACAGGCCAGGTCAGCCGCGTGCCAGCCGTATGTGTATGTAGGTGCGGACATAGTCATCAGTATGTAGGGGGGAATTTGGCCAACGGCCTATGGAGAATAGCAGCAATCCTTCCAGAATTGTAAGATGCGGAGCTGTAGCCCGGGCCGGCCTAGCGTGTTAATGTGCAATGTTACGGTAGAAAAGCCACACGGGCACCGTGCTGCAGTATCACGGCTACTTGACGTGCCATATTAAAAGCTTGGGAATCCCACCGCTGATCGCGTTTCACAGACGTCCCCAGCATCTCCTGTTTTCAGCGCTGTGCGGGACTCTTCTTTTTGTGCGAAGAGTTCTTATCAACTGCCTTCCGTCTGCTTCACCTTCTCCAAGCACAACAACAGCAACAACCACAATCATGCCTGGAGGTGGAGTCGTCCCCGTTACCGGCACGGCTGATGTTAGCCGTGTCGAGGCTCCCGTCACTGTTCGCGCCTACCTCATTGTTGCTTTTGCAGCTTTCGGTGGTATCTTCTTCGGATATGACACTGGTTGGATGGGTGGTGTCCTGAACATGGACTACTTCATCAAGCAATACACTGGAGCAGAGTACCCCGATATTCAGTTCCCGGGCCTCGATCCTTTGGACCCCCAGATCACAGACTACCGCAAATCTACCTTTGTTATCGCTCCATGGCAACAATCACTCGTCACTTCTATCCTGTCCGCTGGGTATGTGGTCAACCCCAATCACTCCTGTAATGATCAATTGAAAATACTAACTAAATTACAGTACTTTCTTCGGTGCTATCGCCGCTGGTGACATTGCCGACTTCATCGGACGTCGTGTTACTATCATTCTCGGATGTGCCATCTTCATGATTGGTGGTATCCTCGAGACTGCTTCCACTGGTCTTGGTGTCATGACTGCTGGTCGTCTCATCGCTGGTTTTGGTGTCGGTTTCATCTCCTCCATTGTCATTCTGTACATGTCCGAGATTGCCCCCAAGAAGGTCCGTGGTGCTATTGTCGCTGGTAAGTTGAAAAAAAAAGCTGCCTTAAAAGCTACCCTGCGAGTCGTACAATTTGCTAACACCTTTGATTAGGTTACCAATTCTGCATCACCATTGGTATCCTGCTCGCCAACTGCGTCGTCTACGCGACCCAGGAACGCCGCGATACCGGTTCCTACCGTATCCCGATTGCCGTTCAGTTCCTGTGGGCTGTCATCCTCGCTGTCGGTCTTGCTCTTCTGCCCGAGTCCCCCCGTTTCTGGGTCAAGAAGGGAAAGCTCGACAAGGCTGCCAACGCTCTCGGCCGTGTCCGTGGTCAGCCCACCGACTCCGAGTACATCCAGGATGAACTTGCTGAGATCATTGCCAACCACGAGTACGAGATGTCTGTTGTTCCTCAGACCAGCTACCTTGGCTCCTGGATGGCCTGCTTCGAGGGCAAGATCGCCAAGCCTTCGTCCAACGCCCGCCGTACCACGCTCGGTATCTTCATGCAAGCCATGCAACAGCTGACTGGTATCAACTTCATCTTCTACTTTGGACCCGTTTTCTTCCAGCAGCTCGGTTCCATCGACAACCCCTTCTTGATCTCTCTCGTCACCACGCTCGTCAACGTGCTCTCTACCCCCGCCTCGTTCGTCATGGTCGAGAAGATTGGACGTCGCCCTCTTCTCATCTTCGGTGCCGGAGGTATGGTTGTCATGCAATTCATCGTCGGTGCCATCGGTGCCACTGCCGGAAAGAACACTGCCGACCACCCTGCCAACCCCAACGCTACCCGCGCCATGATTGCCTTCATCTGCTTGAACATCTCCGTCTTCGCCACCACTTGGGGTCCCTGTGCCTGGATCGTCATTGGTGAGATCTTCCCTCTCACCATCCGATCTCGCGGTGTCGGTCTCTCCACTGCTAGCAACTGGTTCTGGAACTGCATCATCGGTATCATTACTCCCTACCTTGTTGCCGACCGTGAGGACTCTGCTCGTCTCGGATCCAACGTCTTCTTCCTATGGGGCTCTCTCTGCTGCATTTCCTGTAAGTTTTTGCTGATTACCTTTTCAACGGAACGTCTGCTAATATTTCACCAGTCCTCTTCGCCTACTTCTTCGTTCCCGAGACCAAGGGTCTTACTCTCGAGCAGGTCGACAAGATGTTGGAGGAGAGCACTCCTCGCACTTCTCGCAAGTGGAAGCCACACAGCACCTTCGCTGCTGAGATGAACCTCGCCGAGAAGCACATTGAGATCCCTGTTGAGAACATTACCACTAAGCAGGAGACCTCTGCTGCTTAAGTTGCGTGTTTCTTTCACACTCTAAATGGAGGGAAAGGGAGTACATGGTATATGGAAATACATAGGTTCATATATGTGGAAATGATGACCGTTGGGGCGGATGATCAGTAATGTTTTGGGAAGCTATACGATTGAACAATTCGTCTATTTGCATTGATTGCAAACGATGATGCGGCTTTTTTGTAACTTCAATAATGGAATTTTAAATATACCCAGAGTCTCAGTTATTACTAGTCTCTATTGCGATATTCTTGTCTCCCATGTTCACATTCCTGTGCCATGTTCTCTTTGTCGATTGACTTTCCACCTTTTCTTCTCACATCGGCCCCCCTCCGCATGAAACACAAAAGGAACCTCACCCTCTCGCCTCTTCACCCCTTACTCACAAACCAGGTCCATCCCTCTCTCACACACATGCACCCTACCTCCCCTTCCCTCACTCCCTTCCGATCCCAACCACCTGGACCCCCCTCATGACCCTTACACACCCTCTCACACCCACCGACACGCGCATGCACAACACCCACCC